>JAIOJX010000031.1:78858906-79198906 GCA_022376925.1 Tragulus kanchil
GAGGAAATTGAAGCTGAAAAAGGTCAGTTTACATACTAGACTGGGATTGAACCAAGCTTCCCTCATTGTAAACCCTAACCAAGGACAATAAATGTGTAACCTCCACGAAAAATTTTAGTCCCATCAAAGGGCAGAAAAAATAAGTATCGTTGAGGCAGCTAAAATGAAACATACCCTAAAGCAACAATGTCTACAGCATCTAAAAGAATCAGAATGGTTATCAGAACACTGCTGGATAACTTCTCAGGTGTAAACAGTTAATATTATTGTATATTAAATGCAGATTAAAATTTTAATTATTAATTATAGAAGCTTTTAAAAACTTAGAGTATGTGTTAAAAGGCAGAGACATCACTTTGCCAACAAAAATCCATATAGTCCAAGCTATGGTTTTCCCAGTAGGCATGTATGGATGTGAGAACTGGACCACAAAGAACGCTGAGTATCAAAGAATTGATGCCTTTGAACTATGATGTTGGAGAAGACTCTAGAGAGTCACTTGGACTGCAAGGAGATCAAACCAGTCAATTGTAAAGCAAATCAATTCTGAATATTCATTGGAAGGACTGATGCTGAAGCAGAAGCTCCAATATTTTGGCCACAGGATGTGAAGAGACAACTCACTGGAAAAGAGCCTGATGCTGGGAAAAAAAGAAGGCAGAAGGAGAAGGGGACGACAGAGGACAAGATGGTTATGGCATCACTGATTCAATGGATATGAGTTTGAGCAAGCTCCAAGAGATGATGAAGGACAGGGAAGCCTGGCATGCTGCAGTCCATGGGGTCACAGAGTCAGACACAACTGAATGACTGAACTGAACTGACAAGTTTAGCCAGCCTCATGATCATGCCTGATTCTGCTATAGCCAACAGGTAACAACTAGTAGCTCTGTACAAAACATAAGAAACAACGAACTACCTGAAAGCTCTGGAGAATTTTTGACAAGCAAAGAAAAACTGAAGCAGAGTTGATGCTGAAGAAAAGGAATGAGGGCAGGTGCTCTCCCTGTTTTGGTTTTAATACAACTTTGAGCCAGAGGGCAATGCTGACAGTCACCATGCTAAGTACCTACAACCACAACAGAGACAGGAGCATGAATGTGAGTGCACATTTCCCAAATTGTGTGACATAATTCCTAAAAGTAACAGCTACCTTCCCAAGTATGGTTTTAAAGTCAGCCAACTTCACATAGTTCAATTACTAAATAATACTCATGCCTTAACTTTGGTCTATTTTAAATAATATATGTATATGTTAATTTTTTTACATTTCCCCTAAAGCTGAAACCATCCTGAGATAAGTATGGCCTCTGGGTGCAGAAACTAGCAATTAGTAGAAAGCACAATAAAATTGTCTTTGAACTAAATGATAATCACATTCCCATTAAATGTACTTGCTTTTATTAATGACTTCTTTTAATCTTCTCCTTTCACCATTCTCAGATGGAATATTAATTTGGGGAGAACAATAATAGTAAAAATATCAGAAGGAAAAATTTTAATTTAATTTGGAACTATCAACATTTTATCTAAATAATCATAATTATGGATTTCAAGTAAGTTTAAATACAGTATTTTTATTTTGACTGTCAAACAAAACTTTATGCTATGTTGTTTTTGAGATTCCTTAACCCAGAGAGAGAGCTGATTACTAATTTTTATAACAAAAAACCAAAGGACAATTATTTCTAATTCCATCATCACTATGAAAGTTATATCCAAAGTAAGATCTACCAACTTTCACAGAACTATTTGGTGTAACAAAGCTGCTTCCTATGCTGGAGTTTATTTCTGAAGGCTTTGTTTTTCTACTCAGAACTGCTTCTGAAAATGTTCAATGTAGTATGCCATTTTAAAAAGCCCTCAGAAGAAATTATTCTCTGGTCTTGGTACCAGGAAACAACTGTAAACCCTTAGAAATCTTGTACTTGGTTTGTTTTTTTTTTTTTTCTTTTTTTTTTAGCTTGGCCCATCTCTAGCAACTGTATAGCTTCACAGCATGAAATTCTTTATGCTAATTTTCTGTTTACTTAAAATGATTAGAGAATTTGATGAGAAGAGACTGACACTTTCTCAAGTGAGATAAGGTATAAAAATGTCATGTGTTTATGGTGTGCTTTTATGGGCCAAAAACAGCTGATTCACATTTACTGACACTATATTTAATGCTAAATTGCTAAATATAATACTTGTGAATTTCTGGGAACAAAAACTGAATACATGGTTACAAGCAAAATAAGAAAACAATCCATTCACCTCATTGCTTCTCTGATGAAACTCACATACAATCCACACTCATTCTGTTGTAGTGATTTGTGCAAGAACAGTCCCAAATGAGTCATGATTTTCACAGGTAGAGCCTGAAGGTTCCACTCAGCCCATGAGGAGCCCAAATGCCACAGCAGCAGAGGCAGCCATCACTGATCTATCCCAGGACACACCATCCACTATTGAGCAGCTGTGTTCATAAAGTGACTCAGGTCTGAAAAACACTCAAGCTCTTACTATGAGTCCATACTATGAGCTCATACTAGATGATTAATGATTATTTTTAATCTTTGGGATCCTGCAAGGTAGGTTTTTTTAACCCCATTTTAGAGACAAGGACTACAGAAATCAAGTTACAAGCTCAAAGTGAATTAGGTAACATAAGAGAAGTGAGACTCAAAGCTAGAAGCCCTGACTTTAAATTTTGTTCTTTCCACTACCTATAAACTATATTGTCATACGCTGGGAAAAATCTGAAAGTGAAGAACTGAATTTATTCTTGCTGAAACACTGAGAAAAACTGAAATAATTTAGGCAAAGTTAAATCATTCCTACCAGCTGGGCACTCCTTAAGGCCTCCTGTGATGCCATGTGAAGTCTTTTCTTTGATGAAGAAGTAATCAAATGAAATTGAGGAAACTAACAAAGGTAAATTTATTATAATTGTGGAACTGTTTATCCAAATATTGTACCTACTTTGAAGGATTCATTTCAACTAGTAGCTGAATGACAGACTTTATTTTTAGTAATGCGGTATTGGAAGCATTATCTACAGATCATTTAAATGCTCTGTGCTTAACAGTACAAAAATTGGACCTTCTGTACAGAGATAACAGTTTATAAAATATGGCAAAGTTCTTTATCCGAGCCATTGTTAGAATACAGAGCCACAATCCTTTATCCAAATCCCTTGGAGTTAGATGTGTTTTAGAATTTAAAATGTGTGTATTTAGAACTAAAAAAAAATTGTCATGAATGGCCAAAAACAGCTGGACACTATATTTAATGCTAAATTGCTAAATATAATACTTGTGAATTTCTGGGAACAAAACTGAATACATGGTTACAAGCAAAATAAGAAAACAATCCATTCACCTCATTGCTTCTCTGATGAAACTCACATACAATCCACACTCATTCTGTTGTAGTGATTTGTGCAAGAACAGTCCCAAATGAGTCATGATTTTCACAGGTAGAGCCTGAAGGTTCCACTCAGCCCATGAGGAGCCCAAATGCCACAGCAGCAGAGGCAGCCATCACTGATCTATCCCAGGACACACCATCCACTATTGAGCAGCTGTGTTCATAAAGTGACTCAGGTCTGAAAAACACTCAAGCTCTTACTATGAGTCCATACTATGAGCTCATACTAGATGATTAATGATTATTTTTAATCTTTGGGATCCTGCAAGGTAGGTTTTTTTAACCCCATTTTAGAGACAAGGACTACAGAAATCAAGTTACAAGCTCAAAGTGAATTAGGTAACATAAGAGAAGTGAGACTCAAAGCTAGAAGCCCTGACTTTAAATTTTGTTCTTTCCACTACCTATAAACTATATTGTCATACGCTGGGAAAAATCTGAAAGTGAAGAACTGAATTTATTCTTGCTGAAACACTGAGAAAAACTGAAATAATTTAGGCAAAGTTAAATCATTCCTACCAGCTGGGCACTCCTTAAGGCCTCCTGTGATGCCATGTGAAGTCTTTTCTTTGATGAAGAAGTAATCAAATGAAATTGAGGAAACTAACAAAGGTAAATTTATTATAATTGTGGAACTGTTTATCCAAATATTGTACCTACTTTGAAGGATTCATTTCAACTAGTAGCTGAATGACAGACTTTATTTTTAGTAATGCGGTATTGGAAGCATTATCTACAGATCATTTAAATGCTCTGTGCTTAACAGTACAAAAATTGGACCTTCTGTACAGAGATAACAGTTTATAAAATATGGCAAAGTTCTTTATCCGAGCCATTGTTAGAATACAGAGCCACAATCCTTTATCCAAATCCCTTGGAGTTAGATGTGTTTTAGAATTTAAAATGTGTGTATTTAGAAAATACGTTATTAAATGACATTCTGAATCTTTAAAGCTCCCAGTAGGAACTAGATGACATGCTCAAATTAGGATAATTTGAGGAAATTTAATAAAGACACTGCTTACCATGGTGTGGGCAAGGTACAGGGAAACCACAAAGGAGAGCTACAACAGAGGATGGCTGGGTAACCTGGGGCTAGCATCACAGTGACTTTTATAATGCCTACACCAGACAAAGAATGAGAAGGAAGCAGTTACTGAAAACTTGAGAGTCAGGCCTGTGGGGAATGGGGAACCTTTCCAGTGATCAGACCTCTAATCCAGAGACACACTACGGTGTCCCCTCATGCAGTGAGTTGAGCAAATTAATAAAACACATCCTCGACTGCTTCCTTTCTACAATCTCTTTCCAATGACTCCCACCAATCAATTGAATGGGTAAATGGACATCAAGGGAGCATATATATACAGACTATAGAAAGTCAGGCTTCCAGGCACAGAGCTGGGTGAAAAAACTTGAGTGAATTTGGAACAATAAATGGAAGTTACACAGCATTCATCCTGAGTGGGATCTGAAATAGTATCTTGTTTAGTCACTAAGTCGTGTCCAACTCTTTGCAACACCACAGACTATAGCCTGCCAGATTCTTCTCTTCGGGGGATTTCCCAGGCAAGAATATTGGAATGGGTTGCCATTTCCTTCTCCAGGGGATCTTTCCAACCCAGGGATCAAACCCAAGTCTGCTGTTTGGCAGGTGGATTCTTTACCGTCAAGCCACCAGGGAAGCCCCTGAGACAGCATACATTAATCAAATATATTAATAATTCTGCCACAAAATGTACAAAGATGCATACCAAAGGGGATTATTAAAGAATACTAACTTCTCTTCGGCCTGCATCAGGTTTTGCTACCAGCTGAGTTACCCAGAAACAAAATAAAGAAAAATAAACACTTTTGTTATCCAGAGCCTTTGGATAAGGTTATTATCCCTATTTTACAAATGAGAACAGAGGCTTACAAAGATGATATAATTTTTCTAAGACATCTGAATCTTTAAAGCTCCCAGTTTAGGAACTATGGATTTGATTTAGAAAAAAATACGTTATTAAATGACATTCTGAATCTTTAAAGCTCCCAGTAGGAACTAGATGACATGCTCAAATTAGGATAATTTGAGGAAATTTAATAAAGACACTGCTTACCATGGTGTGGGCAAGGTACAGGGAAACCACAAAGGAGAGCTACAACAGAGGATGGCTGGGTAACCTGGGGCTAGCATCACAGTGACTTTTATAATGCCTACACCAGACAAAGAATGAGAAGGAAGCAGTTACTGAAAACTTGAGAGTCAGGCCTGTGGGGAATGGGGAACCTTTCCAGTGATCAGACCTCTAATCCAGAGACACACTACGGTGTCCCCTCATTCAGTGAGTTGAGCAAATTAATAAAACACATCCTCGACTGCTTCCTTTCTACAATCTCTTTCCAATGACTCCCACCAATCAATTGAATGGGTAAATGGACATCAAGGGAGCATATATATACAGACTATAGAAAGTCAGGCTTCCAGGCACAGAGCTGGGTGAAAAAACTTGAGTGAATTTGGAACAATAAATGGAAGTTACACAGCATTCATCCTGAGTGGGATCTGAAATAGTATCTTGTTTAGTCACTAAGTCGTGTCCAACTCTTTGCAACACCACAGACTATAGCCTGCCAGATTCTTCTCTTCGGGGGATTTCCCAGGCAAGAATATTGGAATGGGTTGCCATTTCCTTCTCCAGGGGATCTTTCCAACCCAGGGATCAAACCCAAGTCTGCTGTTTGGCAGGTGGATTCTTTACCGTCAAGCCACCAGGGAAGCCCCTGAGACAGCATACATTAATCAAATATATTAATAATTCTGCCACAAAATGTACAAAGATGCATACCAAAGGGGATTATTAAAGAATACTAACTTCTCTTCGGCCTGCATCAGGTTTTGCTACCAGCTGAGTTACCCAGAAACAAAATAAAGAAAAATAAACACTTTTGTTATCCAGAGCCTTTGGATAAGGTTATTATCCCTATTTTACAAATGAGAACAGAGGCTTACAAAGATGATATAATTTTTTCTAAGACATGATGCTGTAAAAGTAAGGATTTGAGCCTAGTTCTGGAAACTCAATGGCTAACTGCACTCTGCCCTGCCTGTTTTTCCTACTTACAAGAGCTATATAGGATTCCACAATTTATATATATTTACCTTATCTGCTGTATAATTCCTTATCTCATAAATGTCCTGTTAGTCACTCAGTTATCTCTGACTCTTTGTGACTCCAATGGACTATGGCCTGCCAGGCTTCTCTGTTCATAAGATTCTCCAGGCAAGAATACTTGAGAGGGTTGCTATTCCCTTCTTCAACCTATCTTCCAGACCCAGGAATCAAACCCAGGTCTCCTGTGGTATAGGCAGATTCTTAACCATCTGAGCTACCAGAGAAGCCCATTTATCTCATAAAATCATGCATAATTGGTATAGCTATAAGATACATTCCATAATGTCAATAAAGCCTGAAAGACACGTACTATGCTTGCAGTTCTGAAACCTTGCTGTATAAAGTCTTGGCCAGCCTTGCCATCACAAGCACTTCCCCTT
The DNA here is from genome assembly GCA_022376925.1 of Tragulus kanchil. Lineage (NCBI taxonomy): Eukaryota > Metazoa > Chordata > Mammalia > Artiodactyla > Tragulidae > Tragulus > Tragulus kanchil. The sequence goes on from JAIOJX010000031.1 coordinate 78,865,856, forward strand.
CCTTACAAGATGCACCATACTTGATATTCTCAGAACACTAACGTGTCCCAATAGTAGCACAGAGTCACCAGTCAGCCAGCCATGTAAGAAACATTTTTATCTTTCAGAGCCCACAATAAGCACCAAATTTAAGCCTTATTTTCCTTTCACTGATTTTCACTCTTAATAGTCTTACTGAGTACAGGCTATGATTTTAATTGGATTTTGTATACCTGAAAACTTCATATTCAAACTTCAGTGATCACAGAAGATACAAAATAAAACAAAGCTGAACATGAATAAGCTTATATTTTATTATATTTCTACTGATATTACCAACTTAGCAACATAGCCATTTCAAATTCATAAGTCACCAGGAGAACAATCAGCTAGTGTTGAGTTAGTGTGAAAGTTCTCCCAGCACAAACCTCCATTCCCTATAAACCCTGCTTCAGCCAGGTTCCAAAGGGGATTATTAAAGAATACTAACTTCTCTTCGGCCTGCATCAGGTTTTGCTACCAGCTGAGTTACCCAGAAACAAAATAAAGAAAAATAAACACTTTTGTTATCCAGAGCCTTTGGATAAGGTTATTATCCCTATTTTACAAATGAGAACAGAGGCTTACAAAGATGATATAATTTTTTCTAAGACATGATGCTGTAAAAGTAAGGATTTGAGCCTAGTTCTGGAAACTCAATGGCTAACTGCACTCTGCCCTGCCTGTTTTTCCTACTTACAAGAGCTATATAGGATTCCACAATTTATATATATTTACCTTATCTGCTGTATAATTCCTTATCTCATAAATGTCCTGTTAGTCACTCAGTTATCTCTGACTCTTTGTGACTCCAATGGACTATGGCCTGCCAGGCTTCTCTGTTCATAAGATTCTCCAGGCAAGAATACTTGAGAGGGTTGCTATTCCCTTCTTCAACCTATCTTCCAGACCCAGGAATCAAACCCAGGTCTCCTGTGGTATAGGCAGATTCTTAACCATCTGAGCTACCAGAGAAGCCCATTTATCTCATAAAATCATGCATAATTGGTATAGCTATAAGATACATTCCATAATGTCAATAAAGCCTGAAAGACACGTACTATGCTTGCAGTTCTGAAACCTTGCTGTATAAAGTCTTGGCCAGCCTTGCCATCACAAGCACTTCCCCTTCCTTACAAGATGCACCATACTTGATATTCTCAGAACACTAACGTGTCCCAATAGTAGCACAGAGTCACCAGTCAGCCAGCCATGTAAGAAACATTTTTATCTTTCAGAGCCCACAATAAGCACCAAATTTAAGCCTTATTTTCCTTTCACTGATTTTCACTCTTAATAGTCTTACTGAGTACAGGCTATGATTTTAATTGGATTTTGTATACCTGAAAACTTCATATTCAAACTTCAGTGATCACAGAAGATACAAAATAAAACAAAGCTGAACATGAATAAGCTTATATTTTATTATATTTCTACTGATATTACCAACTTAGCAACATAGCCATTTCAAATTCATAAGTCACCAGGAGAACAATCAGCTAGTGTTGAGTTAGTGTGAAAGTTCTCCCCAGCACAAACTCCATCCTATAAACCCTGCTTCCAGCCAGGTGACCCTACTTACCTGCCATCTTCTCTGCAGGTTGCCTATACAGGTTGGCTTGATACTAGGTAGCAATAAGTGTACTAAGTCCCTGTGATTAAGGAATACAGCCTCCAACCTTCTCTCCCCTTGGGTGCATTTACTGGTTTCTTTCCTCACCACCAACCATTTCTGGATTCAATCCTTGACACTACTCCAGTTGCTAGATTTGTGGTACTGCCTTCCACATGAACTTACTTTAGTACTTACTCCCTGTCTGCAAATCCCAGCTTGACTTATCTTTCCTGTTGAAGGATGACTATTTGATATCTTAAGAGTTTCACAAGTTGATAATGAGAACTGAAGATGAAAAATGTATTCAGTGATTCTGAATACACATGGCAAGATGCAAGTGTATATCATTTAGCTTATTCAAATCTGTTACTTTTCTTCCCTCAGTATGAACTTTATTTTTAAGTCGTGAAATGCACAGAAACTGTGAAGAGAGGCAAGGTCACCAATTTTCTTTTGTTTCAAAGTACAGTAAACTTATAATTATCAGAACTGCTGAAGAGTGAAATCTGGGTAACAGTGGGTAACCATGAAAAACAGAAACTGTTAGCTAATCATCCAAATATATATATTCTATTTTTCTTGTGCACAAAATAGACTATATTTTCCTTGTTGTGCAGCCTTGCCATCACAAGCACTTCCCCTTCCTTACAAGATGCACCATACTTGATATTCTCAGAACACTAACGTGTCCCAATAGTAGCACAGAGTCACCAGTCAGCCAGCCATGTAAGAAACATTTTTATCTTTCAGAGCCCACAATAAGCACCAAATTTAAGCCTTATTTTCCTTTCACTGATTTTCACTCTTAATAGTCTTACTGAGTACAGGCTATGATTTTAATTGGATTTTGTATACCTGAAAACTTCATATTCAAACTTCAGTGATCACAGAAGATACAAAATAAAACAAAGCTGAACATGAATAAGCTTATATTTTATTATATTTCTACTGATATTACCAACTTAGCAACATAGCCATTTCAAATTCATAAGTCACCAGGAGAACAATCAGCTAGTGTTGAGTTAGTGTGAAAGTTCTCCCCAGCACAAACTCCATCCTATAAACCCTGCTTCCAGCCAGGTGACCCTACTTACCTGCCATCTTCTCTGCAGGTTGCCTATACAGGTTGGCTTGATACTAGGTAGCAATAAGTGTACTAAGTCCCTGTGATTAAGGAATACAGCCTCCAACCTTCTCTCCCCTTGGGTGCATTTACTGGTTTCTTTCCTCACCACCAACCATTTCTGGATTCAATCCTTGACACTACTCCAGTTGCTAGATTTGTGGTACTGCCTTCCACATGAACTTACTTTAGTACTTACTCCTGTCTGCAAATCCCAGCTTGACTTATCTTTCCTGTTGAAGGATGACTATTTGATATCTTAAGAGTTTCACAAGTTGATAATGAGAACTGAAGATGAAAAATGTATTCAGTGATTCTGAATACACATGGCAAGATGCAAGTGTATATCATTTAGCTTATTCAAATCTGTTACTTTTCTTCCCTCAGTATGAACTTTATTTTTAAGTCGTGAAATGCACAGAAACTGTGAAGAGAGGCAAGGTCACCAATTTTCTTTTGTTTCAAAGTACAGTAAACTTATAATTATCAGAACTGCTGAAGAGTGAAATCTGGGTAACAGTGGGTAACCATGAAAAACAGAAACTGTTAGCTAATCATCCAAATATATATATTCTATTTTTCCTGTGCACAAAATAGACTATATTTCCAGCCTCCTTTGAAATCAGGCGGCTATGAGACTTAATTCTAGTCAACTGAACATGAACAAAAATGATAAACTCCATTCTGGCCAAATCTTTCCATACTTTTTGCCTTTGCAGTCTGGTTGGGAAAGAGACAGTGCCTACCCTTCACAACAAAATATGTTTGTATTTGGGAGTCACTCTCCTTTTCTTCTTCCCTCTTTTCAGTTGAGAAGTGGCCTTTCTGTCTATGCTTCTGATTATTTCCTTTCTCTCCCATTTCAACTGATGAATATTTCTACAGTATCATCTGTATTAACACCTGATTTTCACCAAAGACAAAATAATTCAGCATTTTGCCTATTTTCTCTTATTTTCTCATCTCTCTACCTCAGCCACCATTACCAAAGTTTCTCAGGAAATGCATTCAATTTAATTTAACAAGTATTGAAAATCTGTTCCCAACATGCAATCCACTCCACTCCATTAACAAGAATGCTCCAAATTCTGATTTGAAAGTAAAAATTGCTTGGCAAAGTGAAAATAATGATAATTTAGGAACTTCAACTATGGCCATGACATTGTTAGTCTATTAAGAATAAGGAACAACCTGTCTGTGACATCCAATCCCTACCATGTTTATGGACAAAAAAAAAAAAATGGATAAACATGATAACTACATCTTAAGTCCAGTCACTGATTACAAACAAAAAAGGCTTATAAAAATACCTACAATTAGATGATGAAGAAGTTCAGCTGTCAGTTCAGTTGAATACTATTCAACAAATGTGTTAAAAACAACAGAAGAGTTGAGAACCGCAAGGATAAACAAACTCCATTAGGTAAGAAAGAGAAAATAAATTGATTGAGAAAAGACTGTTCTGTAGATCATTTAGAGAGATATCTAGTCCAAGCTTGAACTGTTCAATAAACATTTCTTAAGTGATCTTAAATGCCAAAATAGGCTCACAACTGATCAAACTTTAAGGAACATCAGAATCATCCAAAGATTTATCTAAAAAGAAACTGCTAAGCATCAGCCCTAGATCTGTTTCCTTAGTAAGCACAGTAATTCACGCTTCTAACAAGCTCTCAGTCAAGAGCCAGTGCTCTATACGCCTCCCACCATGCCACAAGACATTGCCAAATGTTCCCTGGAGAACAAAACTGCTCCTTGTGTAGAACCAGTATTCTAGATCAGCCAGATTATTTTTTAGGGTGGTTTACTGAGCAAATAGACCTAATTACTTTTCCAGACATTGTGATCAAGATTTTAGTGGCACATGATATAACATCTCTGAAGTTATCCTAATGGATAAAACAAAAAAATGTGGGGCTTTCCTGGTGGCTCAATGATAAAGAATCCACCTGCCAATGAAGGAGACACAGGTTTGACCCCTGATCATGGAAGACCCCACATGCTACAGAGCAATTAAGCCTGTGTACCACAACAACTGAGCCTGTGCCCTAGAGCCCATGCTCTGCAACAAAAGAAGTCACAATAATGAGAAGCCCCAATAATGAGAAGCCCACTTGCCACAACCAGAGAAAAATCCACATAGCAATGAAGATCCAGCACAGCTAAAGATAAATAAATAAAATTATAAAATAAATTTTAAAAAAAACAGAAAAATGTGGGTTGAATAATAAAAGAATCAGAAGACTTCATATCTATTTAACTACTAGATCCAAGGATTCTGATTAATGAATTTATAAATCAGAGACACATTTATAGCACTCTTGAATCCATACTATTTTGAACTATTTTCTTCCTAGACTGGAATGTCACATAGAATGTCCATAGACTTCTTGCAACACCAATCAAATGGCAGTAACTACCTACAGTGCCATCTTCAGAAGGATTTCAGAGGTATCTTTCCCAGACAAAGCAGAAAACCTAGATTAAGATCACTTAACAATGACTTCTATGGACATCAGTGAAGGAAATAATGCCATGATCTAGATTCCTGTTCGTTTCTGTTCCAGTCTGGATTCCTATTCCAGATACCTGATCACATCTAATTTTTCCCTGAGTTTTTTGAAGTTTACCATTTTTTTAAGTCTAGAGTATACATCTAACTAGTAATAGCATTTCCTTTCTCCAATTTCTCTATAATTTCCACCTCTTGAAGCAATTTTTCCCTCTAATTTCAATTATGTTGAATAGCAGTCCCAAGCGTTTTTGACACAAAGGATAAAAAGCTTAAGCATCAGCCCTAGATCTGTTTCCTTAGTAAGCACAGTAATTCACGCTTCTAACAAGCTCTCAGTCAAGAGCCAGTGCTCTATACGCCTCCCACCATGCCACAAGACATTGCCAAATGTTCCTGGAGAACAAAACTGCTCCTTGTGTAGAACCAGTATTCTAGATCAGCCAGATTATTTTTTAGGGTGGTTTACTGAGCAAATAGACCTAATTACTTTTCCAGACATTGTGATCAAGATTTTAGTGGCACATGATATAACATCTCTGAAGTTATCCTAATGGATAAAACAAAAAAATGTGGGGCTTTCCTGGTGGCTCAATGATAAAGAATCCACCTGCCAATGAAGGAGACACAGGTTTGACCCCTGATCATGGAAGACCCCACATGCTACAGAGCAATTAAGCCTGTGTACCACAACAACTGAGCCTGTGCCCTAGAGCCCATGCTCTGCAACAAAAGAAGTCACAATAATGAGAAGCCCCAATAATGAGAAGCCCACTTGCCACAACCAGAGAAAAATCCACATAGCAATGAAGATCCAGCACAGCTAAAGATAAATAAATAAAATTATAAAATAAATTTTAAAAAAAACAGAAAAATGTGGGTTGAATAATAAAAGAATCAGAAGACTTCATATCTATTTAACTACTAGATCCAAGGATTCTGATTAATGAATTTATAAATCAGAGACACATTTATAGCACTCTTGAATCCATACTATTTTGAACTATTTTCTTCCTAGACTGGAATGTCACATAGAATGTCCATAGACTTCTTGCAACACCAATCAAATGGCAGTAACTACCTACAGTGCCATCTTCAGAAGGATTTCAGAGGTATCTTTCCCAGACAAAGCAGAAAACCTAGATTAAGATCACTTAACAATGACTTCTATGGACATCAGTGAAGGAAATAATGCCATGATCTAGATTCCTGTTCGTTTCTGTTCCAGTCTGGATTCCTATTCCAGATACCTGATCACATCTAATTTTTCCCTGAGTTTTTTGAAGTTTACCATTTTTTTAAGTCTAGAGTATACATCTAACTAGTAATAGCATTTCCTTTCTCCAATTTCTCTATAATTTCCACCTCTTGAAGCAATTTTTCCCTCTAATTTCAATTATGTTGAATAGCAGTCCCAAGCGTTTTTGACACAAAGGAACAATTTCACAAAGGAAAATTTTTCCATGGACTGGGAGTGGGGCAGAGGGCTTCAGAACGATTCAAGTGCATTCCATCTATTGTGCATTTTATTAATATTTCTAATTTAATCTACTGCTGATCTGACAAGAAGTACTAGTCTGTGGGTTGAAGGTCAGAGATCCCTGATGTAGAATACCAAGTCCTCTTATTACTCCACGTCCTATGTGTGTCTACAGGTCTCTAAGAAAAATAAAAATTAACTAGATACAATACTTATTAAAGAGAGTTCTAACAAATGTCCAGGTACTTGAGGACTTCTATTTCCTTTAGACCTGAGTCTGTTTTATGATCTCCTTGAGAACAAAGAATCCATTCCTTTTTGTAACTAAGTAGTATGCAGAATGCTTACATTATTATTAACACTTTTTGCTTCATCTCCTTTCATTCTTGTTTATATGCTCTCCATCACCCCTTGACCTTCAAATCTGTAGGTTCTACCTCCCTTCTAACTAGTATGTTTCTTTTGAATAATGAAAAAATACAGGCAAAGGTAAGTTACAAAAGAGATATAATTAAGGAGATTCATTATGTAATTATGTTGTCTTCAGTGTGTCCAAATAATGAAAAAATACAGGCAAAGGTTTTTTTTTTTAAAATTACAAAATAGTTAATTAAGAATTCTATGTAAATTCAAACCGATCAGACTGTCCAGTCTAGGCAACACCAATCAAATGGCAGTAACTACCTACAGTGCCATCTTCAGAAGGATTTCAGAGGTATCTTTCCCAGACAAAGCAGAAAACCTAGATTAAGATCACTTAACAATGACTTCTATGGACATCAGTGAAGGAAATAATGCCATGATCTAGATTCCTGTTCGTTTCTGTTCCAGTCTGGATTCCTATTCCAGATACCTGATCACATCTAATTTTTCCCTGAGTTTTTTGAAGTTTACCATTTTTTTAAGTCTAGAGTATACATCTAACTAGTAATAGCATTTCCTTTCTCCAATTTCTCTATAATTTCCACCTCTTGAAGAAATTTTTTCCCCTCTAATTTCAATTATGTTGAATAGCAGTCCCAAGCGTTTTTGACACAAAGGAACAATTTCACAAAGGAAAATTTTTCCATGGACTGGGAGTGGGGCAGAGGGCTTCAGAACGATTCAAGTGCATTCCATCTATTGTGCATTTTATTAATATTTCTAATTTAATCTACTGCTGATCTGACAAGAAGTACTAGTCTGTGGGTTGAAGGTCAGAGATCCCTGATGTAGAATACCAAGTCCTCTTATTACTCCACGTCCTATGTGTGTCTACAGGTCTCTAAGAAAAATAAAAATTAACTAGATACAATACTTATTAAAGAGAGTTCTAACAAATGTCCAGGTACTTGAGGACTTCTATTTCCTTTAGACCTGAGTCTGTTTTATGATCTCCTTGAGAACAAAGAATCCATTCCTTTTTGTAACTAAGTAGTATGCAGAATGCTTACATTATTATTAACACTTTTTGCTTCATCTCCTTTCATTCTTGTTTATATGCTCTCCATCACCCCTTGACCTTCAAATCTGTAGGTTCTACCTCCCTTCTAACTAGTATGTTTCTTTTGAATAATGAAAAAATACAGGCAAAGGTAAGTTACAAAAGAGATATAATTAAGGAGATTCATTATGTAATTATGTTGTCTTCAGTGTGTCAAAGACAGCAATTATTTTTTAATGAAAAATTCTCATAGAATAAAACTATCCAAAGTAGAAGGAAAATAAGCTACAAGATAAAAGTCTTTCTTTCAATATAAAAAAAATTTCTAAATACCTATATTTCAAAGACATTGAACAAAATTGGGTATGAGTTATAGCTGAAGCGATCAGTTTCAATACAAATCAATCTGGGTAATAAACTAAAGAAACCTCAAAAGTGAGCCACTGAATTTACATTACCAGTATTTTAAATACAATTCTGTTGGGTGGAGTAAAGGAAAATGTTTATTCAGCACTGCCAAATAACTGTATTTATATTAACTTGTCACTGCTTTTAATAAGAAACTAAAAGACAAATAAAGGCTATCAAATAATTAGTAGTTATATGATGAACAGAAAAATTCTTTCAGGAGATCAAATATTCTTATTACACCATTTTGAAAACAATAATTACAAATTATTTACGAGTCTCAGTATTACAGTCAAATATTTTCATAAGCATTTTTCTAAGACCAAGCTTTTTTTAAAACACTAAATCACAAATTACTAATAATATATATGTGTGTATATACTGGTATATATAACAAACTTAATTTTAAATATTGATATTTATTGCCAACACATATTGATTTCTAGTGACATGGTCATCTCTACTGTCGCTATATCCATCTGATCATTCAATACCACTGCTTATCATGCTACAACAGTTAGAAAAACTATATGCCTGACATCTAGGAATACTTTTCATCAGAGTAATCTTTATACCTGTCAGGAGGTCTTACAGAAGCTCTCAGCTTTAAGTCATAGTAGGAGAACTAGAAATATAGAGATAAGATACTATCCTCAGTGAGGCCCATAGAACCTCAAAGAACAAAAAAGGCAAGATAGCTAGTTCTTCTTTGTTAGGTTTGTTTATAAAAGCAAAAGACAAAATACTACAAATTCAATATTTAAACATAATAATATGCAAAATTACTTGTGAATATATGTGAATACACCTATTCACAAATTATTCATAAAAAGCACAATAATTCAATTCTCAATGTTGGCTTTGTAAAGAGAAAAGGATCTTTAAAATAGCATTTCAGAAGTTAGTTGCATAGTTTATAGATTATCCAAGTCTTTTCTTCCAAATTTCAATCAATTCTTTGAAAGAAAAACATGAAACTCAAATCTATTTATTTTTCTTCCACCTTGTAATTCTGATACATAGCTAACATTACATTAAAATTAAATCCCAGGGGTTTCCCTGGTGGTCCAGTGGGTAAGGACACCGTCTTGCAGTGCAGGGGGCGCCGGTTAGATCCCTGGCCTGGGAAGAACCCACACGCCGCGGAGTGGATGGACCGATGTGTCCAATTACCGAGCCAGAGCTCTGGAGCTCATACGCCCAGAGCCGGTGCCCTGTGACAACAGAGGCCACTGCGATGGGAGGCCCGCACGGGCCAAAAGAACAAAGATGGATGAAAATAGATAAATGAAAGACCAATAGAAGTGGCCCGCCCGCCCCTCTCCCTCCCCTACTCGCCTCCTCCCGCCAAAAAAAAGGTTAAAAAAAAAATTAAATCCCTGAGCTTCCCTGGTGGTCCAGTGGGTAGAGAAACCGCCTTGAAGTGGAAGGGGCACTGGTTCAATCCCTGGCCCGGGGAAGATCCCACATGCCGCGGAACGGCTGGACTAGTGCGTCCAATGAGGAGCCAGTGCTCTGGAGCACATGCCCACAGCCTTGCTCTGCAAGGAGAGGCCACTGCAATGGCAGGCCCACACATGCCAAATAATAAAGAGGGATGAAAATAAATAAGTAAAAAACCAATAAAAGAGGCCAAAACTAAAAAAAAAAAAAAATTAAATCCCAGATTAAAAATTAAACACAAAAGGAAAAAAACCCAGAAGAAAAAAGATAAATTCACATTTGTCTTAGAAATGGAAGTCATTTTTAAACAGAAACAATCACAAAGAAGGAAAAATTGTGTTTAAAAACAAAAACATACATGTCAAGAAAACACATGTACACACATGTGCACACACACACAAAACAAAAACACCTCTCATAGATAAAATGGCATGCTCAAAAATAAAAAGCAAATGACTGTAAAATATATTTTCAGCAAATTTTTAATAAAGGTTAATGTGTTGGTTGTCCTTTTTATAATACAGTTCATGAGGTTATCATGGCAAGTATACTGGGGTGATTACCCATTCCTTCCTCTAGTGGATCATGTTTGTCAGAACTCTGCTGTGACCCATCCGTTGTGGGTGGCCCTACACAGCATAGTTCATAGCTTCATTGAGTTACACAAGCCTCTTCACCACAATAAGGCAATGATCCATGAAGTGGGCCCTAGGAAACACTGCTGTTAATAAAGCTAGGAGATGTGATGGAATTCCAGGAGAGTTATTCATGACCCTAAAGAATGATGCCATCAAGGTGTTACATTCAATATGTTACCAAATCTGGAAGACACAGCAGTGGCCACAGGACTGGAAAAGATCAATCCTCATCCCAATTCCTAAGATGGATAGTACTAAAGAATGATCTAACCATCGGACAATTGCACTCATCTCCCATTCCAGTAAGGTCATGCTTAAAATCTTGTATTGTTAGGCTTGAACCAAGAACTTCCAGATGTTCAAGCAGAGAGGAACAAGAGTTCAAATTGCCAACATTCATTGCATCATTGAGAAAGCAAGGGAACTTCAGAAAAGCATCCACTTGTTTCATCAACTATGCTAAAGCCTTTGTGTGGATCATAACAAACTGTGGCAAACTCTTTAAGAGATGGGAATTCCAGACCATTTTACCTGTCTCCTGAGAAACGTGTATGCAAGAAGCAACAGTGAGAACAGTGAGAACCCTGTATGGAACAACTCATTGGTTCAGAACTGAGAAAGGAGTGTGTCAGGGCTGTCTGGCCGTCACCCTATTTGTTTAACCTATATGCTGGGTACATCATGAGAAATGCCAGGCTGGAGGAGTTACAAGCTGGAATAAAGATAGGTGGAAGAAATAACAACAACCTCAGATATGCAGATGATACCACTCTAATGGCACAAAGTGAAGAGGAACTAAAGAGCCTCTTGATGAGGGTGAAGCAGGAGAGTGAAAGAGCCTGCTTAAAATTAAATATTAAAAGATCTAAGATCATGGCATCTAGCCTCATTACCTCATGGCAAACAGAAGAAGAAAAGTGAAAGTAGTGACAAATAGAAGTGGAAGTAGTGACAGATTTCCTCTTCTAGGGCTCTTAAATCACTGCAGATGATGACTGCAGCAATGAAATCAGATAATTGCTTCTTGGCAGAAAAGCTATGAGAAACCGAGAAAGCGTGGTGAAAAGCAGAGACATTACTTGCCCAACAAAGGTCCGTATAGTCAAGGCTATGGTCTTCCCAGTGATCGTGTAGTGTTGTGAGAGCTAGAATAAAGAAGGCAGAGTGCTGAAAACTGATGCCTTCAAACTGTGGTACTGGAGAGTCCCTTGGACAGTAAGGAAATCAAACCGTTAGGGAATTAAACTTGAATATTCATTGACACTGAAAGAAGGCAAAAAAAAGTCCCATATGACCCTAAGAATGATGCCATCAGGGTATTACATTCAACTTGTCAGTAAATCTGGAAGACCCAGCAGTGGCCACAGGACTGGAAAAGATCAATCCTCACCCCAATCCCCAAGAAGCGTAGTACTAAAGAATATTCTAACCATCCGACAACTGCACTCATACCCAGGCTAGTAAGGTCATGCTTAAAATCTTGTATTGTTAGGCTTGAACCAAGAACTTCCAGATGTTCAAGCAGAGAGGAACAAGAGTTCAAATTGCCAACATTCATTGCATCATTGAGAAAGCAAGGGAACTTCAGAAAAGCATCCACTTGTTTCATCAACTATGCTAAAGCCTTTGTGTGGATCATAACAAACTGTGGCAAACTCTTTAAGAGATGGGAATTCCAGACCATTTTACCTGTCTCCTGAGAAACGTGTATGCAAGAAGCAACAGTGAGAACAGTGAGAACCCTGTATGGAACAACTCATTGGTTCAGAACTGAGAAAGGAGTGTGTCAGGGCTGTCTGGCCGTCACCCTATTTGTTTAACCTATATGCTGGGTACATCATGAGAAATGCCAGGCTGGAGGAGTTACAAGCTGGAATAAAGATAGGTGGAAGAAATAACAACAACCTCAGATATGCAGATGATACCACTCTAATGGCACAAAGTGAAGAGGAACTAAAGAGCCTCTTGATGAGGGTGAAGCAGGAGAGTGAAAGAGCCTGCTTAAAATTAAATATTAAAAGATCTAAGATCATGGCATCTAGCCTCATTACCTCATGGCAAACAGAAGAAGAAAAGTGAAAGTAGTGACAAATAGAAGTGGAAGTAGTGACAGATTTCCTCTTCTAGGGCTCTTAAATCACTGCAGATGATGACTGCAGCAATGAAATCAGATAATTGCTTCTTGGCAGAAAAGCTATGAGAAACCGAGAAAGCGTGGTGAAAAGCAGAGACATTACTTGCCCAACAAAGGTCCGTATAGTCAAGGCTATGGTCTTCCCAGTGATCGTGTAGTGTTGTGAGAGCTAGAATAAAGAAGGCAGAGTGCTGAAAAACTGATGCCTTCAAACTGTGGTACTGGAGAGTCCCTTGGACAGTAAGGAAATCAAACCAGTCAATCATGAGGGAAATTAAACTTGAATATTCATTGGACGGACTGATGCTGAAGCTGAAGCTCCAGTATTTAGTCATCTGATGAGAATAGCCAATTCACTGGAAAAGTCCCTGATGCTGAGAAAAACTGAGGGCAGAATAAGAGGGCGTCAGAGGATGAGATGGCTGGATGGCATCACCAATGCAATGGACATGAACTTGGGCAAACTTTGGGTGATGGTATGGGACAGGGAGGCCTGGTATGCTGTCGTTCATGGGGCTGCAAAAAGTCGGACATGACTAGGTGACTGAACAACAACAGTATCTTGGTTAAATAACATATGCAAGAATATGGTAACTTTAAGATAAAAATGAGCAAAGGGGCATGAAAAATTAATTCACAAAAGGTAACGTTCAAATACAGAGAAATAGGCAAGTTAAAATGAAGGCGAAATCTGTATTTGGCTGCCAATTCAGCAAAGATTTTATAATATCCTGACATGGCAATGATTTACTGAACTATGCACAAATAAATTATTATGAAAATGTAACTGACCATTAGGGAAGCTATTAAAATGGTATGTATCAATAATCCTCAAATTTTTAAAATTCTGATCCAGTAATTCTATTTTGGAAATCTATGCTAAGGGGAAAAAACCCCTTAATATGTGGAGAAACACTTTCTTAATCATGTCTGCTCTTGTGATATTTATAACAAGCTATATTAGACATTATGCAACAGCTACAAATAATCTACGGTAGGAAGGAAAGCCATGGAAAATTAAGTCTCTGCCATATACTGGCCTTGGGACCTATACCATCCACTTTTACCATTATAAAATGAAGATAATACTACCCATATTATAGAGTAAAAAAATTAAACGAAATCAGATAATTGCTTCTTGGCAGAAAAGCTATGAGAAACCGAGAAAGCGTGGTGAAAAGCAGAGACATTACTTGCCCAACAAAGGTCCGTATAGTCAAGGCTATGGTCTTCCCAGTGATCGTGTAGTGTTGTGAGAGCTAGAATAAAGAAGGCAGAGTGCTAAAAAACTGATGCCTTCAAACTGTGGTACTGGAGAGTCCCTTGGACAGTAAGGAAATCAAACCAGTCAATCATGAGGGAAATTAAACTTGAATATTCATTGGACGGACTGATGCTGAAGCTGAAGCTCCAGTATTTAGTCATCTGATGAGAATAGCCAATTCACTGGAAAAGTCCCTGATGCTGAGAAAAACTGAGGGCAGAATAAGAGGGCGTCAGAGGATGAGATGGCTGGATGGCATCACCAATGCAATGGACATGAACTTGGGCAAACTTTGGGTGATGGTATGGGACAGGGAGGCCTGGTATGCTGTCGTTCATGGGGCTGCAAAAAGTCGGACATGACTAGGTGACTGAACAACAACAGTATCTTGGTTAAATAACATATGCAAGAATATGGTAACTTTAAGATAAAAATGAGCAAAGGGGCATGAAAAATTAATTCACAAAAGGTAACGTTCAAATACAGAGAAATAGGCAAGTTAAAATGAAGGGCGAAATCTGTATTTGGCTGCCAATTCAGCAAAGATTTTATAATATCCTGACATGGCAATGATTTACTGAACTATGCACAAATAAATTATTATGAAAATGTAACTGACCATTAGGGAAGCTATTAAAATGGTATGTATCAATAATCCTCAAATTTTTAAAATTCTGATCCAGTAATTCTATTTTGGAAATCTATGCTAAGGGGAAAAAACCCCTTAATATGTGGAGAAACACTTTCTTAATCATGTCTGCTCTTGTGATATTTATAACAAGCTATATTAGACATTATGCAACAGCTACAAATAATCTACGGTAGGAAGGAAAGCCATGGAAAATTAAGTCTCTGCCATATACTGGCCTTGGGACCTATACCATCCACTTACCTTTAGTATCTCAGTTTCTGTTTTCCATTATAAAATGAAGATAATACTACCCATATTATAGAGTTGTCATAAAGATTAAACAAATTAACACATGTAAAACAATTCAACACTCTGATACATAATTATTACCATAAAATACATGCAGTCATTCAAAATTAAGAACATGAAAAAGGCTTATGATAGACTGCTCCATAAAAAAGTAAAACACTATCATGTGCACCATGCACAACGTGCAAAACGAACTACACCAAAAGGTCAGCATTGAAGACAAAAACCAACAAGAAGATTGTGCTAAGGAATTGGATAGTGTAAATGAACACTCTATGTGCATTTTAGCTATGCAAGCCAGCTACTCTGGCTTAAAGTTAGGAATTGGTTTACTTGACTAGAGCTAATTATCAGTTCTCTGGAGCTAATAATTGTTAACTATGCAACTGTCTAAACTGAGAGCTTTTCTTCCTGAAACACTTTTTACAGATTCCAACTTCTTAAAAGTCTACCACAGTGCTCTCGGCTGGCTGCCCTCCAGGTTTTCTAGCAAAACCTCTAAGTGCCGAACCCTTGTCACTCACCCACATAAAACACAAATAAGGTCTATTTTAGTTAGATTTGCAATATTAACAGAGTGGAATCAATAGTTCCTAAAGAGAACCATCTATTTTATGGAAGCAAAAAAGCTGTTTGTATACTATTTATGGTACATAGTTTTTAGTTTTACTTTCTCCCTGAAGATAAGTTTCAGTAATAACCCATGGTCAAACCCTGCTGTGCCTTTTCACTGGAAAGAGAGAAAAAGAGGGAAGGAAGGAGAGAGAGAGAGAGAGAGAGAAAGAAAAAAAAAAAGAAAGAAACTCAAATTGCAGTATGATGATATGAAAGAAACATCTCCAGTTTCAAGGTGTGTAAATAAAAGCAATCATCTTTGAGGTCAGTAGTTTCTATCACTGCAGAACAATCCTCATTCAGATCATTTACAAAGGTAATATAAAGGGCACTTCAGATTCATGATGTTCTTAAACATACGCATGTTTTAAGGAAAGAGAAAGAGAGGAGAAGGAGGGGGCAGAAAAACAGAGAAAACTGACTGATTGTTATCTCTTGCCAAACCAGAAATAGAAGTAATATACACTCCACCAGGGAACTATATAATGCATATGGACAAAGATTGATGTGCTGGGTCAATTAACATAGAGTAAGAAAATGGCCCTTCTTCTTTTAACATTTTGTGTCCATATGATGGATAACCAGAACTTTAGGTTCTGAAAATGATAAGATCAAGTTTCTAACTGAATTAAAAGAAATCCAGTGGCTGAAACAGAAATAATGGATTGGCTCCTAATTCATATGATTGGTCCATCTAGTTAATATCTGGCTTTAGATGCTCAATAGATTGAAATCAGAAGCAATATTTGGCCATGCAATCTACTCCATATCATTCCTGGCTGGTTATTCCAGCAAGATGTATATACAAAGGGAAGAAAGTTAATAAATTCATCAGATATCAAATTACGAGAGGTCTCTTCTCTAATAACTGAATCAAAGAGCATGCTCCTCTTTCCCCTCACCCATATATATCCATACCCATACCCCTATAAAGTTGTTATAAAGTAGGCAGAATACTGGATCAATGATTAGAAATCACCACTCACCATTTCCCCATCCTGTAAAGTATAAAGGGGGAAGAATTATACTCATTTTTCTGACTTTCTTTTTTTGTAATGTAAATGTGTCACTTCTAAAATCATGCCTATTTGACTAACATCTAAAATCAGCTTTCAGTGAATATTATGCACAGAAATTTTAATGCTGTACACATGACATTTTTAAAAGGCTGCCTAGCTTTATAGTTATCTACTCATTTGATGTGAGTGGTAAACATGCCAGTTGCTTTTACTTTAATGTCAGTCATCGCCTGAGAGCCATGAAGCAAGCTGGTAAGAAAATTTCAATTGAAAGTGGCATTTTAAAATTCACCTGCAAGGTCTTAGAAATACCTTTTGGAAGGCTAAAAATATTTTCAGTTAGTCAGTAACAAGTTTGCTTTATCAATTAACCACAGCATATTTCTGCTCCTTAGTCAACTTTTTTGTTACTCAAGCTATCTTTCTCACTTTCATATTGCTGTCAGTTTACGCTTAAGAATGCAAAGGCTGCATCTTAATGCTAGCCAACAGAAAACATAGTGAAGATGGTATTTCTTCAATAAGAATAATGGTATGATGCATTTCAAAAGCCACAATAAAGTTTGCTTAACTACTTGTCTTCATTATCATTTCCTTCCATAAATATGTATGGCCTAAAGGTAACTACGTATGTTCAGGCAAGCATTACATTGTCCTGACAACGTAATTACTCCATGGTAGGCTAATATGTTCAATGTACAGACTGTACTACTCTGTCCTGTTACAGGAACCTCTCCCTTCCCCAAAATGCACTCACACACCTGATTACAGTGGGAACAACTGACAATTGACAAGAGGAAGGCCACAACTGGCCCAAACAGGGACATTTCCTGGGAACCAGGGATTTGGGGAGCAGGACAGTCAGGTCAGACTCTTTCTCTGGTGGCAAAGCTTTATTACATAGAAGTTGAAAGAGCTGTTAGTGAGTGTATTTTCTGAATATAGGAAGCCATTCTGTAGAGAAAGAGAATGAGGAGAACTAAACAGATGAAGAAGACAAAATAAAAGATGGCAAGAGTCCTCACAGCAACTCAGCCTCTACATGCAGCTCTTCCCAAAGCCCAGGTGTGTCTCTGACCTTATCATGCCTTAGTCACACTGAAAGAGGCATCAGGACACTTCCTCTGTGCTCTCCCTCTGAGGGAAGCTACCGTTGGTTGTATGGACACCTTTTATTTCATTGACTCAGTCCCTTGGTATGGAAACGCTTTCAGTGAATATTATGCACAGAAATTTTAATGCTGTAGAATTTTAAAAGGCTGCCTAGCTTTATAGTTATCTACTCATTTGATGTGAGTGGTAAACATGCCAGTTGCTTTTACTTTAATGTCAGTCATCGCCTGAGAGCCATGAAGCAAGCTGGTAAGAAAATTTCAATTGAAAGTGGCATTTTAAAATTCACCTGCAAGGTCTTAGAAATACCTTTTGGAAGGCTAAAAATATTTTCAGTTAGTCAGTAACAAGTTTGCTTTATCAATTAACCACAGCATATTTCTGCTCCTTAGTCAACTTTTTTGTTACTCAAGCTATCTTTCTCACTTTCATATTGCTGTCAGTTTACGCTTAAGAATGCAAAGGCTGCATCTTAATGCTAGCCAACAGAAAACATAGTGAAGATGGTATTTCTTCAATAAGAATAATGGTATGATGCATTTCAAAAGCCACAATAAAGTTTGCTTAACTACTTGTCTTCATTATCATTTCCTTCCATAAATATGTATGGCCTAAAGGTAACTACGTATGTTCAGGCAAGCATTACATTGTCCTGACAACGTAATTACTCCATGGTAGGCTAATATGTTCAATGTACAGACTGTACTACTCTGTCCTGTTACAGGAACCTCTCCCTTCCCCAAAATGCACTCACACACCTGATTACAGTGGGAACAACTGACAATTGACAAGAGGAAGGCCACAACTGGCCCAAACAGGGACATTTCCTGGGAACCAGGGATTTGGGGAGCAGGACAGTCAGGTCAGACTCTTTCTCTGGTGGCAAAGCTTTATTACATAGAAGTTGAAAGAGCTGTTAGTGAGTGTATTTTCTGAATATAGGAAGCCATTCTGTAGAGAAAGAGAATGAGGAGAACTAAACAGATGAAGAAGACAAAATAAAAGATGGCAAGAGTCCTCACAGCAACTCAGCCTCTACATGCAGCTCTTCCCAAAGCCCAGGTGTGTCTCTGACCTTATCATGCCTTAGTCACACTGAAAGAGGCATCAGGACACTTCCTCTGTGCTCTCCCTCTGA
Source organism: Tragulus kanchil (assembly GCA_022376925.1). Lineage (NCBI taxonomy): Eukaryota > Metazoa > Chordata > Mammalia > Artiodactyla > Tragulidae > Tragulus > Tragulus kanchil. The sequence goes on from JAIOJX010000031.1 coordinate 78,884,739, forward strand.
GGGAAGCTACCGTTTTGGTTGTATGGACACCTTTTATTTCATTGACTCAGTCCCTCAAATGGCCAACAGCATAGCACTGAAGACACATCAGAAAGTCTTGCCCACAGGGTGTGATAAGTGCATCATAACAGAGAGCTGCACACCACAAATCTATCTCAGGTGGCACTTGAAGGAAGGAGGGTGTTAGAAGGGTTTGTTATCAAGGCTGTTTGTCCCTGAATCATATGCCTTCCCACTCCCTTAAACACAGGAACTAATCTATATTTTTGTCACAGGGTCCAGACAGAAAGGAAGGAAGGAAAAACCAAAAACCAGAGAGAATCAGCAGAAACCAAGAAGGCAACAAATCTGATCTCCAACAGATCCCAAGTCTCACTCTATGCAAATTTTACTACATTAGGGACACTAAATAACACACCAGCCTTTGGTGTTGGCCAGAAGTTCCAGACCAAAAATGACAGAAAAGGCATGGTTTCCATTTCCAGGAGAAACCCCAGTTCTTCTCAGAATACTAACTCACAGGCCTTCCCTCTGTTATCCTCCTCCTCCTTCTCCTACTGCCCTCACCTCTTAAAACCATGCATCTCTCCCCATTAGGGTAAGCATTTGATGTGTGAACTAAGTTCCCACTTCTCCTTTCTCTGGCCATCAAATAAAGCTTGCACTGCTTCAGTCTAAGGTTGGGTTTTCGTTTTTGGCTGTGCATACCCAAATGGAAAAAGAACCTTTCCCCACGAAAGCAGGGCCTCAGGCCGGCAAGGGCCAAAGCTGGGATCCCTATGACCTAAGTCAGTAACAGTATGAAAGCCAAATGGTGTCTCAAGGGAGAGTCAACTGGGGGAGCTGAGACGGGCGGCATTCCTAGCATGTGTGTAAAAACTGGCCCATGCAAACACAAGGGAAAGCCCAGCCACAAGATGTACCTCCTGGGCAGATGGTCATAGGGTTCACTGTCCTACCCCTCAATCATTAACAGTACTTGACAGCTTTTTTCTTTTTATATTCATTTTCCCACTGGCTTCTCTTCCTTACACCTCCCCAAGAGTCAAAAATAAAGCTCATTTATCTCAATAAAATACATATTTCCCATTAACAGGCAAATCCTCTCATCCAAAAAGGTTGAATAATAAGCTCCTTTTTTGGAAGAATTCAAGTTAAATTTAGGCTGAACCCCAAAAAGTAGGGGAAAAAAGTATCTTCTATATCTAAGTACATTTCTCTCTCATTACAAATTGTATATATTTTCATTCACTTTTATTCACTCATGCACAAGGGTTGATAAGCAGATTGGACTTGATAATATTCTCTCACTTGAACTTAAGACCTAATAACCCCAGATAAAGACTATCTCAAGCTTGCCGATATGTTTGTACTGTTCAGTTATGTAATAAATAATGACCTTTATTTTTCAGCATCTCCAGGCAATAAACCAAGTTTTCTTTTCTACTGCTAAACAGTCCCACTATTGTTCTGCTTTCAAATCATTTTAGGCTCAGCCGAGAGTTTTATTGCTCAGTCAAGTCTTCCTCTGGTTTCCAACTTTGCATCAGGCACTCACTGTCTTAGACCCAGCTGACTTAAGGATGGTTGGTGCTTGCCCTGTCCCCAGGTACAGCTGGCTCGGTACTACCTCTGTTTGCCACAAATTTCAGCTTTCTGACATAATCTAGGCCATTTTTAATCCCTTGCCACTGTGTCTTTCAGGTATTTGTCACAGCAGTTGGTGATGGCCACTGCTAGATAGAAATTACCCACCCAGCTCATAGCACTATGGCCTCTAGTTGAAGACTGGTACATGTTGCAGTAATGGTTCCTGCCTTAACAAGCAAGAACATGTCATTTGTTCTATCCCTGGTGTGAGCCTAACCCACCAACAGACCCATGTTCCATGCCTTCAGGAGCAACCACATCCTAGTTCCCAGGCAAAACATGACATGGAACAAGAAGAATAAGGAAGTGTCCGTTTCTCAACTAAATCAGGGCTTGGAATCAAGTCAGTCTCTATACTCACTGAATTCCCTCATTAACTCTGTGAGAGATCAGTCCTTTTTCACTCAGACCTCCTTCTGATAATGAATTTTCAGCCCTCCATTTATACTCCTAATTTATCTTCCTTCTCAACATATTTTCCTATTACAAGACTGAGGTTCCAATTTGTTTTCTGTGCTGGTTATTCTCTATTTAACTGGCAAATCCTCTCATCCAAAAGGTTGAATAATAAGCTCCTTTTTTGGAAGAATTCAAGTTAAATTTAGGCTGAACCCCAAAAAGTAGGGGAAAAAAGTATCTTCTATATCTAAGTACATTTCTCTCTCATTACAAATTGTATATATTTTCATTCACTTTTATTCACTCATGCACAAGGGTTGATAAGCAGATTGGACTTGATAATATTCTCTCACTTGAACTTAAGACCTAATAACCCCAGATAAAGACTATCTCAAGCTTGCCGATATGTTTGTACTGTTCAGTTATGTAATAAATAATGACCTTTATTTTTCAGCATCTCCAGGCAATAAACCAAGTTTTCTTTTCTACTGCTAAACAGTCCCACTATTGTTCTGCTTTCAAATCATTTTAGGCTCAGCCGAGAGTTTTATTGCTCAGTCAAGTCTTCCTCTGGTTTCCAACTTTGCATCAGGCACTCACTGTCTTAGACCCAGCTGACTTAAGGATGGTTGGTGCTTGCCCTGTCCCCAGGTACAGCTGGCTCGGTACTACCTCTGTTTGCCACAAATTTCAGCTTTCTGACATAATCTAGGCCATTTTTAATCCCTTGCCACTGTGTCTTTCAGGTATTTGTCACAGCAGTTGGTGATGGCCACTGCTAGATAGAAATTACCCACCCAGCTCATAGCACTATGGCCTCTAGTTGAAGACTGGTACATGTTGCAGTAATGGTTCCTGCCTTAACAAGCAAGAACATGTCATTTGTTCTATCCCTGGTGTGAGCCTAACCCACCAACAGACCCATGTTCCATGCCTTCAGGAGCAACCACATCCTAGTTCCCAGGCAAAACATGACATGGAACAAGAAGAATAAGGAAGTGTCCGTTTCTCAACTAAATCAGGGCTTGGAATCAAGTCAGTCTCTATACTCACTGAATTCCCTCATTAACTCTGTGAGAGATCAGTCCTTTTTCACTCAGACCTCCTTCTGATAATGAATTTTCAGCCCCTCCATTTATACTCCTAATTTATCTTCCTTCTCAACATATTTTCCTATTACAAGACTGAGGTTCCAATTTGTTTTCTGTGCTGGTTATTCTCTATTTAACTGTTCCTGAAATCCATGTTCTGCCTACTATGTTCCCAGAAGCCTGACCCTTAAGGGTTGCATCATGTCAATTCCTTAACTGCCCTGACTTCCAGTAAGTCAATGAATGAGGGCTAACAACAGGAGACTGGAGGGTAAGGAAAGGAAACCATCAGCGTATTTCCTTGGTAAAGAAATCACCTGCCAAGTAGAAGCCATGGATTCCATCTTTAGGTCAGGAAGATCCTCTGGAGAAGGAAATGGCAGCCCATTCCATTATTCTTGCCTGGGATATCCCATGGACAGTGGAGTTTGGCAGACTATAGTCCATAGAGGTCTCAAAAGAATTGAAGACGACTAATCCTACAGCTCTGGCTCCTCCTCCAGAACTCAAGTTTTTTGCTACAATAACAGTACGTTCTCCCCTTGATCCCTCAGTCCTAGAGCTGTAACTCCTTCCTGCTGATACTGGTCTCTAGGAGCCATACTTGCCCTTGCTTAATACTCTTTATCCTGCCCACATCTCTGTATGTAGTCCCTTATAAAGCCCTAACAATAAAACACCCTATGATAAAAACCTACTATTTTAGGGGGTCTAAATCCACCTTCTACTCCATATATCACTTACCAAAATTGTCATTTCACCCTAATTTTCATTTTAGATTTCTACTGCCATCCCACAAAACCCACATGTTTTAGGGCTAAACTTATTCTATTACTGACTCTGAGGATGGAGAATAAATAAATAAATGGTCAGGGATGGACATATGATTTAAGGTGGTCCAGTTGGACCAAAGTCCAGAGCCCGGCCGTCTGATAACCAAGAAAAAGTTTTTTCTTCTAACAGATAAGACTATAGTGGGGATATTATGCTGGAATGCTTCAAGTTAAAGGTGCTGGGGGTAGGGTAGGGAACATGTGGATGATGATGACTTGGGAAAGGCAGGGCAGAGAAATGCAAAGCCAGGTCCTCAGTGACATCATTTAAATAGCCAGATCAAGTGTGTTTGACAACAACTTCTAGGATGCTTCAGTTAGACAAGCTAACAGGGACCATTTTCGCTAGAGCAACTTTGAGTTGCATATTTACCCACTTGCAGAGGCAAGAATTCTAAATGATACAGCATCATCCCAAGTAATTTCCTAAGTCTAGCTCAGATTTTCTGTGAAGGCTAGGGACTTTATACATACAGACTGATCTCCCAGAGGCCAGCACTCCATCTATACCTCCAAGTGTTTCCTATGAGAAGACTCCTTCATCTTCACCATCCATCTGTAGAGGCACTACACCACCTCAGACCTCAAATCTACACATCCACATGAATCACAGATGAAGGCAGCCCAATGTCCCTGGACAGTATGCCTAGTTGAACCTGTACTGGCATCTGTCATATACAGTGGCAAAACCAGTACCTCTTCCCATAGTTGTCCTACTCAATAAACCATATTCCTTGCTAATATATCCTAGGATATGCCACCCATATGTCTCCTGAGTTGTTATTCCCCTGTCCTCCCATACTTGCTAACCATCACCTTTGGATGATACAGTTCATCAGATTCCAAACATACTCTCAACTTGGTACTCATGTAACTGCCTCCTAAGGAAAAATCCGAAGTATTTAGAGCCTCCTTCTTGCCTACCATACATCAGACTGACATTATCAGGCATACTTTTGTCTTATGCCTACACACCTACACAACACTCCAGAAAAAAATTTTTTTCAACAGTATTACATTCTTCTAATTCCAAAATCCACCTTCTACTCCATATATCACTTACCAAAATTGTCATTTCACCCTAATTTTCATTTTAGATTTCTACTGCCATCCCACAAAACCCACATGTTTTAGGGCTAAACTTATTCTATTACTGACTCTGAGGATGGAGAATAAATAAATAAATGGTCAGGGATGGACATATGATTTAAGGTGGTCCAGTTGGACCAAAGTCCAGAGCCCGGCCGTCTGATAACCAAGAAAAAGTTTTTTCTTCTAACAGATAAGACTATAGTGGGGATATTATGCTGGAATGCTTCAAGTTAAAGGTGCTGGGGGTAGGGTAGGGAACATGTGGATGATGATGACTTGGGAAAGGCAGGGCAGAGAAATGCAAAGCCAGGTCCTCAGTGACATCATTTAAATAGCCAGATCAAGTGTGTTTGACAACAACTTCTAGGATGCTTCAGTTAGACAAGCTAACAGGGACCATTTTCGCTAGAGCAACTTTGAGTTGCATATTTACCCACTTGCAGAGGCAAGAATTCTAAATGATACAGCATCATCCCAAGTAATTTCCTAAGTCTAGCTCAGATTTTCTGTGAAGGCTAGGGACTTTATACATACAGACTGATCTCCCAGAGGCCAGCACTCCATCTATACCTCCAAGTGTTTCCTATGAGAAGACTCCTTCATCTTCACCATCCATCTGTAGAGGCACTACACCACCTCAGACCTCAAATCTACACATCCACATGAATCACAGATGAAGGCAGCCCAATGTCCCTGGACAGTATGCCTAGTTGAACCTGTACTGGCATCTGTCATATACAGTGGCAAAACCAGTACCTCTTCCCATAGTTGTCCTACTCAATAAACCATATTCCTTGCTAATATATCCTAGGATATGCCACCCATATGTCTCCTGAGTTGTTATTCCCCTGTCCTCCCATACTTGCTAACCATCACCTTTGGATGATACAGTTCATCAGATTCCAAACATACTCTCAACTTGGTACTCATGTAACTGCCTCCTAAGGAAAAATCCGAAGTATTTAGAGCCTCCTTCTTGCCTACCATACATCAGACTGACATTATCAGGCATACTTTTGTCTTATGCCTACACACCTACACAACACTCCAGAGTTTACAACAGACTCCTCACTCTCACCAATCTACTTTACCAATCCCTAGTATTACATTCTTCTATAAATTTCCCCAAAATCATGTGAATATATTCACAAATTTATTCACGCCATAAAAATGTGTTCAATGATAATTGCATACGATATCCTGCAAGAGGCTTTATGGGATACATAAAGATAAATAAAATTAAGTCCCAAGAAACTGCCCTCAAGAAATGTTTAGGCTCATAGAAGAGATAAGAGAAACATACAAATAACTCTTAAAAACAATGTGTTCTTTAATAGAGAATTCCAAGGGACAAGAGATAATCTCTGGCTAGAGATATCAGTAAAAGGAAGTGTGAAGGAAGGCATTAACAATTATAGAATGCCTGCTAAAGGTCAGATACTCTAAGGGACTCTTACCTGACCTATTCAACAGCCAATTCAATATCTGCATTACTCACTTCACCCAAACTATGCAGAGGCCAGCCAGTACTTATCAAGGACTGGGAAACTGGACTTTAGAAGATGGCTACAATTTAGCCAAGAGTTAAAAAAAGTCAAAAAAAGAAAAACACAAGAACATGAGTAAAGAGATGAATTAAAAGAAGCTTCCTCCTTAGAAAAAAAAGCTATGACAAACCTAGATAGCATATTAAAAAGCAGAGACATCACTTCGCCAATGAAAGTCTGTATAGTCAATGCTTTGACTATGGTTTCCCAGTAGTCGTGTATGGATGTGAGAGTTGGACCACAAAGAAAGCTGAGTGCCAAAGAATTGATACCTTTGAACTGTGGTATTGGAGAAGATTCTTGAGCATCACTTGGACTAAAAGGAGATCAAACCAGCCAATCCTAAAAGAAAACAACCCCAAATATTCATTGGAAGGACTGATGCTGAAGCTGAAGCTCCAATACATTGGCCACCTGATGTGAAAAACTCACAACTCGCTGGAAAAAGACCCTGAAGCTGGAGAAAACAGAAGACAGAAGGAGAAGGGTATGACAGAGGAGGAGATTGTTAGATGGCATCAATGAATCAATGGACATGAGTTTAAGCAAACTCCAGGAGACAGTGAAGGACAGGGAAGCCTAGTGTGCTGCAGTCCATGGGGTCACAGAAAACAACAAAACTCTGTAAAGCAATTATCCTTCAATTAAAAAAAGGAAAAAACATTAAAAAAAAAACAGTCAGACACAACTGAGCAACTGACCTGAACTGACTGAAAACCATGAAGGAACAAAAGCTGGGGCATGTACATAGAACAGACATGTAAATATGCAAACTTAGATGAGTGTGGCATGTGTATAAGTGGAACATGTCTCTGAAAAGGTGAAAAAAATCTAGATAAAATGAAGTAAATTCCTATGGTTTAATAAGGAATCTTATTCTTTTATTTGGCAAAATGGGCCAGTAGGTAAAAATAAAGCTACATAAAGATGCTAATGGAAGTTTCCTGTACAGACTGAAAATGAAACTCTAATACTCTTCAGCAACCCTTTTCAAATGCTCTTTACAATGGCAGACACATGTGAAGACAAAGTGAGGCGTGAAGGCTTTATATACATTTCAGTTAGACTTGTTGTCCCTCATTAGCATGAATAATCAAAAGTTGGCTGTACCTACAAAAGCTATTTTCCGTAAGTATTCTGAATACTAATTAGGAAATTCAGTCCAAATATTCCATCACTAAAAATAATTCTGGACATCATGTTATAAGAAGATATGGAGATGTGATAAATGTAATTTGTCATTTAAAGGTTACGTGTCTGGGCTTCTTCTGGATAAATATAAGCACCACAATTAGAAACACAGCTACATAAATAAAACAGCAACTGAGGAGAGGAATAGGGAAGAATCATAAAAGGATAGCTGTAGAGTTACTAGTGCACTTTCTTCTGCAGATAACGAGCTCGGGACTAACTTTAGTCACCTGGTGTATCAAGGTCAACATGGCTCATGAGTGTTGAGTCTGAATCAGAACTCAGTCTCCTGATCTCTGTTCAGAGTTGTTTCTTCCACACCAAGAGTCTCCCTATTACAAAAGTTTCAAATATAAAGATCCAGCTCTGTGTATGAAATTGCTTAATGCTGCTTAATGGAGCACCCTTGAGAGAGTCTTTATGTAAATGTCTGGGAAGCGACAGTCACTAGTTCAATTTCTAGTTAATATAGAGACTTTATTCATTGAACATTAACTGAAATGGTTTTTATGCTAATAGAGTTTGTTTTACCATAGATTTTCATAAAAGCATCATCAGGCAGTTTATAATACATGAAGCATTCTCACAACATAAGACCCCCCAAACCGGCTGTAAATGCAAGTGAAAGAAGACCTGACATTCAGGATGACATCTGCACAACCCTGGGTACACATATTTCACTCTCTTCATGGAAGCTGCTTTCTCAAGGAGGCACATTGTCTTTCAGAACCTCCCATAATGTCTGCATTCCAACATGAGCTTGACCTCAGCCAGCCTCACGCTATCCTGTGAAATTCTGTACTATTTTTTTCCTCTGAATGTACTAATTTTCTGTATTTACATAAAATTTTAAGTCTCTATAATCTCAAATATTTTCATTGTAACCTCATTCAAGAGGTGGATAGGTAAACATGTAAGAGTCCTAAAACCTGTTGTAAGTCAATGTTCAAAATATAGACATTTTAATAAATCTCAAACATTCACAAAAAGTCCTTGTTTAAAGGAACTGGGAAAAATGCGGGAAAAATGTACAAATGGATAATAATCAAAACTTTTAAAATTAGAAATATTTTTGGTAAGGCATGGAATATCTTTATTGAAATAGTACTTTAAAGGTTTAATGCCTTAGGCTTAATAATCTTCTAAGATTAATTTATCCTCCTAGAAGTTTGGTTTTTTTCCCCCTTACTTTCATACTTTAAAAATTCTAGCAAAATAACCGAAGCATGAAATAACCATAGACAGCCTTGTGTGATAATCTGCCATGAAATTTCTGTGGAATTACTGAAAATAAAAAATAAAGACGTCAATGAAGCACCACAGCATGAAGCAGCACATGTAAGCATTAGTAAAAAAAAAAGAGAGAGAGAGAGAGAGATGCATTCATTCAATTGAGTTACTGCCACTCTACAACTGAATGAGACAGAGAAACAGAGTGAAAGATGAATGCCCGCAACAATCCACCATATTAAGCGACATGGAATGAGAAGCACTTTAATTGGAAAAAATTTAAGAGCTGAATTACAAATGCCACATAAATAAATAGCTCTAAATAATGTGTTTTTTCCAGTTAAATAATGACTTTAATAAAACGGATGAAAATGTAGGCTGTGTTGTCTTTTCTGCCTGTCAGAATCTCATTAGCATTTCAATTTAAATTCTACAAGTGCACTCAAATCTCTCATTTGTACATCTGGCATAACTCAAAACACTGCCTTATTTGTTAAAAAAAAATTTTAAGGCAAATGAGCCGATTCACAATATCTTGCAGTGGTATTTTAATGGATGAAAACAATGTTGTTATTTCATGTTGCATAACAGCAGGGGCCTCCTTATGAATAAACTGAAAAGATTTCGATAACACTTTCGAAGAAAATTTGTTTTTATAAGAAAATCTTAAAAACATGGAATTAACTGTTAATGCTATCTTTACACTATTTTAAATACCGAATTAACATATGAAAAAAACTCTGTTTTGAATAAGCTTAGAAATGATATCTAGAGAAACTATGAGACTATATAATTCTAGGTAAATATGCCATTACTTCAAAGTTCTTTATGACAAAGCCTCCTAATGTATCATCATAAACACTTAATAATCAACACTTTTAAAATTAGAAATATTTTTGGTAAGGCATGGAATATCTTTATTGAAATAGTACTTTAAAGGTTTAATGCCTTAGGCTTAATAATCTTCTAAGATTAATTTATCCTCCTAGAAGTTTGGTTTTTTTCCCCCTTACTTTCATACTTTAAAAATTCTAGCAAAATAACCGAAGCATGAAATAACCATAGACAGCCTTGTGTGATAATCTGCCATGAAATTTCTGTGGAATTACTGAAAATAAAAAATAAAGACGTCAATGAAGCACCACAGCATGAAGCAGCACATGTAAGCATTAGTAAAAAAAAAAGAGAGAGAGAGAGAGAGATGCATTCATTCAATTGAGTTACTGCCACTCTACAACTGAATGAGACAGAGAAACAGAGTGAAAGATGAATGCCCGCAACAATCCACCATATTAAGCGACATGGAATGAGAAGCATTTTAAATTTGGGAAAAAAATTTAAGAGCTGAATTACAAATGCCACATAAATAAATAGCTCTAAATAATGTGTTTTTTCCAGTTAAATAATGACTTTAATAAAACGGATGAAAATGTAGGCTGTGTTGTCTTTTCTGCCTGTCAGAATCTCATTAGCATTTCAATTTAAATTCTACAAGTGCACTCAAATCTCTCATTTGTACATCTGGCATAACTCAAAACACTGCCTTATTTGTTAAAAAAATTTTAAGGCAAATGAGCCGATTCACAATATCTTGCAGTGGTATTTTAATGGATGAAAACAATGTTGTTATTTCATGTTGCATAACAGCAGGGGCCTCCTTATGAATAAACTGAAAAGATTTCGATAACACTTTCGAAGAAAATTTGTTTTTATAAGAAAATCTTAAAAACATGGAATTAACTGTTAATGCTATCTTTACACTATTTTAAATACCGAATTAACATATGAAAAAAACTCTGTTTTGAATAAGCTTAGAAATGATATCTAGAGAAACTATGAGACTATATAATTCTAGGTAAATATGCCATTACTTCAAAGTTCTTTATGACAAAGCCTCCCTAATGTATCATCATAAACACTTAAAATGAAAAAGAAAATCGCAGAAAAACATTCTTAAACTACTTATGTTTAGCAGAGTCTCTAAAACAATAGTGCACATAAGAATCACATAAGGATGTTTTTAAACGTGTATTCCTAAAGTTAACCCTAGAAAATCAGATTCATAGATATGGAGCACAATACAGAGTTTTAACATATATTCCACGTGACTTTGATGCAAGTGATTTACGGAACACAATTTGAGAAACACGAATCTACAGGATCCCAGAAGGAGGAAATGGCAACTCATTTCAGTATTCTTGGCTGCAGAATCTCACGGATAGAGAGGCCTGGCAGGCTACAGTCCATAGGGTTGCAAAGAGTAAGACATGACTGAGCAAAACCTATCAGATAAAGTATTTTTCCTTTAGATTGATAATTAAAATCTTTCATAATCTGATTTTATCATACTTTTCAATCTTACTTGGTAAGGATGAACTACCCAATTTGATCAACTGGATCTCATTACCACCATTTTAGCTTAGTATGGAATACCAAAGTCTGGATCTGAACCTCCTAAATCCTTTAAACCATATTTGAGTACCAAGCAACTGAAAGTAAGTTCACAGTATATGGAAAATAGATAACAGGTGTTTGTCTTAACTTAGACCTCAGAACTGGAGAGATCCAAAGTGAAACATCCCAAAGGTGGGAAGGAAACAAGGAAATAAGGGACAGGTGATATACAGAGAATATTATCTAAGATTAACTGACCCCTACCAAGTTCACCTGAGTCTGTTTACAGACAAAATGTCACCTTGAAAGGAAATTTGAAAAAATATAAGAGTAAGTTCTCATCTTACATTTAACAAAATTTTAGTTATAACCATGATAGTTTTTTTAAATCAAAGAATAATACAGCAGCAGTTTTTTGTTGATTTTTTCTGAAATGAATTCGTTATAGCATAATATCTATCAATTTACATTTAACACGTAAAAGACAATTATAAATACCATTAAACAGAAACATTTGGAATTTCATTAGTTTTTCTAAAGGATTTCTCTTGATCCTTTGCCTTTCCATGTCCATTAGAAGCATTACCATACCACAACACTTGCCGGTTTTCCCTGTTTCAACTGTAAACTGTCATATATCCATTTATCAATGGCTTTACATATTATTCAATAAATTCTCCAACATCATTTACACTAACTTCATGAAATCTGTATCTTCCTGAAATTCTTCTCTTTCCTGTTTGAGTCTCTAAAACAATAGTATAGAATCACATAAGGATGTTTTTAAACGTGTATTCCTAAAGTTAACCCTAGAAAATCAGATTCATAGATATGGAGCACAATACAGAGTTTTAACATATATTCCACGTGACTTTGATGCAAGTGATTTACGGAACACAATTTGAGAAACACGAATCTACAGGATCCCAGAAGGAGGAAATGGCAACTCATTTCAGTATTCTTGGCTGCAGAATCTCACGGATAGAGAGGCCTGGCAGGCTACAGTCCATAGGGTTGCAAAGAGTAAGACATGACTGAGCAAAACCTATCAGATAAAGTATTTTTCCTTTAGATTGATAATTAAAATCTTTCATAATCTGATTTTATCATACTTTTCAATCTTACTTGGTAAGGATGAACTACCCAATTTGATCAACTGGATCTCATTACCACCATTTTAGCTTAGTATGGAATACCAAAGTCTGGATCTGAACCTCCTAAATCCTTTAAACCATATTTGAGTACCAAGCAACTGAAAGTAAGTTCACAGTATATGGAAAATAGATAACAGGTGTTTGTCTTAACTTAGACCTCAGAACTGGAGAGATCCAAAGTGAAACATCCCAAAGGTGGGAAGGAAACAAGGAAATAAGGGACAGGTGATATACAGAGAATATTATCTAAGATTAACTGACCCCTACCAAGTTCACCTGAGTCTGTTTACAGACAAAATGTCACCTTGAAAGGAAATTTGAAAAAATATAAGAGTAAGTTCTCATCTTACATTTAACAAAATTTTAGTTATAACCATGATAGTTTTTTTAAATCAAAGAATAATACAGCAGCAGTTTTTTGTTGATTTTTTCTGAAATGAATTCGTTATAGCATAATATCTATCAATTTACATTTAACACGTAAAAGACAATTATAAATACCATTAAACAGAAACATTTGGAATTTCATTAGTTTTTCTAAAGGATTTCTCTTGATCCTTTGCCTTTCCATGTCCATTAGAAGCATTACCATACCACAACACTTGCCGGTTTTCCCTGTTTCAACTGTAAACTGTCATATATCCATTTATCAATGGCTTTACATATTATTCAATAAATTCTCCAACATCATTTACACTAACTTCATGAAATCTGTATCTTCCTGAAATTCTTCTCTTTTCCTGTCAACTTACATTGCATTGTTTAAGATCTGAAAGAGTGAATTAAAAAGCACAGAAATATTTACCACATCTTGTGGTCACTAATAGAATTTGATGTGATAAACAAAGGTAAGATATTTTGCTGAATAAATCAAAAAGAAGACTGATTTTTTTATATGTCCACTTCATTAGAAAATATTTTCAGGTCATGCTTACTTTAATTCCCCATGGAACCTGGAAAGATATGGATTATAAAAAAAAATCTGGTAAACCAAGACAGAGTATTAAAAAGCAGAGACATCACTTGGCCAACAAAGGTCTGAATAGTCCAAGCTATGTTTTTTCCAGTACGGATGTTTGAGTTGGACCATAAAGAAGGCTGAGTGCCAAACAATTGATGCTTTTGAATTGTGATGCTGGAGAAGACTCCTGGGAGTCCTTTAGACTGCAAGGAGATCAAACCAGTCAGTCCTAAAAGAAATCAACCCTGACTATTCATTGGAAGGACTGATGCTGAAGCTGAAGCTCCAGTATTTTAGCCACCTGATGCGAAGAGTTGACTCACTGGAAAAGACCCTGATGCTGGGAAAGATTGAAGGCAAAAGGAAAAGGGGGTGGCAGAGGATGAAATGCTTAGATTGCATCACTGACTCAGTGAATATGAATCTGAGCAAACTCCAGGAGATGGTGAAGGACAGAGGATTCTGGCACACTGCAGTCTAAAGAGCCATAAAGAGTCAGACATGACTTAGTGACTGAATGACAATGACAAACTGCCTACTGAAATCCAGAAAAGCAGAAAGCATTAAAGATAAAATCAAAAATATATATCAAGGGCTTTTCTGGTGGTCCAGTGGGTAAAGAGTCTGCCTTGCAGTGCAAGGGGCACCAGTTCAATTCCTGGCCCAGGAAGATCCCATTTGGAATTTCATTAGTTTTTCTTTCTCTTGATCCTTTGCCTTTCCATGTCCATTAGAAGCATTACCATACCACAACACTTGCCGGTTTTCCCTGTTTCAACTGTAAACTGTCATATATCCATTTATCAATGGCTTTACATATTATTCAATAAATTCTCCAACATCATTTACACTAACTTCATGAAATCTGTATCTTCCTGAAATTCTTCTCTTTTCCTGTCAACTTACATTGCATTGTTTAAGATCTGAAAGAGTGAATTAAAAAGCACAGAAATATTTACCACATCTTGTGGTCACTAATAGAATTTGATGTGATAAACAAAGGTAAGATATTTTGCTGAATAAATCAAAAAGAAGACTGATTTTTATATATGTCCACTTCATTAGAAAATATTTTCAGGTCATGCTTACTTTAATTCCCCATGGAACCTGGAAAGATATGGATTATAAAAAAAAATCTGGTAAACCAAGACAGAGTATTAAAAAGCAGAGACATCACTTGGCCAACAAAGGTCTGAATAGTCCAAGCTATGTTTTTTCCAGTACGGATGTTTGAGTTGGACCATAAAGAAGGCTGAGTGCCAAACAATTGATGCTTTTGAATTGTGATGCTGGAGAAGACTCCTGGGAGTCCTTTAGACTGCAAGGAGATCAAACCAGTCAGTCCTAAAAGAAATCAACCCTGACTATTCATTGGAAGGACTGATGCTGAAGCTGAAGCTCCAGTATTTTAGCCACCTGATGCGAAGAGTTGACTCACTGGAAAAGACCCTGATGCTGGGAAAGATTGAAGGCAAAAGGAAAAGGGGGTGGCAGAGGATGAAATGCTTAGATTGCATCACTGACTCAGTGAATATGAATCTGAGCAAACTCCAGGAGATGGTGAAGGACAGAGGATTCTGGCACACTGCAGTCTAAAGAGCCATAAAGAGTCAGACATGACTTAGTGACTGAATGACAATGACAAACTGCCTACTGAAATCCAGAAAAGCAGAAAGCATTAAAGATAAAATCAAAAATATATATCAAGGGCTTTTCTGGTGGTCCAGTGGGTAAAGAGTCTGCCTTGCAGTGCAAGGGGCACCAGTTCAATTCCTGGCCCAGGAAGATCCCATGTGCCGTGAAGCAGCTGGAGCAGTGTGTCTAATTATGAGCCAGAGCTCTGAAGCACACGTGTCCAGAGCCGGTGCTCTGCAATGAGAGAGGCCATGGCAATGGGAGGCCCACACAGTCCAAAGAATAAAAAGATAGATGAAAATAAATATAAATAAAAGAGGCATGATGGGGAAAAGAAAAACAAAAAATATTTAAAATATGTATATATATCAGAAGATGGCTAGCAAGTTCCACTAGGCTGGGTATCAGAAAGATCAGACAGAGAGAGAGAGCCATACACTCTGGGGGAGGAAGGTTAGTAAGAACATAGCCTATCACTGGGTGTTGGGCTAGCCAGTGACTTGGGAACCTCTCCCACAGCAAGTCAGTCAATAGCTCAGTTATGAAAAAAAGTTTCTAAACACACCCACTGTTTCGAAACTCTAATACATACTTGTTGTAGCAAAATGCACATTTATTCTGCATGTTCTAAGGAGTTTTACATACATTTACTCCTTTAGTCTTTACAACAGCCCTATGAGGTAAGCAATACTATCATCATTTGATATTATCATCATTTCTAACTGAGGTAATTAAGCTTAAAAAGACTAGTTCAAGTGGGAGGGAGGCATGAAGGGAGTAACATGGAAACCTATACTGTCATGTGTGGAAAAGATAGCTATTGTCATTGTGCTAGGGGAATAGGAGTACCTACAACCACTTGGGGCCATGGTCTGGAGGGATGGGAGGGGGTGAACTGGGTGGGGGGAGGGTCCAGGGATATGCATATGAATGATCGGGGAACATACATGTTGGTGAACAACAAAACTCTGTAAAATCTTTAAAATAAAGGAAAAAAATAAAATTAAATTAAAAAAATTTAAAAAAGACTAGTTCATCTAAGCCCTTGACATAGTAAGTATGTGAGTTGGAATCTGAACCTAGGGATAGATCCTCGGAATTATTATGCCACAGATCTTTATATTTTACATTGTTTTAATTTTATATATATTCATAATCTTTTAAACAATAAATATATCATATTATATACAATACATGTTTGTATAAAGATGTTCAGACATACTTCAGAGATATTCTGGCTTCAATTCCAGACTACCACAAGCAAACACCTCAAACTTGTCACATGAATCTTTTGGTTTCCCAGTCCATATGCAGTTAGGTTTACACTATACTGTAGTCTATGAAATGCAATAGCAACATGTCTAAAAAAGTACACACACCTGAATGTAAAATATTTTATTGCTACATAGTAAATACTAGAAATAACTCTAAATGAGTCCACAAATATCTTCATTATTATTTGTTATAGCTGCATCATACTATATTGGGTGAGTACAAAATACATCATAGTGTATTTATTCAACCACCCTCCTATCTGTGTACATTCAGCTAATTTCCTCTATTTCACAATTACAGAAACCATCACATAAACATGAATTTGCATCTTTTGGGTGTGTAGGATTCATGACTGCTTCTAAGGAGTGAAAATGCTAGGTTAAATTATAAATATATAATTTTGTTAAGTATTACCAAATTTCTATTTAAAGGACTGTATCTGTCTCAATTTCTATTACCAAAGCATAAATGTGATGATTTTCCTTCAGTCCCACTGACAGTAGTTGTCATTTTTTTATTTTGTTTTTAGTTTTGTTGTTTACAGCTCTATATAGTCCCTAATCCATCACAGGTATATATTCGATCCCTCCCACCTGAGTTTCCCTCTGACTTTCCCGCATCCCACCCCTCCAGGTTGTTGCATAGGCCCCATCTAAGATCCCTTAGTTCCACAGTGCATTCAAAACGGTTATCTCTTTTACATATGATAGTGTAGGTTTCCATGTTACTCTTTCCAACTCTCTCACCCACACTTCCACCCCCTCAATGTCCATAGGTCTGTTCTCTATGTCTGTTTCTCCATCACTATTCTGCATGTGTATTTGTCAATACCATCTTTCTAGATTCCATATATATGTGTTAGTATACTATATTTGTCCTCTTTTTGACTTAATTGACTTTGTATAATAGGTTCTAGATTCATCCACCTCATTAGGACTGATTTTTCTGCATTTCTTTTTACGGCTGAGAAATATTCCATTGTATATATGTACCAGAGCTTCTGTATCCATTCATTCATCACTGGATATCTAGGTTGCTTCCAGGTTCTAGCTATTGTATAGAGTGCTGCAATGAACACTGAGGTAAAGGTGTCTCTTTCAATTTTGATTTCATCAGGGTATAAGCCTAATAATGGGACTGCTGGGTCATATGGTGCTTCTATTCTTAGTTTCTTAAGGAATCTCCATACTGTCTTCCATAGCGGTTATATCAATTTACATTCCCACCAACAATCCAAGAGTGTTCCCTTTTCTCCATACCCTCTCCAGCATTTATTGTCTGTCGATTTGTTGATGATGGCCATTCTGACTAAGATGAGGTGATAACTCACTGTAGTTTTGATTTGCATTTCTCTGATAATAAGCGACGTTGAGCATCTTTTCATGTGTTTTTTGGCCATCTGTATGTCTTCTTTGGAGACATGTCTCTTTAGGTATTTTTCCCATTTTTTGATTGTGTTGTTTGTTTTTTTCGTGTTAAATTGTCTGAGCTGCTTATATATTTTGACAATTAATTCTTTGTTTTTTGTTTCATTTGCTATTATTTTCTTCCATTTTGTGGTTTGTCTGTTCACCTTGCTTTTAGTTTCTCTTGCTGTGCAAAAGCTTTTAAGTTTCATTAGATTCCACGTGTTTATTTTTATTTCCATTATTCTAGAGGGTGGGTCATAGAAGATCTTGCTTTGATTTATGTCCTTGAGTGTTTTGCCTATATTCTCCTCTAAGAGTTTGAGGGTTTCTGGTCTTACAGTTAGGTCTTTACTCCATTTTGAGTTTATCTTTGTGTATGGAGTCAGGGAATGTTCCAACTTCATTCTTGTGCATGTAGGTGTCCAGTTTTCCCAGCACCATTTGTTGAAGAGGCTGTCTTTGCCCCTTTTATATTTTCGCCTCCTTTGTCAAAAGTAAGGTATCCAGGGTGCAAGATGGCGGCAGGAGGGGCCCAGGCTGCGGCTCTGGCCGCTGAGTGAGGGGCACGGGGGGGGAGGGGGTGTGCACGTGTCTGAGACTCCCGGGGTGCCCTCCTTCTTCCCTTGTTCTTGTGGCTGGGTGGGGAGGGGGGGCCGGGGTGGGGGGGGGCTACCCATTCCCTCCACACCATGGAGCCATCTCCTCTGTCTCCTGGCAAGGCAGCACTCCCTCTGCCTCTGTCAGTGGCCCCAGCACCGCTGCCCCTGCCTGCTGTGGCTGTGGTACATGTGTCCTTTCCGGAGGTGACCAGTGCCCTTCTGGAGTCTCTCAATCAGCAGCCGCTGCAGGGCCAGCTTTGTGATGTATCCATCCGGGTGCAGGGACAGGAGTTCTGGGCTCATCGTGCTGTCCTGGCTGCCACTTCCCCTTATTTCCATGACCAGGTCCTGCTCAAGGGCATGGCCTCCATCTAACTGCCCAGTGTCATGGACCCAGGAGCTTTTGAGACTGTCTTGGCTTCAGCTTACACTGGCCGCTTCAGCATGGCCGCTGCCGACATTGTCAACTTCCTCACCACGGGCTGCGTGCTCCAGATGTGGCACATCATGGACAAGTGCACTGAACTCCTCCAAGAGGGCCGGGCCTCAGCCACGCTGACCACAGTCAGCACTGCTTCAGCCACGCAGTCAACGCCCCGGGCCGGGGTCCCCTCCGGGAGTTGGGGCACTGTGGCCCCTGCCACCATGGGCTCTGTGCGCCCCATGCCTCCAGCAGGGCCATCACCTTGCTTTTAGTTTCTCTTGCTGTGCAAAAGCTTTTAAGTTTCATTAGATTCCACGTGTTTATTTTTATTTCCATTATTCTAGAGGGTGGGTCATAGAAGATCTTGCTTTGATTTATGTCCTTGAGTGTTTTGCCTATATTCTCCTCTAAGAGTTTGAGGGTTTCTGGTCTTACAGTTAGGTCTTTACTCCATTTTGAGTTTATCTTTGTGTATGGAGTCAGGGAATGTTCCAACTTCATTCTTGTGCATGTAGGTGTCCAGTTTTCCCAGCACCATTTGTTGAAGAGGCTGTCTTTGCCCCTTTTATATTTTCGCCTCCTTTGTCAAAAGTAAGGTATCCAGGGTGCAAGATGGCGGCAGGAGGGGCCCAGGCTGCGGCTCTGGCCGCTGAGTGAGGGGCACGGGGCGGGGGAGGGGTGTGCACGTGTCTGGAGACTCCCCGGGCTGCCCTCCTTCTTCCCTTGTTCTTGTGGCTGGGTGGGGAGGGGGGCCGGGGTGGGGGCTACCCATTCCCTCCACACCATGGAGCCATCTCCTCTGTCTCCTGGCAAGGCAGCACTCCTCTGCCTCTGTCAGTGGCCCCAGCACCGCTGCCCCTGCCTGCTGTGGCTGTGGTACATGTGTCCTTTCCGGAGGTGACCAGTGCCCTTCTGGAGTCTCTCAATCAGCAGCCGCTGCAGGGCCAGCTTTGTGATGTATCCATCCGGGTGCAGGGACAGGAGTTCTGGGCTCATCGTGCTGTCCTGGCTGCCACTTCCCCTTATTTCCATGACCAGGTCCTGCTCAAGGGCATGGCCTCCATCTAACTGCCCAGTGTCATGGACCCAGGAGCTTTTGAGACTGTCTTGGCTTCAGCTTACACTGGCCGCTTCAGCATGGCCGCTGCCGACATTGTCAACTTCCTCACCACGGGCTGCGTGCTCCAGATGTGGCACATCATGGACAAGTGCACTGAACTCCTCCAAGAGGGCCGGGCCTCAGCCACGCTGACCACAGTCAGCACTGCTTCAGCCACGTCAGTCAACGTCCCCGGGGCCGGGGTCCCCTCCGGGAGTTGGGGCACTGTGGCCCCTGCCACCATGGGCTCTGTGCGCTCCCATGCCTCCAGCAGGGCCATTGAGAATCAGTCCCCCAGCAGCAGCAACTACTTCAGTCCCCGGGAGTCCACTGAGTTCTCATCCTCCTCCCAGGAGACTCTTCCAGCTTCTGCAGTGGGCAGTGGAGAATGTCGAGGGGGTGGCCCTGCCTTCCCCACCCCTGTGGTTGGCAATGGCGGGGGGTGGGGGTGGGGGTGCGGAGCTACCTCTGGCAAGCTGCTGCTGGCGGCAGATGAGCTATGTGATGACGGTGGGGATGGGAGGGGAGTGGTGGTCCCTGGGGCCGGGCTCCGCTGGCCCACTTATACACCCCCCAGCTTTGTGCCCCAGAAACACTGGGTATATGTGAAGCGGGGTGGAAACTGCCCAGCACCGGCACCCCTGGCTCCCCAAGACGCAGACCTGGAAGAGGATGAGCAGGAAGACTTGGTGTTGACCTGTGAGGATGATGAAGATGAGCCGGGCGGTGACTCCGGGGTTCCAGCTGGAGGACCTGAGGCTATCCTTAGCATCAGTGACGCCCGGACCCTGTCTGAGCCTCCAGATAAGGGAGAGGAGCAGGTCAATTTCTATGAGTCCTCCAATAACTTCGGCCCCTATGAGAGTGGGGGTCTTGGGGCGGGACTTGATGATTCAGGGGGGCCAACTCCTTCATCCTATGCGCCCTCCCACCCTCCAAGGCCCCTCCTCTCACTGGACATGCAGGGCAACCAGATCCTCGTCTTCCCGTCCTCTTCTTTCTCCTCCTCCGCCTCCTCCTCCCAGCCTCCTGGCCAGCCACCAGGGAACCAAGCTGAACACGGGGCAGTGACCCCGGGGGGCACCTCGGCTGGGGCCCTGGGTGTGCCAAGTGGCACCAGCGGGACCCCTGGAGGGACAGGCAGTGGGGATGGAAATAAGATCTTTCTGTGACACTGCAGGAAAGCTTTCTCCTACAAGAGCATGCGAGATCAACATGTGAACGTGCACCTCAACCTGCGGCCCTCTGACTGCCCCGTGTGCAACAAAAAGTTCAAGATGAAGCATCACCTGATGGAGCACATGAAGACGCACACAGGTCTCAAGCCCTACGAGTGCAGTGTCTGCGCCAAGAAGTTCACGTGGCGACAGTTTCATGCGCCACCGGGTACACTGTTAGCGCTGGCACCACCTGGGCGGTGGGGGCGGAACTGCACCGGGTCCTGGGGGTGGGCCCAGTGGGCCAGCCTTGCAGCTCGAGAGAGTCCACCCGCTGCGGTGAGGGCAGCTGCGAAGAGGCGAGTGGGGCCACACCTCCGCCCAGCCGATGAGTCTGGTCCCCGCCCAGCGTACACAAGGTGGAGATGGGCTTCAGTGGGGGTGGAGGAACAAACTCATGAGGCCCGCTGCTATCGGGGCGGCTTTCTGGTAAGAGAAATCAGGGATCACGAGTCAGGGGTGCTGTGGACCCTAGATGATCTCTCAACATAGTTACTGTCTTCCTTACTCTGTGGACTTGTATATATTCTGGAGGGGGAACCGCGTCGCACCATGAGCTACTCCATTCCACTCCTCAGCCCCTCATCCCCAACGTATCCCTGGAATTCAGCCCTTCCTTCCCTTCAGATGAGTACACTGAAGCCCCAGCTCCCGAGTAGGGTGCATGTGGAGTAGGGCGGTGGGGTGAGGGAGTTAGTTGAGCATCCAGGAGTCACTAGGTCAAGGGTCAGGTGGTTGTCGAGTCTGTACCTTAAGTCTGTGTTTGCGTAGTCATGGGCATCAGGCCTTAGAGCCCCACCCTTGTCCTAAATATACCCTGCCCCCCAAAAGGATGTACACTTTGTTTCTACCGTAATCCTTCCTTCCCCACTTTGGGGGTCCCCTAACTCAATTCTCATTGGGGAGAGGGAGTGGAGACAAAGGAGGGCATACATCATAGGAGCACAGGTTTTTATTATTTTTTCTAAACAGTGACTAAAATATTTATTGGTCAAAAATAATAATAATAATAAGGTATTGATATGTGTGTGGGTTTATCTCTAGGTTCTCTATCTTTTTCTGGTCTGTATTTTAGTTTTTGTGCCAGTACCATACTGTCTTGATGCCTGTTGCTCTGTAGTACAGTCTGAAGTTAGGGACGCTGACCTCTACAGCTCCATTCTTCTTTCTAAGGATTGCTTTGGCTATCTGGAGTCTTTTTTGTTTCCATATGAACTGTGCTATTTTTGGTCTAGTTCTGTAAAGAATATCATTGGTAATTTGATAAGGACTGCACTGCATCTGTATATGATATGTGGCAGCATAGTCATTTTCACGATATTGATTCTTCCAACCCAGGAACATGGAATACCTCTCCATCTGTTTATGTCATCTTTGATTTCTTTCATTAGTGTCTTATAATTTTCTGAGTACAGTGTTTTAGTCTCTTTAGGTAGGTCTATTCCTAGGTATTTTATTCTTTTGGCTGCAATGGTAAATGGGATTGCCACCTTGATTTCTCTTTCTGATTTTTCATTGTATATAGGAATGTGAGTGATTTATGTGTATTGATTTTGTATCCTGTGACTTTGTGGAATTCATTGATTAGTTCCAGTGGTTTTCTAATAGTGCCTTTGGGGTTTTCTATGTATAGTATCATATCATTTGCAAATAGAGTTTTACTTCTTCTTTTCCTAAGTTCCTTTTATTTCTTTTTCTTCTCTTACTGCTGTAGCTAGAACTTCCAGGACTCTGTTAAATACTGGTGAAACTGGACATCCCTGTCCGGTTCCTGATCTTAGAGGAACGCTTTCAATTCTCCGCCACTGAGAATAATATTCACTGTGGGCTTCTCATATATGGCTTGCACTATGTTGAGGCAGGTTCGTTCTATGCCCATTTTTTGAAGAGTTTTTATCATAAATGGGTGTCGGATCTTGTCAAAGGCTTTTTCTGCATCTATTAAAATTATCACGTGATTTTTGTCTTTCAATTTGTTGATATGGTGTATCACAAAAATTGATTTGCAGATACTGAAGAATCCTTGCATGCCTGAGATAAACTAGGGTTTATCATCATAATGCCTGAGTTTTTTGATGTGCTGTTAAATTCTGTTTGCTAGAATTTTGTTGAGGATTTCTGCGACTAAATTCATGAGTGATATTGGCCTATAATTTTCTTTCTTGGTGTTGTCTTTGCCTGGTTTTGGTATCAGAGTGATGGTGGCCTCATAGAATGTGCTTGGAAATATTTGTCATTTTTTAAAAAAATTTTCTGCCACTCTAAAAAGTGAGAAAAACATTTTGGTGATTTTAATTTATATTTCCTAATTAGAAATGAATTTGAACTTTTTCATGTTTATCATATGTTCACATGTTTGGGTTCACCATGAATCATCCATGTCTTTTTCGTATTTTTCTAAAGGACTTTAGATCCTTTGCTCCCCACCTTAAAGCCGTCTTTGTGTACAAGGGAGATTACCTTTTGTCTTTATCACTGCGTGGCTGTTTTCCTGTATTTTGTCAATTGTCTTCTGGCTTTGTTGATGGTATTCCAGGCCATACAATTTTTTTAAGTTTCATATAGTTAAATGTGTAAGTCTTTTCTTTTACTGCTTCTAGATTTTAAATCAGAGTTAGAAAGCCCTTCCATACACTAAGATTAAATAAGAATGCAATCATGTTTCCTTTTAGTGCCATTATAGTTTCTTTTTCTATGTTGAGATGCCAAATTCATTATTTTGTGGTTTAATGTAAGATATGGTATAAAATAACTTGTTCCAGATGGCTACCCAACTGTCATTGAACAGTTTACTGAAAGGTCTATCTTTATCATAGTCATTTGATATGCTATGTTTACCATACACCAAATTTCCATAGGTATTTGTATTTATTTCTGGATGTTCTCTCTCATTACATTGTTCTGTTCCTCTATTCATCTGTAAATGCTATGGTTTTAATTTGTAGATGCTATCTGGTATTCTAGTATGTCTTAATGTTGGCTTGGGCTAGTTGTCACTTGCAGTTTTTTCCTTTTCAGTGATTTTCTGGATTTTGTTACATTTGCTTTTCTGTACAAGCTTCAGTATCAAGTTGTGTAATTCTATAAAATGGATTATTGGTACTTTTCTTAGTATTATATTAAGTTTATACATTAACATAGGGAGAACTGTCATTTTTATAAAGCTTTTCAATTCATGAAACTCTACTCTTGTGTTTTTCAGGAATGTTTAAATTTTTTCTAGTATAGGTTTTGCAGTTCTCACAGAATTTATTCTCAAGGACCTAATCTTTGCTGCCATTAGAATAGCTATTCTCATAAGCAGCTGTTAATCAAATCAGATGAATTACCCAAAATCTACTGTCATCTGCAGGTAAATCAAGTCAGAATTATGGCTGTATTATCTTAGGATAAAAGAGGTAATGGTGGGGGCTTCCCCTGGTGGTCCAGTGCACCGATGTGTCCAATCACCGAGCCGGAGCTCTGGCGCGCATGCGCCCAGAGCCGGCGCTCTGCAACAACAGACGCCACCGCGATGGGAGGTCCACACGGGCCAAAGAACAAAGATGGATGAAAATAGAGAAATGAAAGACCAATAGAAGTGACCCGCTCGCGCCCCTCCCTCCCCAACCCGACCCCCGCCCAAAATAAAAATAAATAAATAAATCTTTAAAAAAAAAAAAAAGAAAAAGAGGTGATGGTAGATGAGAATTGTTTTACGCTCCTCAAAAACAAGATACCAAAAAACATATTTCTGCTTATGTTCAAAGACATTTTAAAAATAAAGTTTAGGGATTTCCTGGTGGTCCAGTAAGAGTCTGCCTTGCAGTGCAAGGGACACTGGTTTGATCCCTGGCTTGGGAAGATCGCACGTGCTGTGGAGCAGCTGGACTGGTGTGTCCAATTACGAGCCAGCGCTCTGGAGCGCTTGCACCCCAAGCCGGTGCTCTGCGAGGACGGGCTAAAGAATAAAAATGGATGAAAATAAATAAATACACAATAAAAGAGGCCAAACTTTTTTTTAAAAAAAGTTTAAACTCACATTACTTCTTAAGGCTTAAAGTGGGAAACTCAGTACTATAAGAAGGAACAACATTAACTACCAGTGAATTTTTTCAAACCATTTGCTATGTTCTTAGCACTTGCATGTCCTTTTCAGTGATTTTCTGGATTTTGTTACATTTGCTTTTCTGTACAAGCTTCAGTATCAAGTTGTGTAATTCTATAAAATGGATTATTGGTACTTTTCTTAGTATTATATTAAGTTTATACATTAACATAGGGAGAACTGTCATTTTTATAAAGCTTTTCAATTCATGAAACTCTACTCTTGTGTTTTTCAGGAATGTTTAAATTTTTTCTAGTATAGGTTTTGCAGTTCTCACAGAATTTATTCTCAAGGACCTAATCTTTGCTGCCATTAGAATAGCTATTCTCATAAGCAGCTGTTAATCAAATCAGATGAATTACCCAAAATCTACTGTCATCTGCAGGTAAATCAAGTCAGAATTATGGCTGTATTATCTTAGGATAAAAGAGGTAATGGTGGGGGCTTCCCCTGGTGGTCCAGTGCACCGATGTGTCCAATCACCGAGCCGGAGCTCTGGCGCGCATGCGCCCAGAGCCGGCGCTCTGCAACAACAGACGCCACCGCGATGGGAGGTCCACACGGGCCAAAGAACAAAGATGGATGAAAATAGAGAAATGAAAGACCAATAGAAGTGACCCGCTCGCGCCCCTCCCTCCCCAACCCGACCCCCGCCCAAAATAAAAATAAATAAATAAATCTTTAAAAAAAAAAAAAAGAAAAAGAGGTGATGGTAGATGAGAATTGTTTTACGCTCCTCAAAAACAAGATACCAAAAAACATATTTCTGCTTATGTTCAAAGACATTTTAAAAATAAAGTTTAGGGATTTCCTGGTGGTCCAGTAAGAGTCTGCCTTGCAGTGCAAGGGACACTGGTTTGATCCCTGGCTTGGGAAGATCGCACGTGCTGTGGAGCAGCTGGACTGGTGTGTCCAATTACGAGCCAGCGCTCTGGAGCGCTTGCACCCCAAGCCGGTGCTCTGCGAGGACGGGCTAAAGAATAAAAATGGATGAAAATAAATAAATACACAATAAAAGAGGCCAAACTTTTTTTTAAAAAAAGTTTAAACTCACATTACTTCTTAAGGCTTAAAGTGGGAAACTCAGTACTATAAGAAGGAACAACATTAACTACCAGTGAATTTTTTCAAACCATTTGGGTAAAGCAGAAGAGTAAATATTACAGGAAAGAGCACCACATAACAGTTTGTCATCTGATATTACAACACAAAAGTTACACATAAATTATTGGAAAGTATTTTTATATCTATTATAAAATTGCCAGATATTAGCAACTCCAGAGAGCATATTCCACTGTATATGTCTGCAAATGCTATCCTAAAGGTCATCACCTTAACTACACAAACACATTATCATGAAAAACTAAGTAGTAAAAGCCCACACACATTTAGTTCAAACCCTTTTACCATCTGTTGCATGTGTCTTATGCATTTTAATTATTTTGGAAACTTGTAGAAGCTCTAGTTTTAAAAAATGCCTTCTGTTACCACAGACAACTTCACAATCCTATGATTCATAGTAATCTCTGAGATAAGCACCTTTACTAACCCAGAGAGAAAAACAAGTTCAACTTTGATTGGTTCTAAATTCCACATTCCAGGTGTTGGCATTGGGAAATCAATGATCAACCTAAGCTTACAAATACGGTTAACAACTGTTAGTGATATTTACAGAAGACACATCTTCACATCCTCTACTGATCCTGGAAAGATATTTATATTTGTTTTGTGTTATTAAGCAATTCACCAAGTAGTAGGACAACAGAATAAATCCTCATATGCTTATAAGTCATTAAGTTGCCAATTTCATCCACCAAATGCTCAAACTCTAAAAGACATCTAACAGATGTCTCAACATTAATATAACAAACATAATGGACAGGATGTTTTTAAAATCTCACTCATTATCTATTTTACTTTTTTTTTGCAGTGCAAGGGACACTGGTTTGATCCCTGGCTTGGGAAGATCGACGTGCTGTGGAGCAGCTGGACTGGTGTGTCCAATTACGAGCCAGCGCTCTGGAGCGCTTGCACCCCAAGCCGGTGCTCTGCGAGGACGGGCTAAAGAATAAAAATGGATGAAAATAAATAAATACACAATAAAAGAGGCCAAACTTTTTTTTAAAAAAAGTTTAAACTCACATTACTTCTTAAGGCTTAAAGTGGGAAACTCAGTACTATAAGAAGGAACAACATTAACTACCAGTGAATTTTTTCAAACCATTTGGGTAAAGCAGAAGAGTAAATATTACAGGAAAGAGCACCACATAACAGTTTGTCATCTGATATTACAACACAAAAGTTACACATAAATTATTGGAAAGTATTTTTATATCTATTATAAAATTGCCAGATATTAGCAACTCCAGAGAGCATATTCCACTGTATATGTCTGCAAATGCTATCCTAAAGGTCATCACCTTAACTACACAAACACATTATCATGAAAAACTAAGTAGTAAAAAGCCCACACACATTTAGTTCAAACCCTTTTACCATCTGTTGCATGTGTCTTATGCATTTTAATTATTTTGGAAACTTGTAGAAGCTCTAGTTTTAAAAAATGCCTTCTGTTACCACAGACAACTTCACAATCCTATGATTCATAGTAATCTCTGAGATAAGCACCTTTACTAACCCAGAGAGAAAAACAAGTTCAACTTTGATTGGTTCTAAATTCCACATTCCAGGTGTTGGCATTGGGAAATCAATGATCAACCTAAGCTTACAAATACGGTTAACAACTGTTAGTGATATTTACAGAAGACACATCTTCACATCCTCTACTGATCCTGGAAAGATATTTATATTTGTTTTGTGTTATTAAGCAATTCACCAAGTAGTAGGACAACAGAATAAATCCTCATATGCTTATAAGTCATTAAGTTGCCAATTTCATCCACCAAATGCTCAAACTCTAAAAGACATCTAACAGATGTCTCAACATTAATATAACAAACATAATGGACAGGAATGTTTTTAAAATCTCACTCATTATCTATTTTACCTTATTTTAGGTACAATTTTAAAAAGTTATATTTTCTAACAGATATTAATTAGAAATATCAAATTCAAAGAATCTTTTGCTAGAGACTAAACCACTTGGGTTTTATCAGAGTCTATCATCTCTGATAAAGGAAAGAAAAACATCCAACTCTAGCCTCCTTTAGCCTTTGCCATTGATTAAGGGAAATGCTAAATCTAGCCATCTCTAGCCCTGTTGTCTCATCTAAGGATGAAGAGAATAGATGCACTTGTGAAGGTCACAACCCAGAGAAACAGGCTCATATAAAAATGAGAACTTCTCATAAAATTATATAATTTTTCCCTCCCCCAATACCTCATGACCACATTAATATGAGGTGCTTATGTAATAAAACTAGTTTACAATGGAAAGAACAGGAATCCCACTGTAGCTCAGCTGGTAAAAAATTCACCTGCAATCCAGGAGACCTGGGTTCAATTCTTGGGTTGGGAAGATCCTCTGGAGAAGGGAAGGCTAACCACTCCAGTACTGGGATTCTCTTGTAGCTCAGCTCATAAAGAATCTATCTAGAATGCAGGAGACTGGTTCAATCCCTCAGTCAGGAAGATTCCCTGGTGAAGGGATAGGCTACCCATTCCAGTGTTCTTGGGCTTTCCTTGTGGCTCAGATGGTAAAGAATACAACTGCAAGACAGGAAACCTGGGTTCAAACCCTGGGTTGGGAAGATCCCCTGGAGAAGAGAAAAACTACCCACTCCAATATTCTTGCCCAGAGAATTTCATGGCTTATCCGTAGTTGCAAAGAGTCAGACACGACTGAGGAACTTCACTTTCACAATCGAAAGAACAGCAAGACTCAGACTCTATTTAAGAAGGAGTCTTTAGAGAAACACAAAAACAACAGAGGATACAAAAGGACCATAGAGGAAATGTTAGCATCAGATACCAACAGCTGCAGTAAACAGTAACGTGTTGCTGTTTAGTCACTAAGTCATTTCCAACTCTTTGCAATCCTATGAACTACAGCCCATCAGGTTCCTTCTGTCCATGAGCTTTCACATCTTCCCAACCCAGGGAATGAATACAAGTCTCTTGTACTGCCGGCATATTCTTTTCTGCTGAGCCACCAGGGAAACCCAAACAATAACACAGCCTAACTCTAAACCAGATAAACAAACAAACAAGCAAAAACACCTTACACTAAAAGTCTATTTACTTCAGTTCCTTTTATTCAATACATCATATTTGCATGTGTGCTCAGTCACTCAGTCAAGTTTGACTCTTGACAACCCCATGGACTGTAACCAACCAGGCTCCTCTGTCCATGGGATTATCCCAGCAACAATACTGGAGTGGGTTGCCATTTCTTTCTTCAGTGAATCTTTCTGACAGAGAAGTTGAACTCATGTCTCCTGTGGCTTCTATACTGGCAGTCAGGTTCTTTATCACAGAGACACCTGGGAAGCCCTTATATCATGTTTGACTTTCAACAAAAAAACCACAAGACACATCAAAAGGAAAAGAACGAAGTCTGAAGAGGCAAAATTCAGGTATGTCAGAGACTTTGGGATTACCAGAACAGGAATTTAAAATAATACCAGTAATGTACGAGGAGCTCTAATAGAAAAACTGAACAGCATGTAAGATAGATAGAACAGATAGGTAATGAAGCTGAGATATATAAATTCTAGAAAAGTATTTCTAGGAAATGCTAGAAATAAAGAACACTGTAACAGAAAATTTAAATGCCTTTAATGGGCTCATCGACACATTGGACATACCTAAGAAAAGAGTCAGAGAGGTAGATGTTAATAGAAACTTCTCAAAATAAAGCGCAAAGAAAAAATTTTAAATAGAATATGCAAGAAATGTGAGAAAATTACAAAAGCTGCAATTATGCATAATGGACATAACAAGAAAAACAAAAAAAAAGGATAAATGCAGAGAGAGGAACAAAGGAAAGAAAGAAGAAAACAAAGAAAAATAATTAAGATAATAAGGTAAGGGCTGGGCTTCCCTGGCGGTCCAGTGGGTAAGGACACCGCCTTGCAGTGCAAGGGGCGCTGATTTGATCCCTGGCCTGGGAAGATCCCACGTGCTGCAGAACAACGGGACTGATGTGTCCAACTACAGAGCCAGCACTCTGGAGTGCATGCACCCAGAGCCAGCACTCTGCAATGAAAGAGGCCACTGTGATGGGAGGCCTACACAGGTCAAAAAGAACAACTATGGAAATAAATGAAAGACCAATAGAAGTGGCTAAAAAAAAAAGAAAAAGATAATAAGGACTGAAATTTTTCCATAATTAATGATAGAAATTACTCCACAAACTCCAGGAAACTAATAGAACAATAAACAAGATATGTACCAGAAATCTATACTAAGGCATATAATATTCAAACTGAAGAAAACCAAAGATGAAAGGAGAGAAGAGGACGGAACTGGGAATACATGTATCATTCATAAAGCAATACAGTGTTATTTGAAAATGGGCTATAATTAGAAGTAAGTGTATATTGCAAATCCTAGGATTTAATTTGCTAATAAAGAAAATGGAATCATATAAAATGCTCAACTAAAAGCAGGTAAGGCAAGAAAAGCAATGAAAGAAAAAAGAAACACAAAACAAGGACAACAAATATAAAATAGTTACAAATATGAATATTTTAAATGATCTGCATCAATAATCACTATAAATATTAATGATCTAAAATACCAGTTAAAAGACAGAGACTCTTTTCTTAGGGTAGTTGAAAATCCCAAACTATACCATCCTAACAGTAACCAAAAGAAAGCTGAAATAAAGAACATGTAAAAAGAAACATTACAACTAAGAAAAGAGTCAGAGAGGTAGATGTTAATAGAAACTTCTCAAAATAAAGCGCAAAGAAAAAATTTTAAATAGAATATGCAAGAAATGTGAGAAAATTACAAAAGCTGCAATTATGCATAATGGACATAACAAGAAAAACAAAAAAAAAGGATAAATGCAGAGAGAGGAACAAAGGAAAGAAAGAAGAAAACAAAGAAAAATAATTAAGATAATAAGGTAAGGGCTGGGCTTCCCTGGCGGTCCAGTGGGTAAGGACACCGCCTTGCAGTGCAAGGGGCGCTGATTTGATCCCTGGCCTGGGAAGATCCCACGTGCTGCAGAACAACGGGACTGATGTGTCCAACTACAGAGCCAGCACTCTGGAGTGCATGCACCCAGAGCCAGCACTCTGCAATGAAAGAGGCCACTGTGATGGGAGGCCTACACAGGTCAAAAAGAACAACTATGGAAATAAATGAAAGACCAATAGAAGTGGCTAAAAAAAAAAGAAAAAGATAATAAGGACTGAAATTTTTCCATAATTAATGATAGAAATTACTCCACAAACTCCAGGAAACTAATAGAACAATAAACAAGATATGTACCAGAAATCTATACTAAGGCATATAATATTCAAACTGAAGAAAACCAAAGATGAAAGGAGAGAAGAGGACGGAACTGGGAATACATGTATCATTCATAAAGCAATACAGTGTTATTTGAAAATGGGCTATAATTAGAAGTAAGTGTATATTGCAAATCCTAGGATTTAATTTGCTAATAAAGAAAATGGAATCATATAAAATGCTCAACTAAAAGCAGGTAAGGCAAGAAAAGCAATGAAAGAAAAAAGAAACACAAAACAAGGACAACAAATATAAAATAGTTACAAATATGAATATTTTAAATGATCTGCATCAATAATCACTATAAATATTAATGATCTAAAATACCAGTTAAAAGACAGAGACTCTTTTCTTAGGGTAGTTGAAAATCCCAAACTATACCATCCTAACAGTAACCAAAAGAAAGCTGAAATAGCTGTATGAATTTCACACAAAGCAGACAACAGAGCAAGGAAAATGATCAGGTATAAGAAAAGGGGTATATTACATCATTATAAAGGAGTCAATTATCCCAGGAAGAAATAACAATTCTTAATGTATACTCACCTAGCAACATAACATAAAAATACATGAAGCAAGATCTGACAGAACTACTAAGAGAAATCGGTGAATCTGCCAGCATAGTTGGAGATTTAAATACCGCTTTATCAATAATTGACAGATCTAGCAGACAGAAAACTAATAAGGATGTGACTGAATTTAACATCATTAATCAGCTTACTCTGACATTTATATCCTTAAAAAAACAAGAGCATAATACACTCTTCTAAGTAAACAAGGAATATTCACTATGACACAACACAACTTTCTGTCCTAAAGTTTCTTAAAGGACAGAAATCACACAAAATATTGTCAGATTACAATGGAATTAAACTATAAACCAATAACAATAATACTAGGAAAAATCCCAAAATATATAGATATTAAACCACTCTCTTGTAAATAATAGGAGTCAAAATCTCAACAGAAAAATCAAAATATGTTGAACTAAAGGAAAATAAAAGTATACCTTATTAAAATTGTTGAGATGCAGCAAAAACAGTGCTTAGAAAGAAATTTATATCATTGAATGTATATATTAGAAAAGAAGAATGGCCTAAAATCAATTATGTAAGCTTTCACTTTAGGACACAGAAAAAACAAGAGCTAATTAAATTCAAAAAATCAGAAGAGAAGAAATTTTAACAAACAGATCAAAAATAAATAAAATTAAAAATAGGAAATCAATAGAAAAAATCAACAGAATTAAAATCTGGGTCTGTAAACAGATAAAATTGATAAACCATTAGTCAACTAACCAGAGAAAAAGGAAAGAGAGACAGAGAACACAAATTACTGTTTTGAGAAATGAGAGAGGAATCTCTAATTACATGGGTAATAACAGATAATAACAGAGAATTATGAAAAACTATATACCAAAAGATCTCATAAGCTAGAAAAAATGGAGCAATTCCTTGAAAAACACAAGCTATGTCAATTTATACTGGGAGAAATCCCAAACTATACCATCCTAACAGTAACCAAAAGAAAGCTGAAATAGCTGTATGAATTTCACACAAAGCAGACAACAGAGCAAGGAAAATGATCAGGTATAAGAAAAGGGGTATATTACATCATTATAAAGGAGTCAATTATCCCAGGAAGAAATAACAATTCTTAATGTATACTCACCTAGCAACATAACATAAAAATACATGAAGCAAGATCTGACAGAACTACTAAGAGAAATCGGTGAATCTGCCAGCATAGTTGGAGATTTAAATACCGCTTTATCAATAATTGACAGATCTAGCAGACAGAAAACTAATAAGGATGTGACTGAATTTAACATCATTAATCAGCTTACTCTGACATTTATATCCTTAAAAAAACAAGAGCATAATACACTCTTCTAAGTAAACAAGGAATATTCACTATGACACAACACAACTTTCTGTCCTAAAGTTTCTTAAAGGACAGAAATCACACAAAATATTGTCAGATTACAATGGAATTAAACTATAAACCAATAACAATAATACTAGGAAAAATCCCAAAATATATAGATATTAAACCACTCTCTTGTAAATAATAGGAGTCAAAATCTCAACAGAAAAATCAAAATATGTTGAACTAAAGGAAAATAAAAGTATACCTTATTAAAATTGTTGAGATGCAGCAAAAACAGTGCTTAGAAAGAAATTTATATCATTGAATGTATATATTAGAAAAGAAGAATGGCCTAAAATCAATTATGTAAGCTTTCACTTTAGGACACAGAAAAAACAAGAGCTAATTAAATTCAAAAAATCAGAAGAGAAGAAATTTTAACAAACAGATCAAAAATAAATAAAATTAAAAATAGGAAATCAATAGAAAAAATCAACAGAATTAAAATCTGGGTCTGTAAACAGATAAAATTGATAAACCATTAGTCAACTAACCAGAGAAAAAGGAAAGAGAGACAGAGAACACAAATTACTGTTTTGAGAAATGAGAGAGGAATCTCTAATTACATGGGTAATAACAGATAATAACAGAGAATTATGAAAAACTATATACCAAAAGATCTCATAAGCTAGAAAAAATGGAGCAATTCCTTGAAAAACACAAGCTATGTCAATTTATACTGGGAGAAATAATCTGAACAAACTCATTATCTATTAAAGAAACTGAGCCAATTATTAATTACCTATAACAGATAGCGCTAATCCCAGACAGGTTCACTAGTGAACTCTACCAAAGATTTAAAGGAAAGCAGATACCACTTCTTTGCAATTCATTCCAGAACTTACAGTCAGCGGGAACACGGCCTAACTCATTGTATGAGGCCAGCATTATTTTAAAACAAAAACCTGAGAAAAATACAGCAGACTACAAAGGTAAACAACAGGTTTCTCATCAATACATGAAAATCCTCAACAAAATATTAGCAAAATAAATTCAACAAGTAATTAAACAAATAAACACCACAATCAAGTTGGCTTTATTCCAGTTATGCAAGACTGGCTCAACATTTAAAAATCAACTAATTAAATCCATCACATTAGCATGCTAACTCAGTAAGATCACATGAGCATATTACTAGAGGCAGAAAAAACATTTGTTAAAATCCAATACTCATTCATGATAAAAACAAAAAAAAATCTCACAAAACTAGGAATAGAGGAGAATTTCCTCACTTGATGAAGAAAATCTACCAAAAATTCCTACAATCAACATCATAATTAATGATGAGAAACTAGATGCATTCCACAATATCAACAACAAGACAAGGCTGTCCCATCTCACAAATCTATGTAACTTCATAAGGTCTAACTAATACAATAAGAGAATAAAATTAAAAGTATACTTTTAGGGCTTCCCTGGTGGTCCAGTGGGAAAAGAGTCCGACTTGCAGTACAAGGGGCACCAGTTCGATTCCTGGCCCGAGAAGATTCCATGTGCTGTGGAGCGGCTGGACCAGTGTGTCCAATTACGAGCCAGCACTCTGGAGCGCATATGCCCAGAGCTAGTGCTCTGTGACAAGTGAGGCCATTGCGATGGGAGGCCTACACAGGCCAAGGAACAAAGGCAGATGAAAAAAAAAAAAAACAAAAACAATAAAAGAGGCCAAAATAAAAAGAATTTTAAAAAGATAAACCAAAAACAATGGAACTAAAAAAAAAAAAGCTATACTTTTAATTGTGAAGGAAGAAATAAAACTTTCATTGCTCACAGATGACATGACTGTCATTATAGAAAGTCCCAAATAGGGCTTCCCCTGGTGGTCCAGTGGGTAAGGACACCACCTTGCAGTGCAAGGGGCGCCGGTTCGAGCCCTGGTCTGGGAAGATCCCACATGCCGCGGAGCGACTGGACTGATGTGTCCAATTACCGAGCCGGAGCTCTGGAGCGCATGCGCCCAGAGCCTGCGCTCTGCAACGACAGACGCCACCGTGATGGGAGGCCCACAGGAGCCAAAGAACAAAGACGGATGAACAGAGAGAAACGAAAGACCAAGCTCCCCTCCCTCCCGACCCCTGCCCAAAAATAAATAAATAAATAAATCTTTAAAAAAAAAAAAAAAGAAAGTCCCAAATAATCAACAATGACAACAAAAATTTCTGGAACTGATAAGAGATTGTAGCAGAGTTATGGGATATAAGTCAATATACAAAAGTCAGTAACTTTCAGATGTACTAATAACAAATAACTGGAATTTTAGACTTAAAACATTACCATAAAAACTTAAAAAACTCAGGTACAAATCTAAAATTTATGTATAAGATCTATTTGAAGAAAATTTTAAAGTTCAAATGAAAGAAACCAAAGAACTAAATAGAGAGACAATCCATGTTTATGAATAAACAGACTCAATATTGTCAAGATGTTAGTTTATCCAAACTTCATCTATAGAATTTACTGCAATTGCAATAAAAATTCAAGAAAGTTATTTTATGGATATTAACAAACTAATTGCAAAGCTTACAGCAAAAGATAAGTGAGTGAGAATAACTGATACAATACTGAAGAAGAACAAACTCAGAGGACTGATATCCAGTTTCAATATACACCATTATGTTACAGTCATTGAGAGAGACAGTGTGGTACTGGTGAAGGAAAAGACAAATTAACCAGGGAAACAAAATAGACAATACAGAAATACACCATTCATATCTTTGACAAAGGAGCAAGAACCCAGTGGAGAGATAATAGTCTTTTCAACAATTGGTGCTAGAACAATTAGCCATACATCTACAAAACAAAGAACAACAAAAAAGAATCTATATACTGACATTTACAAAAATGAACTCAAAATGTATCATAGGTCCAAGTGAAAAACACAGAATTGTAAAATTCCCAGAAGATAAATAACAGAAATTCTAGGTGATGGGTTTGGTGATAACTTTTAAGTCATCAAATGTATAATTAATGATTTTTAAAAATAAGTTGAATTTCATTAAAATTAAAAACTCTGGGGTTCACCTTGTGGTGCAAGGGGCACTGATTCAATCCCCAGCCCAGGAAGATCCCACGTGCCACAGAATGGCTGGACTGGTATGTCCAATTACGAGCCAGCACTCTGGAGCACATGCACCCAGAGCCAGTGCCCTGCAGTAAGAGAAGCCACTGCAGTGGGAGGCCCACACAGGCCGAAAAAGAATAAAGATTGATGAAAATAAATGATGACTTAGAGGCAAAAAAAAAAAAAAAAAAAACAGCAAAACTTAAAAAAAAAAATTAAAAACTCTGTCCTTCAAAAGACTCTATTCAAAAATAAAAATGCAAGGCACGGACTAGAATAAAATATGAGCCAATAGAATTGGATAAAGTACTATTATTCAAAGTATACAAAGAACTATCAAAACTCAACAATAAGAAAACAAACAGACCAATTTAAAAGTGAGCAAGGGATTGTAACTTCTCCAAGGAAGATATGCAAGTGACTCATAACCATACCAAAAGACACTCAACATAGTAAATCATTACAGAACTGCAAATTAAAACCACAAAATCACTACATGTCTAGTAGAAAGGCTGAGAAAATGCTGACAGCATCAAATGGTGACAAGGATGTGGAGTAACAGGAACTCTCATTCAGTGCTGCTGTGAATGCAAAATGGTATCGTCACTTTCAAAGAAAGATGGGTAATTTCTTACAAAGCTAAACATAGTCTTATCATACGATCCAGCAATTGTATTCCTTGGTATTTACCTAAAAAAGTTATGTCCAAATAAAAACCTACATACAATGCAAAACTATTAGAGAAAAATATAAGAGAAAAGCTTCATGGTACAGACCTCTATAACAAAGAATAAGCCCTAATATAAAGTATTAAATTTAATTAATAATATATCAATATTATTAGTTCAGTTTCAGCAGTTTCAACAAATGGACCACAGTAATGTAAAATGTTACTGATATGGGAAACTATGTCATGGAGTATGTGTAAGAGGGTATATGGGAAGTGTATACTTCCTGCTCAGTTCTTCTGTAAATGTAAGACTGCTCTGAAAAATGGTCTATTCAGTTTTTTAAAAAAGACATTTCTATTATTTTATTTTGTCTCTAATTACACCTTGTGGTGCAAGGCACTGATTCAATCCCCAGCCCAGGAAGATCCCACGTGCCACAGAATGGCTGGACTGGTATGTCCAATTACGAGCCAGCACTCTGGAGCACATGCACCCAGAGCCAGTGCCCTGCAGTAAGAGAAGCCACTGCAGTGGGAGGCCCACACAGGCCGAAAAAGAATAAAGATTGATGAAAATAAATGATGACTTAGAGGCAAAAAAAAAAAAAAAAAACAGCAAAACTTAAAAAAAAAAATTAAAAACTCTGTCCTTCAAAAGACTCTATTCAAAAATAAAAATGCAAGGCACGGACTAGAATAAAATATGAGCCAATAGAATTGGATAAAGTACTATTATTCAAAGTATACAAAGAACTATCAAAACTCAACAATAAGAAAACAAACAGACCAATTTAAAAGTGAGCAAGGGATTGTAACTTCTCCAAGGAAGATATGCAAGTGACTCATAACCATACCAAAAGACACTCAACATAGTAAATCATTACAGAACTGCAAATTAAAACCACAAAATCACTACATGTCTAGTAGAAAGGCTGAGAAAATGCTGACAGCATCAAATGGTGACAAGGATGTGGAGTAACAGGAACTCTCATTCAGTGCTGCTGTGAATGCAAAATGGTATCGTCACTTTCAAAGAAAGATGGGTAATTTCTTACAAAGCTAAACATAGTCTTATCATACGATCCAGCAATTGTATTCCTTGGTATTTACCTAAAAAAGTTATGTCCAAATAAAAACCTACATACAATGGAAAACTATTAGAGAAAAATATAAGAGAAAAGCTTCATGGTACAGACCTCTATAACAAAGAATAAGCCCTAATATAAAGTATTAAATTTAATTAATAATATATCAATATTATTAGTTCAGTTTCAGCAGTTTCAACAAATGGACCACAGTAATGTAAAATGTTACTGATATGGGAAACTATGTCATGGAGTATGTGTAAGAGGGTATATGGGAAGTGTATACTTCCTGCTCAGTTCTTCTGTAAATGTAAGACTGCTCTGAAAAATGGTCTATTCAGTTTTTTAAAAAAGACATTTCTATTATTTTATTTTGTCTCTAATTAGTTTGCTCCTCTGCTATAACAACTTAAAAGTTATATTTGGATTTATTTTAGCATCTCTTCAGCTGATATTTCATGAATTCATTCAATGATTCATTCATTCAGTGTTTGACTATTTACAGTATTGGCAGGCTGATGATCATCCACCCAGGCTTTTAAGCATATAACTTCTGTGTCATTTCACTTCCTTTTAAAAATGTTTTATAACATATTAAGCTTCATATTTAAAGACTATTAATTATTTTGGTACAAGTTTAACATCTTAAATTAACTATACAGGCTCCTAGAGCTATTTTTATAGTTTACTATGAGGATAAATCAGTCTCCAGGATATGTCCAAACTGGATGCACCCAATTTTAATTCATTACTTCTTCCCACTGATAAATTATTCAATTGATGAGCTTTATCAACTAATATGACTGGTTATCACACTATGTATACTACATATAGTTCAGATTTGATAAAGGTGGCACGTGGCCTGGAAGAACCAGCTAAGTAGCTATAAGAACAATGATTTATGGGGGTGATGAGAAAAGTGACTGAGTTGGAAGGACAGTGAAAATGGAAAATATGCAAAAGCCACCCTCTTTCCCCTGCAAAATAAAAATAAAAAATTAAAAAGGAAATAGGAACTGAAGATAAAGTAGGTAGGAGCAAAGATGAGTCCAACTTTCTGAAGCTAAAGAATGATAAGAATGAACAAACTGTTTTAGGCACATTAAGCTTGGACTCTCTGGGAGACCTAAAATAGAAATGTATGTTAGATAATTTGATAATATTGGAATTGGAGTTCAATCTTAAGATCAAAACTAAAGCGAAATAATCTGCAATTAGCTTCATAGGGGTGTTATTTGAAACCCTGAAAATAGATGCTATTCTCCAAAGAAGAAATTGTCTTTAGACAACTGTCTATTAGAGAAGAAGGCCAAATGAGATTTAGAGAATATATTTTTAGGGCATAGATAAATAAGTAGCATTATAAAACACATACATACACACATACACATACAATATAGTCAAATAGGGACGTAAAGAGCCATTATGAGAACTAAGAAAAATTTTATTGCCTCTCTCATACTATCATGAAAATCTTTCCTATAATCCATTTCCCTGTTTAATAACTTCAAAATCCTATAATTACTATAAAACAATGCATTTTAAAAGATTTTTCTCCTACAAAAAAATGATATTAAACCTCAAGGGAAAAAAAGATATTGCACCTCAAGGGGCAGTCAATGACAACTGCATTTTACTGTTCACTACTGGTAAATCATTTTATTGATAAATTATTCAGTAATAAACTAAAATGAAAATGATATTATTTGAAACAGAAATCATACTGAGTGAATTCCATTAAAGCCTATTTAAGAGCACTTAGGATTTCCTAAAAATAACAGGTGGTCAGCTGCTTCAGAAAATCATAGTAGCAATAATGCCAGAGGACATTAAAGTCTAGAGTCTAATATCCTGGGAAGGACTTACCTAATAGAGAAAAACTGCACATAGGGTCAGACAGGCAGGACAACATAGCCTAATAATTCAGAATTTCCACATTGATAACTAAGGCATCAATCATTCATTCAATCAAGGCATTCACTCATTTATTGTCTAAATTACTGAGTCGCCACTGTGTGTCAGGCACTAAGAATATAAATATGAGGAAGACACATCTTCCTATCCAAGCCATTACTCTTCTTAAACAGAGCACATGTGCATATCAGGCAAGACAAAGTAGAAATACCTTATTTCTATAAAGATGTATAATTTGAAAGTCAGTGAAAATGTAAGGCTGTATTTGTGAAAGAATTCAAATCTACCTATATCTCTCTCTAGAGGGTCTACAAAAGACTGTTTTAGCATGAATTAAGTCTCAAGTACTACTTTCTGATTTCTTCTTTTCCATTCTTGGCACTTTAATTTAGCCTACTCTGAGAGTCAATCACCCTAATTTCACCTAATTACCAATTCCTTTCAAGAAAAAGAACATAAAGGAGTATAAACTAATAGTCCCTTAAAGTTAAATTTGGGTATTATTTCAAATCATATCTCAACGACTTGACAAATAAACTGCTGATGATGTGCAAGATACCAAACACTGCAGAACATAAGATTTTAAACCTCTCAGAATGGAGAATCATCTGTTCACAATGACCCTTACTATTACATTGCCTATTTTAAAGTAACTTCAATTATTCCAGTCAGAAATTGTGTTTTAGACATTGTTTCTCAATAGCTGGTAATCAGAAACTCCTGAAATGATGTAATAGACTATCTTTAAAAATAAAGTTGTTTCAAGGAAGCAGAAACTATGCAAAGGTTAACATCAGTGTGATGACTTTTACCTCAATACATGGGTAACTCACATAGAAAGAAATCGAAAGTATAAAAAATTATAAAGTGAGTATAAGTAAAATGAGTACTAAAATATAACTTTTGAAACATGCATAGTAAACTTCTTTGAGTATTATAAATTATCTTGCCCTGATGGTAAAAATTGAGTGGGGCCTCAAAACTATATTACGGTTCTTCAGGAGGCTTAGTGGAAAAGAATCTGCCTGCCAACAGGATCGCATGGGTTCAATCCCTGAGCTGGGAAGATCCCCTGGAGAAGGAAATGGCAACCCATTCCAGTATTCGTGCCTGGAGAATCCCATGGACAGAGGAGCCTGATGGGCTATAGTTCAGTGGGTTGAAAAAGAGTTGAACATGACACAGAAACAACAAAACTGGATCAACAGGTTATCTAGGCAGGAAATGTCATTTTCAGTATTACAACAGTTAATTTTGTTTAGATCATTAAGTATAATGAATATATGGGGTGAAAAGACATTCATACAGGCAAGACAAAGTAGAAATACCTTATTTCTATAAAGATGTATAATTTGAAAGTCAGTGAAAATGTAAGGCTGTATTTGTGAAAGAATTCAAATCTACCTATATCTCTCTAGAGGGTCTACAAAAGACTGTTTTAGCATGAATTAAGTCTCAAGTACTACTTTCTGATTTCTTCTTTTCCATTCTTGGCACTTTAATTTAGCCTACTCTGAGAGTCAATCACCCTAATTTCACCTAATTACCAATTCCTTTCAAGAAAAAGAACATAAAGGAGTATAAACTAATAGTCCCTTAAAGTTAAATTTGGGTATTATTTCAAATCATATCTCAACGACTTGACAAATAAACTGCTGATGATGTGCAAGATACCAAACACTGCAGAACATAAGATTTTAAACCTCTCAGAATGGAGAATCATCTGTTCACAATGACCCTTACTATTACATTGCCTATTTTAAAGTAACTTCAATTATTCCAGTCAGAAATTGTGTTTTAGACATTGTTTCTCAATAGCTGGTAATCAGAAACTCCTGAAATGATGTAATAGACTATCTTTAAAAATAAAGTTGTTTCAAGGAAGCAGAAACTATGCAAAGGTTAACATCAGTGTGATGACTTTTACCTCAATACATGGGTAACTCACATAGAAAGAAATCGAAAGTATAAAAAATTATAAAGTGAGTATAAGTAAAATGAGTACTAAAATATAACTTTTGAAACATGCATAGTAAACTTCTTTGAGTATTATAAATTATCTTGCCCTGATGGTAAAAATTGAGTGGGGCCTCAAAACTATATTACGGTTCTTCAGGAGGCTTAGTGGAAAAGAATCTGCCTGCCAACAGGATCGCATGGGTTCAATCCCTGAGCTGGGAAGATCCCCTGGAGAAGGAAATGGCAACCCATTCCAGTATTCGTGCCTGGAGAATCCCATGGACAGAGGAGCCTGATGGGCTATAGTTCAGTGGGTTGAAAAAGAGTTGAACATGACACAGAAACAACAAAACTGGATCAACAGGTTATCTAGGCAGGAAATGTCATTTTCAGTATTACAACAGTTAATTTTTGTTTAGATCATTAAGATAATAATCTGGAAGAAATCTAGACAGTGGATCAGAAACTTTGATATTCCATAGTTAAGGAACATAGAAAACAAAAGAGCCTTTGAGGGCTTCCCTGGTTGTCCAGTGGGTAAGGACACCGCCTTGCAGTGCAAGGGGCGCAGGTTCCATCCCTGGCCTAGGAAGATGACACGTGCCGCGGAGCGGCTGAACTGATGTGTCCAATTGCCGAGCAGGAGTTCTGGAGCGCATGCGCCCAGAGCCGGCACTCTGCGACAACAGAGGCCACCGCGATGGGAGGCCCACACGGGCCAAAGAACAAAGATGGATGAAAAGAAGTGGCTCGCCTGCCCCCTCCCTCCCCAACCCGCCCCCCACAAAATAAATTTTAAAAAAAATGTTTAAAAAAAAAAAAAAGAGCCTTTGAGAAAGGCAGAATAAGAAACCCCAGGGGGTAATACATTTCTTAAAATATTGATTCTCAATTTAATTTGGGAAATGGATCCAAAAAAATCAGCAAAAGACAGCTGTAATATAGATTAAGTTCCACACGTGCAACAGTTTTTCAAGAAAATTGAAAGAATTCCTATTTATACATGAAAAATATATAAAACCATGTCTCAAAGATATTATTTAAAAAGAGATAATTGTAACTGTGACACAGGCACAGTGATTCCAAATTTAAAAGTGATATAATCTATATGTTGAAATGTTAAAATATGCTACTTGTTTTAAGAAAAGGGCATAATGGACTTAGAAAGCTTTCTAAAATGAACCACAACAGCAGAAAAATTAACAAAATGTGGTGAAACAAACTACTAAAAAGACTGTGGAATCGCCTCTTTGACAAATAATAAAGTCAGAAACACATTCATTTTGAGTTGTTTATAGGAAATCAGACTGAAATCTTAAGGTTAAGTTAAATAAAAGCCAGTAATCTCTTTTAATCAGTTATGTCTGTGGATTTCAAAGTCAAAGACATCAAAGAGACTACCAGAGATAATCAATTAATACCTGAAATAGAATATTGATGGAAAGGTATCTATAATAATCTTTAATATAAAGAAAGAGCAAAATATATTTGAAAAGAAGAAAACCTAATATGTAGAAATTATGGTAGAAATTTTAAAGGCATTTGAATCACTTGAGCCAATTATTATTCTCCACTATGAAATATTATAAAGAAATGTTGAGGGGCCTCCCTGGTGGTCCAGTGGGTCTGCCTTACAGTGCAAGGGGCACCGGTGCCATCTCTGGCCCGGGAAGATTCCACGTGCCGAGGAGCAGCTGGACCAGTGTGTCTAATTACAGGCCAGCACTCTGGAGCACATGCCCCCAGAGCCAGTGCTCTGCAGTGACAGAGGCCACTGCAATGGGAGGACCACACACGCTAACAAATAAAAAAAGATGGATGAAAAAAAAATATAAAATTTTTTAAAAGC
Source organism: Tragulus kanchil (assembly GCA_022376925.1). NCBI lineage: Eukaryota > Metazoa > Chordata > Mammalia > Artiodactyla > Tragulidae > Tragulus > Tragulus kanchil. The sequence goes on from JAIOJX010000031.1 coordinate 78,928,913, forward strand.
ATGATGGGAAAAAGAGAAAAAAAAATTTAAAGAAATATTGATGATTAATCACAATTTTATAATATATATATTTAATAAAACATCTACATTTCAGTTTTTCTGATTAAGGAATGATTCTCACTATGACCTTTCCAGCTCTAGATTAACAGAGATTTCAGCTGCGAAACAGACAGCTGTAATAGATTAAGTTCCACAGTGCAACAGTTTTTCAAGAAAATTGAAAGAATTCCTATTTATACATGAAAATATATAAAACCATGTCTCAAAGATATTATTTAAAAAGAGATAATTGTAACTGTGACACAGGCACAGTGATTCCAAATTTAAAAGTGATATAATCTATATGTTGAAATGTTAAAATATGCTACTTGTTTTAAGAAAAGGGCATAATGGACTTAGAAAGCTTTCTAAAATGAACCACAACAGCAGAAAAATTAACAAAATGTGGTGAAACAAACTACTAAAAAGACTGTGGAATCGCCTCTTTGACAAATAATAAAGTCAGAAACACATTCATTTTGAGTTGTTTATAGGAAATCAGACTGAAATCTTAAGGTTAAGTTAAATAAAAGCCAGTAATCTCTTTTAATCAGTTATGTCTGTGGATTTCAAAGTCAAAGACATCAAAGAGACTACCAGAGATAATCAATTAATACCTGAAATAGAATATTGATGGAAAGGTATCTATAATAATCTTTAATATAAAGAAAGAGCAAAATATATTTGAAAAGAAGAAAACCTAATATGTAGAAATTATGGTAGAAATTTTAAAGGCATTTGAATCACTTGAGCCAATTATTATTCTCCACTATGAAATATTATAAAGAAATGTTGAGGGGCCTCCCTGGTGGTCCAGTGGGTCTGCCTTACAGTGCAAGGGGCACCGGTGCCATCTCTGGCCCGGGAAGATTCCACGTGCCGAGGAGCAGCTGGACCAGTGTGTCTAATTACAGGCCAGCACTCTGGAGCACATGCCCCCAGAGCCAGTGCTCTGCAGTGACAGAGGCCACTGCAATGGGAGGACCACACACGCTAACAAATAAAAAAAGATGGATGAAAAAAAAATATAAAATTTTTTAAAAGCATGATGGGAAAAAGAGAAAAAAAAATTTAAAGAAATATTGATGATTAATCACAATTTTATAATATATATATTTAATAAAACATCTACATTTCAGTTTTTCTGATTAAGGAATGATTCTCACTATGACTTTCCAGTCAAAACAATGTCCACTAGCTCTAGATTAACAGAGATTTCAGCTGCGAAACAGAACTTTCTTTAAATGCCTTTCAGTGTTCTCAGAGCTCTCCTTTCCACCCAGGGTTGAGAGCTAGGGAGATGCAAAGAAGAAAACAATTTATTTCTCATCCTTAAGGAGTTCACATTCTAGCAGGGGAGGGACCTGTAAACAAGTAATTATGACATACATAATAAATGCTAAAATAGAGATTTGTTACATATTGAGTGCTTCCAAAGCCTGAAATGAGCTATTATATAGGCTTGTGGCCCAGGGCAAGATGAACACCTCCAGTCAAAGGAACGTTGAGGCCAGTCTCCCAAAGAAAGCTTCATCGGAGCTCACAGATAAATTTTAAAAGGTAGTACTAAATTACACACTGAACCCAACACTGACAGGTTCCATTTTCAGTGACCATGGGATTTCCATTTGTTACTGGTATTCTCATTATATAAAAAGTTTTCATTCTGCAACAAATGCTAGCCAGGAAGGACACTCATCAGGTCTAATGATACAGGACCCATGTAATGTTTCAAGTCAATACTGATGACATCAGTCCAAAATCAGGCACAACCAAGTCATCAGCACTGTGGGGAATGCAAAAGAGCCATTTATCTTTAAAAGTTTTTTAAATATTTAGTAGATATAATGCTATTAAGAAATAAGACAGCATTAGTTCAAAGTCTTGCAAAATAGGCTTGCCCTTTTACTCCTAATACTTGTGCTTAAAAGACGCCTCTCACATTCTGCTGTTCACATGGCAGCTGACAAATCATTTCTCCAAACTGGCAAAGAGTGTTGAAATTAGAATTTAAAACAAGAGTTGGCAGGAATAAAAGAAATCTTCTTTTTTGATACTGCATAAATATATTATTAAAATATTTGCTCCTCTTTTCATGTGAATCAGGTTTATAAATAATACACATTATAAGTAAAATTCTGTGGAATTTTCTAAATGGCATAATGAATGTCTTTTTATCAAAGACCTATTTTCTCTCACTTTGATATATTTATTTTAGCTTTTCTCAATCACAGAATACATATAACATATTTTTACCGAAAAAAAAAGTGACGGTTTGCCAGTTAATGATCAGTTTTTTATGATCAAAAAACAGCACTGTGAGGCATTTGTAGTGTTTCCTTTGAGGACCAATACAATAATGTTAATGTGATCTTCTCTCAATGTATACATTATATATGACAAAAATCTTAATATGCTCTTGGAACTAGACAGTTACTCCTCCCACACTGATCACACATAATCACAAAATAGCTGAAATTTTGGACAATTTTCCCTCTCAAAATTCCTAGATGGATTTTTTCCCTTTTTTCCTTTACACTTTGAATATTCCTATTTTGTTTAATTATTCTAAATATTCTAGGGCCACCTGCCACCCACTAGGAAGGTTTTCCAGGTTTTTTTCTGTCCAAAGATTGTGTACTCTCACCACTGTTTTTATTTTTCACCCAAGAGACTATTTTTCTTTCTAGCAATCACACTTCACCACTAATGAAAGATCTGTTAAATTCATCACTTCTCTTCTTTTTTTTTTCCTAATCTAGCCAATTTATTTTTTTACTCCATACAAATTTTATTTACGATTTTTTACGAGGTTTTGTTGTTTACCGCCACACATCAAGCCAAATCCGCCATAGGTATACATATGTCACTCCCTTCCCGAACTTCCCTCCACCCTCTTCCTCATCCCACCCCTCCAGGTTGCCACAGAGCCCTGTTTGAGATCCCCTAGTCCCACAGCATATTCCCCTCCCTCACACCAATGTCTGTAAGACTGTTCTCCATGTTTGCCTCTCCACTGCTGCTCTGCATATTCATTTATCAGAACCATCTTTCTAGATTCCATACACGTGTCAATAGACAACATCTGTCTCTGACATACCTCACTCTGTATAATAGGTTCTAGATTCATCCACCTTATTAGAAATGATTCAAATGCATTTCTTTTTATGGCTGAGTAATATTCCATTGCATCACTCCTCTTCTTGCTATTCCTAGAACCTTCTTCTCAAACACTGTGCTGGCACAAAAAAAGGCCTTATCTACATTATCTGTTCTTTTCTAATTATAACCTTAGCAGTTCATTTCAATTAGATCAGAAAATAAAGAGTTGATTATTAACATGTGTATATTTATGTATATATCTACCCATTGAGCCAAATTTGAACTTATGATCAAAGCAAATCATGTTGTTTGGTTAATATAAGATGGTTATCCATAAAGAATAGAGTTAATGTAAGCATATGATGGTGGAAGTCTGCTTAATTATAAGTATAAATGAAAATTAACAGATGACTATGATAGAATCCATGAAAACACTTCACCAGGAGAAACACAAGAGTTGCCAAGATTATGCATCAACAATCATAATACAAGCACCAGTATTACCTGAAAATAGATAATAATAAATAAACCTGGAGATGACAGAAAGGAACAGAATGAGAAAACACTTAAAGGACTGAATTTTTGTTGACTGATTTATTCAAAGCACTAGGAAAAACATTTGGCAAATGCCAAAAAAAAAATTATCAATAGAATGATAAATTCTGCTAACAGACTAGACAGTTTGTTGTTTGATTTTTTAAAAAATAAAATGAAACCCATCTAAGGCTTTAGAAACAAACAGCTCCATTGAGCCAAAACATGTCTGAAACAAGGAGAAGCATAAGTGAAGTATGTAGCCCAGTGAATGAAAGACTTGAAATAAACATGAAGTAAAGATAGAAGAAAGTAAAGTCAATTACCAGCTTAATTACTAAAGTGATTATAAAGCTACTATTTAAAACAGTTGGGCTTCTCAAGTGGCTCAGTGATCCAAACCTAGTCCCACAGCATATTCCCCTCCCTCACACCAATGTCTGTAAGACTGTTCTCCATGTTTGCCTCTCCACTGCTGCTCTGCATATTCATTTATCAGAACCATCTTTCTAGATTCCATACACGTGTCAATAGACAACATCTGTCTCTGACATACCTCACTCTGTATAATAGGTTCTAGATTCATCCACCTTATTAGAAATGATTCAAATGCATTTCTTTTTATGGCTGAGTAATATTCCATTGCATCACTCCTCTTCTTGCTATTCCTAGAACCTTCTTCTCAAACACTGTGCTGGCACAAAAAAAGGCCTTATCTACATTATCTGTTCTTTTCTAATTATAACCTTAGCAGTTCATTTCAATTAGATCAGAAAATAAAGAGTTGATTATTAACATGTGTATATTTATGTATATATCTACCCATTGAGCCAAATTTGAACTTATGATCAAAGCAAATCATGTTGTTTGGTTAATATAAGATGGTTATCCATAAAGAATAGAGTTAATGTAAGCATATGATGGTGGAAGTCTGCTTAATTATAAGTATAAATGAAAATTAACAGATGACTATGATAGAATCCATGAAAACACTTCACCAGGAGAAACACAAGAGTTGCCAAGATTATGCATCAACAATCATAATACAAGCACCAGTATTACCTGAAAATAGATAATAATAAATAAACCTGGAGATGACAGAAAGGAACAGAATGAGAAAACACTTAAAGGACTGAATTTTTGTTGACTGATTTATTCAAAGCACTAGGAAAAACATTTGGCAAATGCCAAAAAAAAAATTATCAATAGAATGATAAATTCTGCTAACAGACTAGACAGTTTGTTGTTTGATTTTTTAAAAAATAAAATGAAACCCATCTAAGGCTTTAGAAACAAACAGCTCCATTGAGCCAAAACATGTCTGAAACAAGGAGAAGCATAAGTGAAGTATGTAGCCCAGTGAATGAAAGACTTGAAATAAACATGAAGTAAAGATAGAAGAAAGTAAAGTCAATTACCAGCTTAATTACTAAAGTGATTATAAAGCTACTATTTAAAACAGTTGGGCTTCTCAAGTGGCTCAGTGATAAAGAATCCACCTGTAAGGTAGGAGACACAGGAGACGCAGGTTCGATCCCTGGATCAGGAAGATCCCCCGGAGGAAGGCTGGCAACCCACTCCAGTGTTCTTGCTGGGAAAAATCCCATGAACAGAGAAGCCTGGTGGGTTATGGTCCATGGACTCACAAAGAGTCGGACAGGACTGAAGGAACTGAGCATGTACACACTTAAAATAGTTAGTTTTTTGATCCTGGAATCAGCTTTGGAGATGATACTTTTGGATAACTGCCACATAACTAGATCATAATTATTTCAGAAACAATTATCATAATATTGGTGAAAATTCCACTCAAAAATATGAGAATCTAAATCAGAATAAAATAGTTATACAATATTCCTCCAAGAAAGAGACGTGTAAGGCACGGTTTCATTGCTGAGTCTATGACTATACTGTATTCCTTGGGCTATTTCCAAGCTAGCACTTCAATGGCAAACACTAGCTGGGACTAACAACACAGGTTCCTGATCGTCATTAGATCTTGGGGTGAAATCTACGAACCCTAATGCAGTAAAATGCACTGAATACCACACTGAAAACCAAGTTCATGAACATCCTCCTCCTCACATCATTCTCAACTTCAAACCAGGAGTCCATAACTTCAGAACTCAGAGGCCAGAGGGGAGGAAAAAACATATGAAGCACAGCACTGTTGAATGTTTTAATAACTGTTTAAAGGTATACAGGGTAATGCTGTTTGACTGGCAGACACAACATAGTGCCAATGATGTCTCAGATCATTTAACATCTTTTCTTCACAAGTGCCCTCCTCCTATCACTAAGTGAAAAAACCCCTAAAAAAAATTATCAATAGAATGATAAATTCTGCTAACAGACTAGACAGTTTGTTGTTTGATTTTTTAAAAAATAAAATGAAACCCATCTAAGGCTTTAGAAACAAACAGCTCCATTGAGCCAAAACATGTCTGAAACAAGGAGAAGCATAAGTGAAGTATGTAGCCCAGTGAATGAAAGACTTGAAATAAACATGAAGTAAAGATAGAAGAAAGTAAAGTCAATTACCAGCTTAATTACTAAAGTGATTATAAAGCTACTATTTAAAACAGTTGGGCTTCTCAAGTGGCTCAGTGATAAAGAATCCACCTGTAAGGTAGGAGACACAGGAGACGCAGGTTCGATCCCTGGATCAGGAAGATCCCCCGGAGGAAGGCTGGCAACCCACTCCAGTGTTCTTGCTGGGAAAAATCCCATGAACAGAGAAGCCTGGTGGGTTATGGTCCATGGACTCACAAAGAGTCGGACAGGACTGAAGGAACTGAGCATGTACACACTTAAAATAGTTAGTTTTTTGATCCTGGAATCAGCTTTGGAGATGATACTTTTGGATAACTGCCACATAACTAGATCATAATTATTTCAGAAACAATTATCATAATATTGGTGAAAATTCCACTCAAAAATATGAGAATCTAAATCAGAATAAAATAGTTATACAATATTCCTCCAAGAAAGAGACGTGTAAGGCACGGTTTCATTGCTGAGTCTATGACTATACTGTATTCCTTGGGCTATTTCCAAGCTAGCACTTCAATGGCAAACACTAGCTGGGACTAACAACACAGGTTCCTGATCGTCATTAGATCTTGGGGTGAAATCTACGAACCCTAATGCAGTAAAATGCACTGAATACCACACTGAAAACCAAGTTCATGAACATCCTCCTCCTCACATCATTCTCAACTTCAAACCAGGAGTCCATAACTTCAGAACTCAGAGGCCAGAGGGGAGGAAAAAACATATGAAGCACAGCACTGTTGAATGTTTTAATAACTGTTTAAAGGTATACAGGGTAATGCTGTTTGACTGGCAGACACAACATAGTGCCAATGATGTCTCAGATCATTTAACATCTTTTCTTCACAAGTGCCCTCCTCCTATCACTAAGTGACAAACAATAGGCTAGTCTCAAACAACTGAAAGTAAATGACTCCCAATTCTGCAATCTACTTCATCAGATCATACTACCTGCAAACTAATGTTATTCAATGTAAATCCAATTCAGTGCTTCTAAAAATTAAAGAATAGTCACAGTGTTCCAGCCATTTATTTTCAGAAACATAACGCCATACTAAATCCAGGATAAATCCCATAGCCTATCAATATGAGATGACCTGAATATAATTCATTTTATATGGGCTTCAAACTAGAGTGTTCAGGAAAGGAGCACGGACCATAGACTTTCAGTTTTGTCTGCTGACCCATGTTTGCTTCATACACCTCTTCTTTCAGTGTAATCGTAAGCATTGTGTGCTTAATGACACACTTTTTTTCTATTCCTCTGAGAAGAAACCTATCTATGATTATTTGGTGCTGAGAATAATAAATATAGACTTTCTGCTTTAGAGAACATCATTCAGTAGGTTTTCATTAAGTTATTATTTTGAAAAATTGACCTGAGCACTGTATACATAAAATACATGTCCATAAAGTAGTTAACCCATTTTATCCACCTTGTTCTAATTATCCATATGATTCTTTATCCAACCACAAAAATCACCCAGAAAAATCATTGCAACAACAGGACGATTTGCTTACCTATGTATCTTTAGAACTGAGCACATACAAGGATGGCTTCCTTACAGCTTCAGATCATGCCATTATAACCACATACATAAGGAATAATTGTTAGCAGCCATTCTAGAGTACCACTTGTCACCATGAATCAGAAGCTTAAAAATACCTACCCTTTTTAAGTTCTACATATCCTTTCTTAAGAATTTATCCTGGGGCTTCCCCTGGTGGTCCAGTGGATAAGGACACCGCCTTGCACTGCAAGGGGCGCCGGTTCGATCCCTGGCCTGGGAAGATCCCACGTGCCGCGGAGCGGCTGGACCAATGTGTCCAATTACTGAGCCGGAGTTCTGGAGCGCATGCGCCCAGGGCCGGTGCTCTGACAACAGACGCCACCGCGATGGGAGGCCCGCAGGAGCCAAAGAACAAAGACGGATGAAAAATAGAGAAATGGAAAACCAATAGAAATGGCCCGCCCGCTCCCCTCCCTCCCCAACCCGACCCCCGCCCAAAATAAATAAATAAATAAATAAATCTTTAAAAAAAAAAAAAAAAAAATTTATCCTGAAAGAATAATTATGAAAGCATATAGTCATCCATACCATTTTTTTATATTCCATACAGATGTGTCCGTGTATTTTTTTTCTCTTTCTGATTTACTTCACTGTTTATAACAGGCTCTCAGTTCATCCACCTCACTATAACTGACTTAAGTTCATTCTTTTTTATGGCCAAGTACTATTCCATTGTATTTGTGTACCACATCTTCTTTAGTTATTCATCTGTTGATGAACATCTAGGTTGCTTTCATGTCCTGGCTACTGTAAATAGTGCTACTATGAATATCAGGATACATGTGTCTTTTCAATTATGATTTTTTCAGGGTATATGTCCAGTAATGGGGTTGCTGGGTCATATGGCAGGTTTATGGAAGGAAGGACTAGAGATGGAGAGGTAGAGTATGGACTTGTAGACACAGTGGGGGAGGGAGCCAGTAGGACAAATGGTGAAAGTAACTTCAACATATCTGTGCTACCAGGTGGGAGATGGATAGCTGGTGAGAAGTTGCTGTGAAGCACAAGCAGCCCAGTCTGGCCCTCTGTGATGACCCGGAGGGATGGGATCAGGGGAGGAAAGGGAGGCTAGGGAGGGAGGAAATGAATGTATAATTATGGCTGATTCATATTGTTGCATGGCAGAAACTAACATAACATTGAAAAAAAATTAGAAGAATAAACAAAGGAAAGAAGAATGGTCATAACAGCACAACTTAGCATAAAAATGCTTTATTAAAAGTTTAAATAACCAGCAATAAAGGATTAAGCAGCTATCTCATGGCATATCTGTATGATATGGTGATTGGAAATTATGCCTTAGAAGCTATGTTATGACATAAGGAGATAATTACATGTCATGAACTGAAGAAAAAAAAGAGGCTATAAAACACTAGTTAAGTATGATCCTATTTTTCAAAAATTAAATATAAATTTACATGTATATAAAGACCTGAGAGACTGTATGAGAAAATATAACTGTAGTTAATCCCTGGGGTAGTGAGATTACAGATGGTTTAGACTTTATTCTTGTTGTTTCTCTGTATATTCTGTTCATGTTTATAGCCAACGTATATTACGCTTTGATAAAAACTTAAAAGTCAATTTTTCTTCAAGTTATAAAATTTAGGAAAAAGTAGCTTTTATAAAATGCCCACTAAAATTATAAATTTTGGGAAAGAAAATTTGGGGACGCTGTCACTCTACTACATACAACAAAAAGGAAATTTCTGCTATTGTGAGTGAGGTTACATGATTTATCTGTTGTTGAATCACAATTAACCACCAACTACTTTTTTGAAATAGAAGATGCCTCTATCACGACTACATTTTCCACACTTCTATTTCTTCTTGGTAAATTCATAATTGAGTGGATTCCTCTTCATTTTTCTCATCCCTCCCTTTCCTCATTCTTTTAGTAAGCAATTTTTTCTCAGCAACAAAATACTACTACCTTAAACTATGGCTTATTATCTAAATTGACTTTGAGCTGAGATGTCTTTTCCTTAAAAAGAAAGCAGGAAGGAGACAAAAAACAAAAAGAAGAAAGTTTAGAAGGAATAAAGAAAACTAAACTGTATGTCTGTATACTGAGCAAAAATTAGAGAGAAAGAATCTTTTCTTCCTAATGTATTTATGTTCCCTTGGTTAAGTCTGCCTATGCTAAGTCTGCCTAGGCAGACAAAAAGAAAATTTTTATGTTTATATTTTTTATGTTCTTAACATAAAAATAGAATTTAAAGAGAATCATAGTATTTTATCAAACAGATTTTGCAATTGTTATAGGTGCGGGGGTTGGGGGGGAAGCAGGTTTTATTTAAAAAAAAAGAAAAGGACGCATAAAAAGATACTTGCACACACCATTATGCATTTGTTCAGACTCATAGAATGTAGGACACCATGAGTGAACCATAAGGTAAACCATGAACTCTGGGTGGTAACAATGTGTCAATGAAGTTTTATTAATTGTAACATAGGTAATACTCTGATAGAGGACGTGGATCCTGGGGGAGGCTATGAGTATGGGAGCAGGAGGTATAAAAGAAATCTCTATCCCTTCCCCTCAATCTTGCTGTGAACCTAAAATCTGACTGTAAAAATCTGTCCTAATTAAAAAAAAAAAAAAACTAAATTAGACACATATACTGAAAACTGGTCACGTCAATGAAAAAACAACAATACAAACAGTAGTCAGCTGTTTCTCCAGTCTTTTGTAATTGGAAGAATATAACTTACTACATTAAATAAAAGCATATGAAATGGTCTCAGTGGAGTATATTACAGATGTTAAATACCAAACAAATTTGCATTTAATAAAAGGATTTGATAATTTCATCACAAAATCCAATTATTTCCCAACACTTTAAAATGTGAGAGGGAATATGGTTCTGAATGATACAACCACCAATTTCTCTGCTGACATGAAAACTCATCTCATCAAATATGACTAGTCTGACAGAAAAGGAAGTGTGAAGAATGTGTTCCAAAGCATATTGTAATGTATAACACCATAGCATGCTTGACTGTATTGTCGATGACTGACAAAAATCAGATTAATAAAGAGAATCAAAATAATAAAATGATTTTCTGAGTAAATGACACCAAAAAGGACCTAATAAAAGAAAATCTTAAAAAATAATTAGATTTTAGGGCTTCCCTGGTGGTCGAATAGGTAAAGAGTCCTGCCTTGCAGTGTAAGCGTCACCGGTTCCATCCCTGGCCCGGGAGGACCCATCGTGCTGTGGAGTAGCTGGACCAGTAGCTGTGGAGTAGCTGGACCAGTAGCTGTGCCCGATTAGGAGCCAACGCTCTGGAGCGCGTGCACCCAGAGCCAGTGCTCTGCCAGGAGAGAGGTCACTGCAATGGGAGGCCCACACAGGCCAAAGAATAAAGATGGATGAAAACGAATGATGACTTACAGGCAAAAAGAGAAGAAAAAGATCAGCATAAGAGTTCTAAAAATAGATTTGATAGAAAGAAATATAGTAACACTAAGTACTCAAACATTCTAAACAACCTAAAGATCCACAAAACATCAACACATAGCAAATGTAAATTTTTCTGAAGCACAAATTCGAATTTGCACACACTGAGAGGCTAAAGTGTTGCCAGCCAGTCCCTTGCTTGGGCATGGCTCCTGCTACCAGCCCCATCTTTGCAACACAGAGACCTTGCTTTTCTACTTGACTTTACTCACATATTACAATGGATGCCCATAAGAAATAAAAACATTACATTCAACTAAGGGGATTTTCACTATTTGTTTCCAGTATGTGCTCAGTCAATCAGTCATGCCCAACTCTTTGCGAACCCATGGACTGTAGCCTGCCATTCTCCTCTGTCTATGGAATTTTCTAGGCAAGAATACTGGAGTAGGTTGCCATTTCCTACTTCATTTCTTGGTATGAAAGTGAAAGTGTTAGTTGCTCAGTCATGTCCAACTCTTTGCAACCCTGTGGACTGTAGCCTGCCAGGCTCCTCTGTCTATGGGATTTTTCAGGCAACACTGGTGGAGAAAGTAGCCATTTCCTTCTCCAGAGGATCTTCCTCACCCAGGGATTAAATCCGGGTCTCTTGCATCACAGGCAGATTCTTAATCATCTGAGCCACCAGGGAAGGTATTCTTTGTTGATTTAGAAACTTTTGTGTTAGTCTTGGTTTGGTGGGGTTTTTTTGAAATACAATTGATTTACAATGTTGTTGGTTTCAGGTATACATCAAAGTTATCCAGTTATATATATGTGTGTGTGTATGTGTTTATATACACACGTGTGTGTTGTTTTTTTACAATCGCTTTCATTATTGTTTACTACAAGATACTGTATATAGTTCCCAGTGCTATACAGTAGATCCTTATTGATTATCAAATTTGGACATCTGTATTCTTCTTTAGAGAAATGTCTTTATAGATCTTCTGCCTATTCTTTGATTGGATCATTGTTTTGTTTTAGGTTTTTTATTGAGCCATATGAGCTGTTCGTATATTTTGGAGATTAGTCCCTTGTCAGTCACATCATTTGCAAATATTTTCTCCCATTCTGTAGGTTGTCTTTTTGTTTTCTTTATGGTTTACTTTGCTGAACAAAAGCTTTTAAGTTTAATTAGGCCTCACTTTCATTTCATTTTATTTCATTTTCTTCTCTGATTGCTGTGGCTAGGACTTGCAAGACTAAGTTGAGTAAAAGTGGTGATCCTTATCTTCTTCCTGATCTTAAAGAAAATGCTTTCAACTTTTCACCACTGAATATGATGCTAGCTGTAGGTCTGTCATATAAGGTCTTTATTATGTTGAGGTAGGTCCCCTCTATGCCCAGTTTCTGGAGAGTTTTTAGTTCAAAATGGATGCTAAATTTTGTCAAATTTTTTTATGCATCTATTGAGATGATCATACAGTTTTTATTATTTAATTTGTTAATAGTATATCACAGCAGTCCCCAGCCTTTTTGGCACCAGGGGCCAATTCTGTGGAAGATCATTTTTCCATGGACCATGGGTTGGGGAGTGGTTTTTGGAATAATTCAAGAGCATTGCATTTATTGTGCACTTTATTTCTAATATAATACTGCTGTTGATCTGACAGGAAGTGTGGCCCGAAGGCTGGGAACACCTGGTGTATCACATTGATTGACTTCCATATATTACAAAAATTTTGCATCCCTGGAATAAATCCCACTTTATCATGGTACATGATCCTTTCAATGTATTGTTGGATTCTGTCTCCTAGCATTTTGTTGAGCATTTTTACATTTATATTCATCAGTGATACTGGCCTATAATTTTTCTTTGTTGTGGTATCTTTGGGATCCCCTTGTAGCTCAGTTGGTAAAGAATCTGCCTGCCATGCAGGAGACCCTGGTTTGATTCCTAGGTTGAGAAGATCCACTAGAGAAGGGACAGGTTACTCACTCCAGCACTTTTGGGCTTTCCTCGTGACTCAGCGGAAAATAATCCACTTTCATGAGGGAGGGTGAGACCCCTGCGATGGGAAGATCCCCCAGAGAAGGGAAAGGCTACCCACTCCAGTACTCCTGCCTGGAGAATTCCATGGCTCTTGCACAGGTTGCAACTGTTGAGTTGGACACAACTGAGTGACTTCATTTTCCTTTTTTTTTTTGGTCTAGTTTTAGTAACAGGGTAATAGTGGCCAAATTACAATGAGTTTGAAAGTGTTCCTTCCGAAACTTTCTATAAGAGTTTCACAAGGAAGCCTTCGACAAAGTACAACATCCATTTCTGATAAAAAAAAAAAAAACTCTTCAGAAAATGGGCATAGAAGGAACCTATCTCAACATAATAAAAGCCATATATAAGAAGCACACAGAGAACATTATCCTCAACGGTGAAAAACTGAAAGCATTCCCTCTGAGATCAGGAACAAGACAGGGGTGTCCACTTTCACCACTACCATTCAACACAGTCCTGGAAGTTCTAGCAACAGCAATAAGAGAAGAGAAAGAAATCAAAGGAATCCAGATTGGAAAGGAAGAAGTCAAGCTCTCTCTTTTTGCAGATGACATATTATACATAGAAAACCCCAAAGACACTGTTACAAAGCTACTAGAGCTAATCAATGAATTCAGCAACGTTGCAGGATACAAAGTCAACACACAGAAATCACTGGCATTCCTATACACAAACAATGAAAACTCAGAAAACGAAATCAAAGAGGCAATCCCCTTCACCACTGCAACCAAAACAATCAAATACCTAGGAATAAACCTACCCAAAGAAACAAAAGAATTGTACACTGAAAATTACAAGACACTCATGAGAGAAATTAAAGAAGACTTAAACAGATGGAGAGATATTCCATGTTCCTGGGTCGGGAGAAACAATATTGTGAAAATGACCATACTACCAAATATCATCTACAGATTCAATGCAATACCTATCCAACTACCATTGACATTTTTCACAGAACTAGGCCAAAGAAAACACAGTTCATATGGAAACACAAAAGACCTTGAATAGCCAAAGCAATCCTGAGAAAGAAAAACGGAGCTGGAGGAATCAGCCTTCCTAACTTCAGACTCTACTACAAAGCAACAGTCATCAAGACAGAATGGTGCTGGCACAAAAACAGAAATATCGACCAATGGAACAAAACAGAGAACCCAGAGATAAACCCACGCACCTATGGGTACCTTATTTTTGACAAAGGAGGCGAAACTATAAAATAGGACAAAGACAGCCTCCTCAACAAGTGGTGCTGGAAACACTGGGACAGTTACATGCAAAAAAATGAAGTTGGAACATTCCCTGACACCACACACAAAGATCAACTCAAAATGGATTAAAGACCTAAATGGAAGACCAGAAACCATCAAACTCTTAGAGGAGAATATAGGCAAAACCCTCAAGGACATCAATCAAAGCAAAATCTTCTCTGACCCACCAACTAAAATAGAAGAACTGAAAAGAAAAATGAACATATGGGACTTCATGAAACTTAAAAGCTTTTGTACAGCTAAAGAAATTACAAAGTCAACACACAGAAATCACTGGCATTCCTATACACAAACAATGAAAACTCAGAAAACGAAATCAAAGAGGCAAGCCCCTTCACCACTGCAACCAAAACAATCAAATACCTAGGAATAAACCTACCCAAAGAAACAAAAGAATTGTACACTGAAAATTACAAGACACTCATGAGAGAAATTAAAGAAGACTTAAACAGATGGAGAGATATTCCATGTTCCTGGGTCGGGAGAATCAATATTGTGAAAATGACCATACTACCAAATATCATCTACAGATTCAATGCAATACCTATCCAACTACCATTGACATTTTTCACAGAACTAGGCCAAAGAAAACACAGTTCATATGGAAACACAAAAGACCTTGAATAGCCAAAGCAATCCTGAGAAAGAAAAACGGAGCTGGAGGAATCAGCCTTCCTAACTTCAGACTCTACTACAAAGCAACAGTCATCAAGACAGAATGGTGCTGGCACAAAAACAGAAATATCGACCAATGGAACAAAACAGAGAACCCAGAGATAAACCCACGCACCTATGGGTACCTTATTTTTGACAAAGGAGGCGAAACTATAAAATAGGACAAAGACAGCCTCCTCAACAAGTGGTGCTGGAAACACTGGGACAGTTACATGCAAAAAAATGAAGTTGGAACATTCCCTGACACCACACACAAAGATCAACTCAAAATGGATTAAAGACCTAAATGGAAGACCAGAAACCATCAAACTCTTAGAGGAGAATATAGGCAAAACCCTCAAGGACATCAATCAAAGCAAAATCTTCTCTGACCCACCAACTAAAATAGAAGAACTGAAAAGAAAAATGAACATATGGGACTTCATGAAACTTAAAAGCTTTTATACAGCTAAAAAAATTACAAAAAAGCTCAACAGACACCCCACAGAGTGGGAGAAAATCATAGCAAATGAAACAACAGACAAAGAATTAATCTCCAAAATCTACAAGCAACTCAGACAACTCAGCACAGGGAAAACGAACAACCCAATCAAAAAATGGGAAAAAGACCTAAAGAGACGCCTCTCCAAAGAGGACATACAGATGGCCCAAAAATACATGAAACGATGCTCAACCTCACTTATTATTAGAGAAATGCAAATTAAAACTACAATGAGATATCACCTCACACCCGTCAGAATGGCCATCTTCAAGAAATCTGCAGACAACAAATGCTGGAGAGGGTGCGGAGAAAAGGGAACCCTCTTGCATTGCTGGTGGGAATGTAAATTGATACAGCCTCTATGGAAGACAGTATGGAGATTTCTTAAAAAACTAAAAATAGAAGCACCCTATGACCCAGCAATCCCACTATTAGGCTTATATCCTGATGAAATCAAAACTGAAAGAAGCACCTGTACTCCAATGTTCATTGCAGCTCTCTATACAATAGCCAAAACATGGAAGCAACCTAGATGTCCATCGACGAATGAGTGGATCCAGAAGCTCTGGTACATATATACAATGGAATACTACTCAGCTGTTAAAAGAAATGCAGAAGACTCAATCCTAATGAAGTGGCTGGCTCCAGAACCTATCATAAAAAGTGAAGTAAGTCAAAAAGCATAGACATAGGGACATCGTGGTGAATAAATAGGGAGGGGGAAGCATGGAGGAAGTAACAAGGAAACCTATAGTGTTATGTGTGGAAAAGATAGCTAGTGTCACAGTGCTAAGGGAATAGGAGTGCTTACAATGGCTTGGGGCAAAGGTCTGGAGGGGTGGGGTGGGGGGATCTGGGTGAGTGGGGACCATGGATATGCATATCACTGATCTGGGAACATACATGTATGTGAACAACAAAACTCTGTAAAACCTTTAAAATAAAGAATAAAAATTAAAAAAAATAAAAAAAAAAAATCTGCAGACAATAAATGCTGGAGAGGGTACGGAGAAAAGGGAACACTCTTGCACTGCTGGTAGGGGTGTAAATTGATACAACCGCTATGGAAGACAGTATGGAGATTCCTTAAAAAACTAAAAATAGAAGCGCCCTATGACCCAGCAATCCCACTCTTAGGCCTATATCCTGATGAAATCAAAAATGAAAGAAGCACCTGTACCCCAATGTTCATTGCAGCTCTCTATACAATAGCCAGAACATGGAAGCAACCTAGATGTCCATCGACAAATGAATGGATCCAGAAGCTCTGGTACATATATACAATGGAATACTACTCAGCTGTGAAAAGAAATGCAGAAGACTCAGTCCTAATGATGTGGCTGGAGCCGGAACCTATCATAAAAGTGAAGTAAGTCAAAAAGAGAAAGACATATACAGTATACTAACACATATATATGGAATCTAGTAGGATGGTCTTGATAACACGTGCAGGGAACTCATGGAAAAACAGACAGAGAATAGACATATGGACATTGTGGGGAAGAAACAGGGAGGGGAAGGCATGGAGGGAGTAACATGGAAACCTATACTGTCATGTGTGGAAAAGATAGCTATTGTCATTGTGCTAAGGGAATATGAGTGCTCACAGTGGCTTGGGGCGATGGTCCAGAGGGATGGGATGGGGGAAACTGGGGTGAGTGGGGACCATGGATATGCATATGACTGATCTGGGAACATACATGTATGTGAACAACAAAACTCTGTAAAACCTTTAAAATAAAGAATAAAAAAAATAAATAAATAAAAATCTGCAGACAATAAATGCTGGAGAGGGTACGGAGAAAAGGGAACACTCTTGCACTGCTGGTAGGGGTGTAAATTGATACAACCGCTATGGAAGACAGTATGGAGATTCCTTAAAAAACTAAAAATAGAAGCGCCCTATGACCCAGCAATCCCACTCTTAGGCCTATATCCTGATGAAATCAAAAATGAAAGAAGCACCTGTACCCCAATGTTCATTGCAGCTCTCTATACAATAGCCAGAACATGGAAGCAACCTAGATGTCCATCGACAAATGAATGGATCCAGAAGCTCTGGTACATATATACAATGGAATACTACTCAGCTGTGAAAAGAAATGCAGAAGACTCAGTCCTAATGATGTGGCTGGAGCCGGAACCTATCATAAAAGTGAAGTAAGTCAAAAAGAGAAAGACATATACAGTATACTAACACATATATATGGAATCTAGTAGGATGGTCTTGATAACACGTGCAGGGAACTCATGGAAAAACAGACAGAGAATAGACATATGGACATTGTGGGGAAGAAACAGGGAGGGGAAGGCATGGAGGGAGTAACATGGAAACCTATACTGTCATGTGTGGAAAAGATAGCTATTGTCATTGTGCTAAGGGAATATGAGTGCTCACAGTGGCTTGGGGCGATGGTCCAGAGGGATGGGATGGGGGAAACTGGTGGGGGGGGGGGGGGACGGAGACCAGGGATATGCATATGACTGATCTGGGAACATACATATTGGTGAACAACAAAACTCTGTAAAACCTTTAAAATAAAGAATTAAAAGGAAAAAAAAAAGTTTCAGAAGGATTGGTGTTTGTTTTCCACTATTTTTAAACTGACAACACGTAATGTCTTAAGATATCACTAGCCTCTATCATCAAGCATGTCCCATAGCTAGTACTACAGTAATAATAATGATAGTTAATACCAGGAGCTGACTATGGAAGTACCTGGCACTGCTTTAATTGTTTCATGTGTATTATTCAATTTTCACAACTTACAGTGCTATTATTAATCTCATTTTACATATGAGAACTTTGAGGCTCAGAGAATCAGCATCTGTTGCTGAAAAAATGAATGGCATGGGGAGAACATGGTCTTTGGATACAAAGAGAAATGACACAGTTCAAATTCCGGTTTTTACACACTGTGCCCCCTTGAGAAATTTACTTAGTTGTTCTGAACTACAGTTTACTCATGTGTAAAATGTAGGTCATGTTTACCTCACTGTCTGCTGTGAGGATTCAGTAAAACAACACCTGGAAGCAAACAGATAATTACCTGGACATAAGAGGCCTCGTAAGGTTAGTCCCTTTCTTCCTACTCCTTTACCTCTCTTCCCTTTATCACTCACCTGCCCAGCAAAAGTAGACTGGAGATACATTTTCTTCCCACCCCCAGTGGTTCTCAAACTTTGTTTGGTTATTAGAATCACCTGGGAACTTGGTGAACTTTCCTTCCATCTATTAGCATCCACCTAGAAGCCTTCTCAGATACTTCCTTGATTTCTCCACCAGCAAAGAGAAGGGCAGGTATTATTAACAATTTACACACATCAGCAACTGTGTGGTCTGTCCTCTTCTTCTTATCACTCCCTCCCCACAACTAACTTTTACATTCGACCCACACCTTCAGCTTATTAGAACAGCAGGAAACCTGCATCAGCCTAAGAGGCAGGCAGGGAAATGGCAGGACCAGGAGACAAGTGTACAGTTTTAACTCAGCATATAGATGCCAAAACTGCATTGCAGAGGAACTCAAAACTGGGGGGTGGCTCACAGTGGCTTGGGGCGATGGTCCAGAGGGATGGGATGGGGGAAACTGGTGGGGGGGGGGGACGGAGACCAGGGATATGCATATGACTGATCTGGGAACATACATATTGGTGAACAACAAAACTCTGTAAAACCTTTAAAATAAAGAATTAAAAGGAAAAAAAAAAGTTTCAGAAGGATTGGTGTTTGTTTTCCACTATTTTTAAACTGACAACACGTAATGTCTTAAGATATCACTAGCCTCTATCATCAAGCATGTCCCATAGCTAGTACTACAGTAATAATAATGATAGTTAATACCAGGAGCTGACTATGGAAGTACCTGGCACTGCTTTAATTGTTTCATGTGTATTATTCAATTTTCACAACTTACAGTGCTATTATTAATCTCATTTTACATATGAGAACTTTGAGGCTCAGAGAATCAGCATCTGTTGCTGAAAAAATGAATGGCATGGGGAGAACATGGTCTTTGGATACAAAGAGAAATGACACAGTTCAAATTCCGGTTTTTACACACTGTGCCCCCTTGAGAAATTTACTTAGTTGTTCTGAACTACAGTTTACTCATGTGTAAAATGTAGGTCATGTTTACCTCACTGTCTGCTGTGAGGATTCAGTAAAACAACACCTGGAAGCAAACAGATAATTACCTGGACATAAGAGGCCTCGTAAGGTTAGTCCCTTTCTTCCTACTCCTTTACCTCTCTTCCCTTTATCACTCACCTGCCCAGCAAAAGTAGACTGGAGATACATTTTCTTCCCACCCCCAGTGGTTCTCAAACTTTGTTTGGTTATTAGAATCACCTGGGAACTTGGTGAACTTTCCTTCCATCTATTAGCATCCACCTAGAAGCCTTCTCAGATACTTCCTTGATTTCTCCACCAGCAAAGAGAAGGGCAGGTATTATTAACAATTTACACACATCAGCAACTGTGTGGTCTGTCCTCTTCTTCTTATCACTCCCTCCCCACAACTAACTTTTACATTCGACCCACACCTTCAGCTTATTAGAACAGCAGGAAACCTGCATCAGCCTAAGAGGCAGGCAGGGAAATGGCAGGACCAGGAGACAAGTGTACAGTTTTAACTCAGCATATAGATGCCAAAAACTGCATTGCAGAGGAACTCAAAACTGACAAATATCTTCAATGGGAATAAAACTATAATCAGGCTTACAAAGAAGAAACTGTTCAGTAGAATATTGGTTTATAGAAAGCAGTAGTCTCCTAGACAGTGATTACAAAGGCTTCCAATAAACTAATAGGCAGAAAATAATTATGCTAATACTGACTTTAACTCCCTCTTCAAATTTCTGAAGAGTGAACTGCTTTTTATTTCAGAAAATTTTGAACATTTATAATCTTCAGGAAGCCCAAACTCCCCCGAAGAACTCTGAGAACTTTATAGTTAGCGAGAACTAGACAACAATGGGGTGTAGTTTTCAAATTAATGAATTTGCATATATTATTCAACTATTTGAGCAAATAGTTTTAACAAAGTAAAAAGAAATAAAGTTAACTTTAGATTTCTGGACAGTCATTTAATCAAAGGTCTACTTTCTAGGACTTTACCAATAAGATAACAGTATTTCTGATATTCCTGGTATTTCTGATATTCCTCAATACACATCCTTAAACTAGTGAAGACTATTCATAACAAAAGAGGCTTAATGATCTCAAGCATAATGAACACAGAAGTATAGTCAATCTTTTCTAGGAGATATTTTTGTCTTTAGAAATCTATGAAAAAATAACAGAAATTAATTGAACCAATATTTTTTGAACTCCAACTATGAGCTGGGGCATATGCAAAGAATAATTATGATATTAACTACTATTTATTTGGAGAAGGAAATGGCAACCCACTCCAGTACTGTTGCCCCGACAGATACAAGAACATTCTCCCATGGACAAAATATTTTCCTACAGACAGAAGAGCCTTGCAGGCTACAGTCGCAAAGAGTCAAACAAAACTTAGCAACTAAACAGCAGCAGCATTTGTAAGTACTATAGACACTAGACTAGGTTTTGAAGTCTTTGAGTAAAAGAGTGAGGTAAATCTTTTCATCTTTATTCCAAACTCTCTTTAAGCATAACATATAGAGATATAAGACACATATACTATGCTTCATTGTGAAGTTATATTCATTAATTTAATTACTTCACATATCAACACAAGCAGGGCATGGTTGCAAGGAAAATGGGGTAGGACACCCCAGAGGAAATCTTCTCAGTCAGGGATGAAACAAAGACTCTGGGACAAAAACACGGTTATTTTGTTACAGAGTGGCTGAACTCGATGAGCCCTGAGAGAAGAATATTCTAGATCTGGAAAACCACAGACGGTACAGTAAGCAACTCTACCTTCCAACACACACATAATTATGTGACACTAAAGCTGTGCTTACACAAATAACGTATCAGCGTTGTCTATTCCCACCCCCATCCACCCTCATAAACAAAACATGTAGGCTGCTGAACATGTACATCACTAAATAAGTACACAATATCCTCTAGTGTGAGGACATGAAAATGCGATGCCTTAAGAATATTATAAAACTGAAAATTGTAATTATGAGTCAATCATCTGTTTATTTTCTCCCCTGATCGAGAGGAAGATCATGTCTCTTTGTATTCAAGATCTTATTCCAGATCTGGAGCAGGGGAATACAGGAAGGTTATGAATGTTACTTAAATGAAGGAAAAGTAAATCAATCTATTTGTTAAGAGACTAAGAGATAACTAAATGGACAAAAACAGGTTAAGGAGAAAGATCAGTCCTGAAAATACTCTGCTTAAAAGCTAAAGGCTGGGGCTTCCCCTGGTGGTCCAGTGGGTAAGGACACCGCCTTGCAGTGCAACGGGCGCCGGTTCGAGCCCTGGCCTGGGAAGATCCCACGTGCCGCGGAGCGGCTGGACTGATGTGTCCAATCACTGAGCCAGAGCTCTGGAGCGCCTGCGCCCAGAGCCGGTGCTCTGCAACAACAGACGCCACCGCGATGGGAGGCCCACAGGAGCCAAAGAATGAAGACGAATGAAAATAGAGAAATTAAAGACCAATAGAAGTGGCCCGCCCACTCCCCTCCCTCCCCAACCCGATCCCCGCCCAAAGTAAATAAATAAATAAATCTTTAAAAAAAAAAAAAAAAGCTAAAGGCTGGGTTTCACTGGTGGTCCAGTGCGTAAGGACACCGCCTTGCAGTGCAACGGGCGCCGGTTCGAGCCCTGGCCTGGGAAGATCCCACGTGCCGCGGAGCGGCTGGACTGATGTGTCCAATCACTGAGCCAGAGCTCTGGAGCGCATGCGCCCAGAGCCGGTGCTCTGCAACAACAGACGCCACCGCGATGGGAGGCCCACAGGAGCCAAAGAATGAAGACGAATGAAAATAGAGAAATTAAAGACCAATAGAAGTGGCCCGCCCACTCCCCTCCCTCCCCAACCCGATCCCCGCCCAAAGTAAATAAATAAATAAATCTTTAAAAAAAAAAAAAAAAGCTAAAGGCTGGGTTTCACTGGTGGTCCAGTGCGTAAGGACACCGCCTTGCAGTGCAACGGGCGCCGGTTCGAGCCCTGGCCTGGGAAGATCCCACGTGCCGCGGAGCGGCTGGACTGATGTGTCCAATCACTGAGCCAGAGCTCTGGAGCGCCTGCGCCCAGAGCCGGTGCTCTGCAACAACAGACGCCACCGCGATGGGAGGCCCACAGGAGCCAAAGAATGAAGACGAATGAAAATAGAGAAATTAAAGACCAATAGAAGTGGCCCGCCCACTCCCCTCCCTCCCCAACCCGATCCCCGCCCAAAGCAAATAAATAAATAAATCTTTAAAAAAAAAAAAAAAAAAGCTAAAGGCTGGGTTTCCCTGGTGGTCCAGTGCGTAAGGACACCGCCTTGCAGTGCAGGGGGTGCCGGTTGGATCCCTGGCCTGGGAAGATCCCACATGCCGCGAAGCGGCTGGACCGATGTGTCCAATCCAATTACCAAGCCGGAGCTCTGGAGTGCATGCGCCCAGAGCCGGTGCTCTGCAACAACAGACGCCACCGCGATGGGAGGCTCACACCGGCCAAAGAACAAAGATGGATGAAGATGGATAAATGAAAGACCAATAGAAGTGGCCCGCCTGCTCCCCTCCCCAACCTGCATCCCCCCAAAAAAACTTTAAAAAAAACAAAAGCTAAAGGCTATCATGTACTTTCACCAAAATATACTCTATGACTAATCTGGGAACATACTTATCTGTAAACAACAAAACTCTGTAAAAGTTAAAAGCAAAATAAAGGTTAAAAAAAAAAAAAAACTGAAAAAAGAAAGCAGTAATTGACAAATCCAAGTTAAGAATAAGGAAATGGATTCCTCACAAATAAGTATATATTTTTTGTACTTCCACTCATCGACAATTTTAAGGTTTGTGCTTTTTTTATGATTAAAAAAAAGTCTGTCTTTAACCTATATGCATTCCACACATTTAAGACACTCATATACTTCGAGGAGGTCAAGGAAAGAACATGGGAAAACTGGTTAATGCCTTTCCTAGGTATACGTGCATTCACATCTATCCAGGCATCAGATTTTGATCCTGAAAATCCTCTCAAAAAATGAGTTTGTAGAAAACAGAGACAGAGAAAAATGTCACTGAGATCAAAAGACAGGACCAGTATGATACGTGAACTTGTTCCCATCTTTCATCCAGGCTTTTTTTCCCAGTTTTAATGAGATGTAACTGTCATATAAATTACACACATTTATTGATTTAATATATGTATATAATGCAAAATGTTCACCACCGCAGGATGAGTTACCATGTCCAGCATGTCACATACACACCACTTCTTTTTTGTGATAAGAACATTTAAAATAAACTCTCTCAGCAAATTATGACACTTTGTGCTGTTGATAAGATAATCTCATCTAATTATTTTAATTTCTTCAAGAATATTTTCCACTTCCTAACAATGCCAGCAAAATTATAATGTACACATGCAGTTGGAAAAGCATATTATCTCTTATTTACTTTAGTGCAAAGCAACGTTAATGAAGGATAGTTCCATAGTGGCCTGAAGAGAGACTCTACATTTCAGTGTTTGTAAGAACAGTGGATTCAATTAAAATGGTAAGAAATATAGTCAAAATGAAAAAAAAAAAAAGACTCGAATTTCTTACGTTTTTTTTTTTTTTCCCCTTCAAGTAAGTAGTCACCAAGTAGGAATTCCACACATATTAGATGCTATAACCATTTCCATATTAAACAGAATTATCACATTGCTAGAAAATGCTGACCCCACTTAAGAATCCTGCTGGTCAGTGATTTCATTTCATCAAGCATGTGAAGGCTGTTATCTTCAAGCTGAATGCTGCTATGCAAAGTGGTTACACAAACACTATTTTCTTAAAGGCAGTATTATTTGGAAAAAGAAGTCTCTTAGACAATATAACGTAAATCATTTACCAAGATATCTCACAAAGCAACCTAGACTTTTGGCAAAAGTAAAATGTAGAAACAAGTATTCTTTGAAGGAAAATGATACATTAATTAACATGCTGAAAGCTATACATATAACAAACTTCTAAACACAGGATCACATTGCCATGTTAATAACTTCATTTTGGTGAGTTAGTTGTTTAAGCTTCCCACTAATCAAATTTTCTAGGGTAATTACCAATAAGAGATGAATTCAATTAAACAAAAAATGATGAAAGACATGAGAAGTTTTCCTAATTTACTACACAATGCAAGAATACTCTGCCAGAGACACTGCCTTGGAATACCTCCTTCATATGTGTGTATGTGTGTGTATAGATTCCCACCCTAAGACTTTAAGCCAACCTATATTTTTCCATAATTCATACTACATACACATTCCAAGTATTTCTCTTAACACACAAGTGAATATAAAGTGATCCTTCATAATCTGAGTTCCAGGCAATATTTATTCATAACTATAGAGTATTATGGTTACAAAAATATTAATATTCTATAGGGGCTTTCCTTTCAAACCTATGGGCACTTTTAGCAGACAGCACAGAAGACACTAAAATGCAAATTCTAAATGCAGTGATAAGTTTAACAAAATGCTGTTGATATCAAATTTTAAAAAGCTACCAATTTGGCAGCCTCATACTGATTTCTTATTTAGTAAAATAATGAGTGTGATGGCAGAATCATAATGCTTCACAGCACAGAGCTCTTCTGGGGCATCCAGACTCTGCTAACAAGCCAGCGGCTCTGGCTCCTTCATTTACGCGAGGACACCAGTGAGCAGCGAAGGATGGCAGAGCACAAAGAGAAAATAACTTGGGGACTTGGGCAGTTACCCAGGCGATGGTAAGGAGCCAAGATGAAAAACCTGTGGTCGCTAAGCAGCACCAGAGGCAGAGGAGAGATTCCCTCCAGCTTCTCAGCTGTAAGCTGATATTCATAGATTTGTGGAATCACAGCACACCCTGGTGACCAGAATGGGCTAACTTCAGCTGCCCTAAAGCACCACTAAAGCAGGGAGTAGTCAGCTACACTTCTTTGTATCTTCCTGAGAAGAACCAAAATCACAGTGAGTAGACTTGCACTTTTAAGAAAACAAACGAAACCAAGAGAATTTGCACAAATCAAGTGATAATGTTATTTTTAAAACATCTGGCTTAGTCACTTCCCAGCTGCATAAGCTTGGGCAAGTTTTTAGATTGTTTGTGCCTTAACTTCACATTAGACTCTTTTTTTTTAAGTATTCACCTTATAGAATAGCCATAAGAATCAAATAAAGACAATATCTGTTATATGCTTCAAACAGGACCTGGCACAAAGAAAGCACTGTATGTAATTTATTTCTTTATTTATTTATGTGAATAAATACAATCAACACAGAGATAGGATTTTATCTGAAAAGGAATTATGGTAAGAGTTATAACATACAGAGTACCTCCACTGTGCTCTTTATATGTATTCTCCCTTTTAATCTTTGTAAGAAAACTCTCATTTACAGATGATGGAAGGCAAACCAGAAGCCCAACACACAAATATTTTTAGGTGGCAGAGCCAGGATTGAAACCTAGGTGTTTCTGACTCAAAACCTATGTTCCTCACCACTACCACAGAGAAAAATACCTATGTTCATCTCTTCCTATGTTATGGATGAGGAAACTGAAGTGTCTTAGTTAAAATCCCACAGCTGGCTGGTAGGGAAATGATGAATTAAGGTATCTTAGCTCCTACAAACAAATACCTCTTTTCTAAAGTACTAAATAGTATAAAATTCTATTGCTGCTGGGAAGTCTCTTGAATAATCCAGGATTATAGTTCACCTAAAGATACTTGCTTTACCCTGACAATACACCCAAGTATATGGTACAGCAAATTAGACACTAGAAGAAACTTTTTTCCTTGGGTGGTGGAGAGCAGGAGGGAGGGGGATGATTCTGTACTATGATCAATTCATTCATCACAATAAATACCAAGTCTAGTGTCAAAACAAGTGGTAAATTTCAACTTTGCTTTCCCAACACAGAAGGGACAATCCATAAGAAGGTCTGGGTAGGTACACAAGCCCACCAGTTGGCTTTCTTAGCCAACATCACTGACTACCAGTTCAAAAACAAAGAGACCTGTGGCAGGTACATTCTCCCTGAGTATGTCCAGGCTTGACACTGAAAGAAAAACCAGGCAGCTCCACCATCCACATGTATTGGCTGGGAGTCACCTGGCAGCAACTGAGGCCAAGATACATACAAGCTCTACCTGCCACTCTCTGCCACGAAAAAGCTGAAGGCATTTTAACATTAAGGATGAAAGATATGAGTGTATATAATGAAAATACATGTGCAGCTGCAAGATGTATTAACAATTACAGCTCAGTGCTCTCACCCTTATATAAAAGTCAATCAACCCTTAAGCTACATAAATCAAACTAAAGTAAAGATTGTGCTCAGAGTCCAGAGAAGACAGATAGAACTATATTTAAGTTCCTAACTTGGTCTTGAACCACAGTCATACTACCTATGCAAGCCCTGGTAAGTCACTTAGCTTTTCTGAGCCTCACTTGCATTCCCTATAAAATGGAGACAGTATCGACCACAAAGTGTTACTTTAAGGCAGTGGCTCGCCAACCAGCAGCACGAGCATCACCTGGAAACTTGCTAAAATGCATATACAAACCTATGTTCCTCACCACTACCACAGAGAAAAATACCTATGTTCATCTCTTCCTATGTTATGGATGAGGAAACTGAAGTGTCTTAGTTAAAATCCCACAGCTGGCTGGTAGGGAAATGATGAATTAAGGTATCTTAGCTCCTACAAACAAATACCTCTTTTCTAAAGTACTAAATAGTATAAAATTCTATTGCTGCTGGGAAGTCTCTTGAATAATCCAGGATTATAGTTCACCTAAAGATACTTGCTTTACCCTGACAATACACCCAAGTATATGGTACAGCAAATTAGACACTAGAAGAAACTTTTTTCCTTGGGTGGTGGAGAGCAGGAGGGAGGGGGATGATTCTGTACTATGATCAATTCATTCATCACAATAAATACCAAGTCTAGTGTCAAAACAAGTGGTAAATTTCAACTTTGCTTTCCCAACACAGAAGGGACAATCCATAAGAAGGTCTGGGTAGGTACACAAGCCCACCAGTTGGCTTTCTTAGCCAACATCACTGACTACCAGTTCAAAAACAAAGAGACCTGTGGCAGGTACATTCTCCCTGAGTATGTCCAGGCTTGACACTGAAAGAAAAACCAGGCAGCTCCACCATCCACATGTATTGGCTGGGAGTCACCTGGCAGCAACTGAGGCCAAGATACATACAAGCTCTACCTGCCACTCTCTGCCACGAAAAAGCTGAAGGCATTTTAACATTAAGGATGAAAGATATGAGTGTATATAATGAAAATACATGTGCAGCTGCAAGATGTATTAACAATTACAGCTCAGTGCTCTCACCCTTATATAAAAGTCAATCAACCCTTAAGCTACATAAATCAAACTAAAGTAAAGATTGTGCTCAGAGTCCAGAGAAGACAGATAGAACTATATTTAAGTTCCTAACTTGGTCTTGAACCACAGTCATACTACCTATGCAAGCCCTGGTAAGTCACTTAGCTTTTCTGAGCCTCACTTGCATTCCCTATAAAATGGAGACAGTATCGACCACAAAGTGTTACTTTAAGGCAGTGGCTCGCCAACCAGCAGCACGAGCATCACCTGGAAACTTGCTAAAAATGCATATACAAACCTTCTGATTATGAAACTCAGAGGCTGGGTCTCAGCAAATTCTATTTGGCCTTCCAGGTGACTGATGCTCAGGTTTGACACCACTGCAGTAAGGATTATGTGTGTTATATGCCAAGTGTCACCATTTTTGCTATGTACTAGGGACCTAGTAACTTTCAAAACATACCTCCTGTCTTCTTCCTTTACACTGTTTCCTCCAGAAACGCTCTCCCTAGTTTTCAAAACCTTAGCATTCTTTAAGAATCCAACTCAAATTCCATCTGCCTCAAAAATTCTTTCCTGATCAGAAATACTTCTCAACTCCCCACCCTTTGCTTTTATTACCTACATGAATTCTGCCCCATATTAGCAACAAGTCACATAGAGCTACTGAGCACTTAAAATGCAGCTAGTTTCAACTGAGATGTACCATAACATAAGCACCAGATTTCAAAGTCTCAGTATAAAACACTAATATGAATATCTGAATTCTGTATTGACTGCATGTTGAAATGATAAATGTTGAATATTCTCAGTTAATAAAATATATTATTAAAATCAATTTGTTTTTACTTTGCAATGTAGCAACTAGAAAATTTTAACTTACATATGTGACTCTCATTATATTTCTACTGAACAATACTGGCCTTCAGTTAGACTATTCATTTGTCAAAGACAAACACATAGGTTTTTAAATTTTTTCATTTGTTTGTTGCACTTTAGTATTGTGCAACAGTTAAGAACACACCTAGAATAAGATCACCCAAGTTCAAATGCTGGCTGCACTAGTGCTTACTTTCATTATTTGACCATAACACAGCAGTAACAATAGTACCATCTTTATAGATCTGTTGTGAGGATTAAATGAAATAGCATATGTAAAATGACTATGCCATGTGCATAATAAATGCTCAATAAAATATTGTGGGGCTCTGAATTGAGAGAGGACTGTTTTAAGCATAAAGAAGCTTAAGCACATGTTTGCAGTTTGGAGCTAAGATGGCGCCTACAGGAAGGGGTGTGGGAGTGAAAAGAAGCTTAAGCACATGTTTGCAGTTTGGAGCTAAGATGGCGCCTACAGGAAGGGGCCTGGGAGTGAAAAGAAGCTTAAGCACATTGTTTCAGCTTGGAGCTAAGATGGCGCCTACAGGAAGGGACATGGAAATGAAGGGAAGCTTAAGTGCATTGTTTAAAGAAGCTTAAGCACATGTTTGCAGCTAAGATGGCGCCTACAGGAAGAGGCAGGGCGTGATCTAAATTGTTAATTGATGGTCAAAATTTCTGATTGGTTCCCTTGGTTTCCGCGCTCATGAATGATTGCTTGGTCTTTAGCTTGATTGGTGTAATCTATAGGAAGTCCCATGCAAAACCCCCTTCACTTGCCTATAAAAGCTGTGGATCTTCATTAATAAAGCGGAACTACTTCGATGGAACCCCTGTCGCATCTGATTGTCCCCTGCCTCAGCCAGGGGCTGCGGGCGGCAGTTCAAGATAACCCCCTCCGCACCCTTTGCTTTTATTACCTACATGAATTCTGCCCCATATTAGCAACAAGTCACATAGAGCTACTGAGCACTTAAAATGCAGCTAGTTTCAACTGAGATGTACCATAACATAAGCACCAGATTTCAAAGTCTCAGTATAAAACACTAATATGAATATCTGAATTCTGTATTGACTGCATGTTGAAATGATAAATGTTGAATATTCTCAGTTAATAAAATATATTATTAAAATCAATTTGTTTTTACTTTGCAATGTAGCAACTAGAAAATTTTAACTTACATATGTGACTCTCATTATATTTCTACTGAACAATACTGGCCTTCAGTTAGACTATTCATTTGTCAAAGACAAACACATAGGTTTTTAAATTTTTTCATTTGTTTGTTGCACTTTAGTATTGTGCAACAGTTAAGAACACACCTAGAATAAGATCACCCAAGTTCAAATGCTGGCTGCACTAGTGCTTACTTTCATTATTTGACCATAACACAGCAGTAACAATAGTACCATCTTTATAGATCTGTTGTGAGGATTAAATGAAATAGCATATGTAAAATGACTATGCCATGTGCATAATAAATGCTCAATAAAATATTGTGGGGCTCTGAATTGAGAGAGGACTGTTTTAAGCATAAAGAAGCTTAAGCACATGTTTGCAGTTTGGAGCTAAGATGGCGCCTACAGGAAGGGGTGTGGGAGTGAAAAGAAGCTTAAGCACATGTTTGCAGTTTGGAGCTAAGATGGCGCCTACAGGAAGGGGCCTGGGAGTGAAAAGAAGCTTAAGCACATTGTTTCAGCTTGGAGCTAAGATGGCGCCTACAGGAAGGGACATGGAAATGAAGGGAAGCTTAAGTGCATTGTTTAAAGAAGCTTAAGCACATGTTTGCAGCTAAGATGGCGCCTACAGGAAGAGGCAGGGCGTGATCTAAATTGTTAATTGATGGTCAAAATTTCTGATTGGTTCCCTTGGTTTCCGCGCTCATGAATGATTGCTTGGTCTTTAGCTTGATTGGTGTAATCTATAGGAAGTCCCATGCAAAACCCCCTTCACTTGCCTATAAAAGCTGTGGATCTTCATTAATAAAGCGGAACTACTTCGATGGAACCCCTGTCGCATCTGATTGTCCCCTGCCTCAGCCAGGGGGCTGCGGGGCGGGCAGTTCAAGATTTGCCTTTCTCCGAGATCTCCCAGTTCAGCCAGGGGCAATCCCGCTGCCTTCCCTTTCTGCGGAAGGTCCCCGCAAAATATTATTATTATTATAAATATAGTGAAATCATTTTATTTAGAAAAGGATGGAGAGGTAGATGAAAGGAGACACAGACAAGAATAGTTATAGATTTACCTCATAAGAACCTTTTTCATTGTCTGAAAAATTATAAAAATCAGGAAGTACTAGCTCTTAGTTCATTACAGAGAGTTATTTTGGAAGTTAAATATTTATTCATATAAACTACTTTGAGGTAAATAAGTATTGAGTTTAGATCACAAGTTTCTAGAGAGGAGTCGGAACAGTCTTGTTCCATGTGAATTAATACTGAAGGTTCATGTTGAGTAATGTGAGCAGAGGACTGGCACCTTAATTTGTGGGACTCAGGGCAAAATAAAAATAAGTGCCTTCTTTAAATAAATAATTAAGAATATCAAGGTGGCAATCGCAAAGAATTAAACCAAGCATGGGACCATTCTAAGTGCCAGCCTCACGAGGGCAGCCTTTTCATGAGACTTGTAGACATTTAAGCAATGGAGGATATTTTGTTCTTTGAATCAAGCTGACACATCACTTCTTTTTAAAAAAATTATTTTAATTTTTGGCCACACCCCATGGCATGTGGGGTCTTAGTTCCCTGACAAGGGTCAAACCCTCACCCTCTGCATTGGAAGCACAGAGTTTTAACCACTGGACCTTCAGGGACGTTCCAACACATCACCTGTTTTTTTGCTTTTTCGCATTAATTAAATAAAAGTTAACTGAGTGTGTTTTATACAATATCCTTCTGGGTTCTGCAGATCCAAAAAAACAGAACCAGGTATTTCTCTTCGGAGACCTAACAATCTAGTGAAGAAAAAAAGATTTAAAAACCAATAGTTATTATTTAAAGATGAGTAGTTATTCTTACTCAACAAAAACACATAAGCAGTCTAGTCATACTTAGACAAACAAGAGGTACCAAAATGTCATAAAGTTTTTAGCTAAGCAAAAATTCGTAAGTTTTCTAAGATATGTATTATATTATGCATACTATTTATATATACATACAAAAAAGCTTCCCTTGTAGCTCAGCTGGTAAAGAATGCCCCTGCAATGCAAGAGACCCCAATTTGATTCCTGGGCTGGAAAGATCCTCTGGAGAAAGAATAGGCTACTTGCTTCTATATTCCTGGGTTTCCCTAGTGGCTCAGATGGTAAAGAATACGCCTGCAATGCAGGAGACACAAGTTCAGTCCCTGGGTTCGGAAGATCCCCTGAAGGAGGGCATGGGCAACCCACTCCAGTATTCCTGCCTAGAGAGTCCCATGGACAGAGAAGCCTGGCAGGGTACAGTCCATGGGGTCGCAAAGAGTCAGATATGACTGAAAGCACATACATACAAAAGCTTTTCTACTGCACTCAATAAAGGCTTAAGAAAGAACAACAACAAAAAAGAGATGAACGAATTGCAAAACATAAACTAAATGAAATGAGAGAACTGAATAGGAAATAGGAAAACACTGCATTTGAAAATATATGGGTTGTTTTGAAACACCTTTTGATACTCAAGATTTCTAACATAATTCTACAGTAATAAGAGAACAGACTCTGTATGATTTCAGTAACTTTAGACCATGAAATTTTTCCCCTTTATGCCCTTGGATACATTCCAGTGTCTCTTGGTTTACAGTCTATGGGAACATGAATAAAATTTGTATCTTGCTGTTATGTGAAAACTGTATAAGTTTCAATTATGTTGAATTGGTTCATAGTGCTTTGGAGGTCTACTATATCCTTATACTCTTCTATCATTCTATTAATTTTTGAAATTTTGATATTTAAATTCTAACTAAAAATCTTAATATATCTACTGAAAAAATAATTGTAATACATAGGGGAACAATATGTACCTATTTTCTGTATTTTCCAAGTCACCTGTAAATGTTTTATCATACTTTTAAAATAGAAAAGAAACACAGGTATTTTCTATTATCATTTTTTCCAAAACACACATGCATGGCTATGCCCTTTAGGCATATGAATTTTAAAAAGCATTATTTTGATTCTGACTTACATGTTTAGTAGAGTCACAGAAAGAAGATGCTAGCATTGAGCAGAGACAATGATTAACTCAGGCTGGGACCTAGCACTTTGTGCAGAGTAACTTTTAATCTCAATCTCAAAAATTAAGTGGGAATTCAGTAGGTAAAGAAAATGAAAAGGACAGAGTCAGAGAAAGACGTGTTTTTAAACAAAAGGAAAATAAAACATTTAAGAGTACCATGGCAGGGCAATGACTTATGAAAACTTGTGGGCAAAAATAAAACAAACAAACTTTAGACCTGTGTTGACCAATCACAAAAGAAAGGGTCTTTAGAAGTAAACATGTTAACCAGAATTTGAATCAAAGTCAACACCTGCTGAAACATCCCTTCTTAATAAACAAGTGCTGGGCACCTTCTAGCTCTTGAGCTCTGTTGACAAGTTGAGTGGGCCATTCCTCTCTTGTGAGAAGAGTTGAAGATACCATAGAGAGAGCCCCTATGTAAAACACAGGAATGGATAATAGATTATGTTCTTTCTATTCCAAAGTTAATTTTTTTTTTTTTTGCTCTGAAGGTATCTTAGGCTGTTCCACCTGCTTTAACAAAATACTACAGACAAGGTAGCTTATAAACTCCAGGAGTTTATGCCTCACAGTTTCGGAAGTAGGGAAGCCCAAGACTGAGGTGCTGCATGATTATGTTCTACTGAGAGTCCGCTTCCTGTATCATAGCTGGTGCCTTCTCAACTATGTCCTTGCGTGGTGGAAGGGGAGAGGGAGCTCTGTGGAATACGTTCTATGTTGTCAGAGCTATCAAGGAAGAGCTTTATAAGAACATTAATCCCTTTCATGAAGGCTTCACTCTCAGGACCTAAGCACATCCCAAACTTCCCAACTCCTAACACCATCATCTTTGGGACTGGAATTTTACCACATGAATGTTGCGGATACATACGTATGCAGACCACAGCGGAAGGTAAATATAAATAAATACTACATTTTGAAACAGT
Source organism: Tragulus kanchil (assembly GCA_022376925.1). NCBI lineage: Eukaryota > Metazoa > Chordata > Mammalia > Artiodactyla > Tragulidae > Tragulus > Tragulus kanchil. Next base: position 78,963,074 of record JAIOJX010000031.1, read on the forward strand.
AACCAGAAAGAAAAAGTTTCCTGGGAAATTTCATTGCTTTCTCTTTAAAGAAAGGGAAAACTTTTTTCTATCAAAAACATAAAAGAAAATATTTGATGTTCTCAATACACAGTCATTTATGATTACATAGCAAGGGAATATTAAAACTCTGTTACACAAGGAAACCTATAGCGTTATGTGTGGAAAAGATAGCTAGTGTCACAGTGCTAAGGGAATAGGAGTGCTTACAATGGCTTGGGGCAAAGGTCTGGAGGGGTGGGATGGGGGGATCTGGGTGGGTGGGGACCATGGATATGCATATCACTGATCTGGGAACATACATGTATGTGAACAACAAAACTCTGTAAAACCTTTAAAATAAAGAATAAAAATAAAAAAAAAAAAACTCTGTTACATGTCCCTGATTTAGGCTATTATTGGATTTGAGTGGAATATTACCCATTCTATATTTTATATTGAAATAAAACTTGTAAACAATTTTTAAGATGCAGTGCAAGAAGGCATATCAATTATTGCTTTGTGTTTTGGACACTGAGGCCCTTTTAATACTGCTTTAAAGTCTGAAGCTTTATATTCTGAGATAAATATACCACATAAAGTATGTAAAAGACAACATTTAAACAAATCTGTGAAGTGGTAAACAAAGAATTTTGTAACAATTTTAGAGTGTACTATTTCATGTATACAGCAAATCAAAAGTAAGTCTTGGGGCTTCCCTGGTGGTCCAGTGGGTAAGGACACTGCCTTGCAGTGCAAGGGGCGCTGGTTCAATCCCCGGCCTGGGAAGATCCCATGTGCAGCGGAGCAGCTGGCCGGATGTGTCCAACTACCAAGCTGGAGCTCTGGAGCACACGCGCCCAGAGCCGGTGCTCCACGACAAGAGAGGCCACTGCGATGGGAGGCCCACATGGGCCAAAGAACAAAGATGGATGAAAATAAATGAATGAAAGACCAATCAAAGTGGCCCGCCCGCCCCCCTCCCTCCCAAACCCCCCTACTCTAAAAAAAAAAAAACCAGTAAGTCTTGAATTACTGAGGATAAAATCGCAAATTTGGTGGAATTCAATGAAACACAAACACTGTGAAACGATCCGTGCCAAATGGTTTGCCACTGACCAGGATTTTGACCACTGCTAGGTATCCTCTATCTTCTTGTAGAGCGTCTCTTCACAATATGGATATGCATTTACATTTTAAAGGAAAGGATACCATTTCTATCATAACAGTTACAAATGATATATAAATGATAAACATGGCTATAGAGATATTTTTCCTTTTATTCTATCAACAAATGTCAAATGAGTATAGGCCATGAGAAAGTTCCCAAACCAATATTCTTATTTCCCCTATGATTTATCCTCAAATTTTATAGTTTTGTGGTTACATTTGACTTTGTGATCCATTCACTTCTATTTTTGTATGTGGCATGAGATAACAGTGCAGTTTCTTTTTCTGTACGTAGATGTCCATACATTCAAGTGCCACTTGTTGAAAAGAGTATTCTTTTGCCAGCAAATGGCTTAGGTACTTTTGACAAAAATCAATTGCCCATAAATATGTGACTTTCTGGACCTTCTCTTCTGTTCCACTGATTAACGCTTGATCTTAATGATCTGTTGTCTATTTTGACACCAACAAGAAACTATCTTCATTATCATGGATCAGTTGTAAGTTTGAGAATTGTGTAGTATACAATTCCTTCAAATTTGTTCTTTTGGGTCTTCCCTGGTGATCCAGTGGGTAAGGACACCGCCTTGCAGTGCAAGAGGCGCCAGTTCGATCCCCAGCCTGGGAAGATCCCATGTGCTGCGGAGCGGCTGGACCGATGTGTCCAATTACCAAGCTGGAGCTCTAGAGTGCATGCGCCCAGAGCCAGTGCTCTGCGACAACAGAGGCCACCGCGATGGGAGGCCCACATGGGCCAAAGAAAAACAAAAGATGGATGAAAATAGATAAATGAAAGACCAATAGAAGTGGCCGCCGCCCCCCCCCTCCCCAACCTGCCCCTCCCCCCAAAAAAGTTCTTTTTTCAAAACTTATTTGCCTATTCTAGGATTGCTGCATTTCCATATAAATTTTAGAATGATATCATCAATTTCTGTAAGAAGTCAGCAAGACTGGATTTTTGACTGGAACTGTGTGGGATCTATGAATCAACTTTCAGAGAACTGACATTTAGCAATATTTAGTCCTCCAACCTATGAACATAGTATATTCATCTCCATTTATTCAGATCATCTTTAATTTTTTCTCAACAAGTCTCTTCACAATATGGATATGCATTTACATTTTAAAGGAAAGGATACCATTTCTATCATAACAGTTACAAATGATATATAAATGATAAACATGGCTATAGAGATATTTTTCCTTTTATTCTATCAACAAATGTCAAATGAGTATAGGCCATGAGAAAGTTCCCAAACCAATATTCTTATTTCCCCTATGATTTATCCTCAAATTTTATAGTTTTGTGGTTACATTTGACTTTGTGATCCATTCACTTCTATTTTTGTATGTGGCATGAGATAACAGTGCAGTTTCTTTTTCTGTACGTAGATGTCCATACATTCAAGTGCCACTTGTTGAAAAGAGTATTATTTTGCCAGCAAATGGCTTACGTACTTTTGACAAAAATCAATTGCCCATAAATATGTGACTTTCTGGACCTTCTCTTCTGTTCCACTGATTAACGCTTGATCTTAATGATCTGTTGTCTATTTTGACACCAACAAGAAACTATCTTCATTATCATGGATCAGTTGTAAGTTTGAGAATTGTGTAGTATACAATTCCTTCAAATTTGTTCTTTTGGGTCTTCCCTGGTGATCCAGTGGGTAAGGACACCGCCTTGCAGTGCAAGAGGCGCCAGTTCGATCCCCAGCCTGGGAAGATCCCATGTGCTGCGGAGCGGCTGGACCGATGTGTCCAATTACCAAGCTGGAGCTCTAGAGTGCATGCGCCCAGAGCCAGTGCTCTGCGACAACAGAGGCCACCGCGATGGGAGGCCCACATGGGCCAAAGAAAAACAAAAGATGGATGAAAATAGATAAATGAAAGACCAATAGGAGTGGCCCGCCCGCCCCCCTCCCTCCCCAACCTGCCCCTCCCCCCAAAAAAGTTCTTTTTTCAAAACTTATTTGCCTATTCTAGGATTGCTGCATTTCCATATAAATTTTAGAATGATATCATCAATTTCTGTAAGAAGTCAGCAAGACTGGATTTTTGACTGGAACTGTGTGGGATCTATGAATCAACTTTCAGAGAACTGACATTTAGCAATATTTAGTCCTCCAACCTATGAACATAGTATATTCATCTCCATTTATTCAGATCATCTTTAATTTTTTCTCAACATTGTTTTATACTTCTCAGTGAATCAGTCTTTCAAGTAGTTTGTTAAATTTATTCCTAAGTAAATCATGTTTTTGATGCTACTCCAAATACCAGATTTTAATATCAATTTCAATAGGATGCTTAAGAGTTTTCTACATAGGTAATCATCTCATTTGAGAATAAAGACCATTTAGGTATTCCTTTCTACTCTACCTTTTCTGTTTCTTGTCTTACTACCAGTAAAATAGTGAATAGAAATTATGACAATGGACTTTCTTGCTTTGTTTACAACTTAGGAAAAACCATTCAGTCTCTCACGATTAAGAATGATATTAACTGAGGGTTTTTCCACAGATGTCCCTAGTACTAAAAGAAAGATACCTTCTAATATTTTGAGAATTTTTATCAAGAATGGATAATAATCTTTGTCAAATATTTCTCCTGTAACCTACTGAGATACATGATTTTTTTCATTTTCATCCTGATAAAATAATTACATTCACTGATTTTCAATTTTTAATCAAACTTAAAATTCCACTCAGTTACAATATATCATTATTATATACTAAAATTTCATAGAGAATTTGTACTTATATGGTCTGTAATGCATGGTGGTATGTAGTTTTTTTAGAATATATTTTGCATCTGGTTTGAAAATAACTAATGATGATGTTTATAAATCTTGCAAGTTACAAAACTAATCTGTATCTTTTTTGATATAGGAAAGATGAAGATAATTCATGAATGAGGCCAATTGCACAGTAAATAGAAATTTACACTATATACTGACTTTTCAAAAGTTAGCTATATAAAAGCAGGAAATGATAATACATTAAATATAGTTGCTTTTAAAAAAATTCCCCCTTTTAAAAGTTGTTCACAACGTTTCTGCCATTACCAGGAATTCTGCATTTCTAATATATTAATACTTGATGGAAACAGCTTCATGGCAATAAAGTTAAAGTGGATTCTCTTCTTTCGCAACATGGAGATAATCTGAAAATCCCACTCATTGATATGAATTTGTGTCGTTCTCTTTATAAATGAAAAAGAGGCTAATGCTGACCAGACTTGAGTTAAATATAACTGAATATATCAGAATCCTGCCATATTCCAAGCAGTGAGGATAAACCGCTGCTTCTGAAACAGCATGTTTCTCTCTGTGAAATAGTAAGATCAAAGGAGTTAGAAAATAATATAATCTCTTTAGCAATTTCCAAACTATACTGAAAGTAGAGAGCCCATTTTCAGAGTGCTAGAGTCAGAAAAGTGAAGTTCACATTAACATGTAAGATTTTGTCAGGAAGGCTGACTGTGGCTTGATATAAAATAGACTGCCAAGTACTACTAAGACTGAATTACAAATGAATGGAAAATTCAGAAAACTTCACAGCAAACATTGAATTCTCTGGGAAGCAGGACGTTAGAAGTATCTCTAGGATCAAGCCTATGAAGAGACGGAAATGAACCAGGTTTGGACAGAGGGAGAAACCGAACTGCAATGTGTCTAGTGTCAGTTCTGGCTGACCCCAAAGGAAATTCTGGAGTGGGAATGGCCCTTCAGAGTTTTGCTCAGCTTGGTCAGAACGGCTGGACCCTTATAGGTGTTAAGGTAATAAGCCACTGACTGTGGGCCACTCTAGGAAAGAAAGTTACCTTATAGTCAAACTGACACCTAGCCACTGAGGTAATCCTTCAAGGGACTGAGAGCTATGAGATGTCTGTTCATTGCACACCCAGAGGCTGGGGCAACAAGCCCTCAAGGGATATGGATGGCACATCACAGTATCTACCAATTAAAGATTTAAGAAAGAAAGATCTTACACCATGCCAGAAACTTTAACTATGTATGTGCTACATTTTGAGGCGTCCGTGATTTCATTTGGATCTCTATACACATGTTATCCATCTAGAAGTTTACCTGATCTAACTAAGAGTGACTTCTTTAATGTGTTACATTGTTTGATGGTGCTTATCACTACCTGATATTTTAATATACATTCATTTGTTTATTGGGTATTATCTGTCACTTCCACTGGAATATAAATTATAGGAGGCAGTAACTTTCTCTTGTTGATCACTTATCCCTAGTGTGTAGAACAATGCAGGAAAAACAACATATTCACAAATAATCAGACTCTACTTAATATTTTTACTTACCATCATTGATAACTCATTAACTATAGTGCAGTTGAACTGGATAGCAAAGGATGTAACTTGACCTAGATTCCTGATGAGAAACGTGTATGCTCAATTGCTCAGTCGTGTCCGATTCAGAAAATAATATAATCTCTTTAGCAATTTCCAAACTATACTGAAAGTAGAGCCCATTTTCAGAGTGCTAGAGTCAGAAAAGTGAAGTTCACATTAACATGTAAGATTTTGTCAGGAAGGCTGACTGTGGCTTGATATAAAATAGACTGCCAAGTACTACTAAGACTGAATTACAAATGAATGGAAAATTCAGAAAACTTCACAGCAAACATTGAATTCTCTGGGAAGCAGGACGTTAGAAGTATCTCTAGGATCAAGCCTATGAAGAGACGGAAATGAACCAGGTTTGGACAGAGGGAGAAACCGAACTGCAATGTGTCTAGTGTCAGTTCTGGCTGACCCCAAAGGAAATTCTGGAGTGGGAATGGCCCTTCAGAGTTTTGCTCAGCTTGGTCAGAACGGCTGGACCCTTATAGGTGTTAAGGTAATAAGCCACTGACTGTGGGCCACTCTAGGAAAGAAAGTTACCTTATAGTCAAACTGACACCTAGCCACTGAGGTAATCCTTCAAGGGACTGAGAGCTATGAGATGTCTGTTCATTGCACACCCAGAGGCTGGGGCAACAAGCCCTCAAGGGATATGGATGGCACATCACAGTATCTACCAATTAAAGATTTAAGAAAGAAAGATCTTACACCATGCCAGAAACTTTAACTATGTATGTGCTACATTTTGAGGCGTCCGTGATTTCATTTGGATCTCTATACACATGTTATCCATCTAGAAGTTTACCTGATCTAACTAAGAGTGACTTCTTTAATGTGTTACATTGTTTGATGGTGCTTATCACTACCTGATATTTTAATATACATTCATTTGTTTATTGGGTATTATCTGTCACTTCCACTGGAATATAAATTATAGGAGGCAGTAACTTTCTCTTGTTGATCACTTATCCCTAGTGTGTAGAACAATGCAGGAAAAACAACATATTCACAAATAATCAGACTCTACTTAATATTTTTACTTACCATCATTGATAACTCATTAACTATAGTGCAGTTGAACTGGATAGCAAAGGATGTAACTTGACCTAGATTCCTGATGAGAAACGTGTATGCTCAATTGCTCAGTCGTGTCCGATTCTTTACAACATTATGGACTGTAGCTCACCAGGCTCCTCTGTCCGTGGCATTTTCCCAGCAAGAATGGTGGAGAAGGTTTCAATTTCCTCCTCCAGGGATTTTCCCAACCCAGGGATCAAACTTGTATCTCCTGCGTCTTCTACACTGCAGGCAGATTCTTTACTGCTGAGCCTCCAGGGAAGAACAATGATGAGAAATGTAAAACATACAACTAAGAACTTAAAGGTAGGTCATTATGATGGTTAAATTTACAACTCAATTTGACTGAGCCACAAGAAACCCTGTAATTTGGTCAAACAATATTCTGTGTGTTTCTATGAGGATGGTCTGAGGTGAGGTGAACTTTTAAATCCATCATCCCTGCCCCTCAATGTGAGTGGGCCTCATCCAATCAATTGAAGGTACGAACAGAACAAAAATGCTGACTCTCCACTGGATAAGGGAATTCCTTTTCCCTGACTGCCTTTGAACTAGAACTTGAGTTTTTCCTGCCTTTTGACTCAAACTAAAACATCAGCTTTTCCTAGATCTTGAGCCTTGCAGACTTTGGACTAGAGCTACACCTTCAGCTCTTCCAGTTCTCAGGCCTTTGAACTTAGACTGCAACTACACTATCAGCTTTGCTGGGTCTCCATCTTGCCAACTGCAGATCTTAGAATCTGTCAGCTCCATAATGGTATGAACCAATGTCTTAGTTCATTGAGACTGATACAACAAAATGCCATAGACTGAGTAGCTTATAAACAGCAAAAATTTACTTCTCACATCTCTGAAGGCTAGCAAGTCCAAGAGCAAGATGCTAGTACAGTCATGTTCTCATGAAGGTCCTCTTTTCAGCCCATACCCAACACCTACTCTCAGTTCTCAGATGGTAGGAGTTAGGGAGCTTCCAGAGGCCTCTTTATAAGAGCTAATCCCACTCATGAGTGCTCCATCCTCAACTTCTAATCATCTCCCAATAGCACACCTGCTAATAGCACACCTAGTAGCAGCACATCATCATCTCTGAGGGCTATAGGATTTTAACATATGAGTTTTGGGGTTTATACCAACATTCAGATCATAGTTATACACACACACATACACATACACACATACACACACACACTCACACACACATATACTCAGTCTATTTCTCTGGAGAACAACTTAAAATAATTTCTAACTATAAGAGTAGATTATAAATCTAACCATAAGTAATTAATCTGTACTTTGTTATTCTCTACAAAGGACATCAGCCATCATTCGGAATTTTCCAGTTAAATGTGTTGTTTCTTATGTGTACGTCTGAGAAACAGAGGGTCTTATAAAGGAATCTAACTCTGAAGAGAAGGAAATCCAAAGATTAAAGAAGTACAAAATCTTCAAAATATTCCACTTGACTAAATACACTTCAATATCTACCTAAAATTCAAATGCTGTTAATAAAGACATAGCGCATGAGGCACACTCTTATCCAAATGCAGTACCAAAATGCCTTTAAATGTTAACAAGAAGTAATTTTTGGATTAAAGTCCTCTTGGAAGTCTACAGGTCTATGCTCTCCTTCAATTACTGTGAATAATCAAAAACCAACTGGATTCCAAGTGGAACATTTAAATTGACATCATTTTATGTTATTTTTCTTCCACATCGTTTTGACAGACAAATGTTTCTTGCACAGCTGCATTTAAGGGACTCCTCATAAGCAAATGCCAACCTAATCTACATGAAAAAGCACAAATTAACCTAGTTTGCTCAGGGTGAATTTATCTGGTTTTACTATTTGATTGCTGATGTATGAATTCTATAGACTGAGTAGCTTATAAACAGCAAAAATTTACTTCTCACATCTCTGAAGGCTAGCAAGTCCAAGAGCAAGATGCTAGTACAGTCATGTTCTCATGAAGGTCCTCTTTTCAGCCCATACCCAACACCTACTCTCAGTTCTCAGATGGTAGGAGTTAGGGAGCTTCCAGAGGCCTCTTTATAAGAGCTAATCCCACTCATGAGTGCTCCATCCTCAACTTCTAATCATCTCCCAATAGCACACCTGCTAATAGCACACCTAGTAGCAGCACATCATCATCTCTGAGGGCTATAGGATTTTAACATATGAGTTTTGGGGTTTATACCAACATTCAGATCATAGTTATACACACACACACATACACATACACACATACACACACACACACTCACACACACATATACTCAGTCTATTTCTCTGGAGAACAACTTAAAATAATTTCTAACTATAAGAGTAGATTATAAATCTAACCATAAGTAATTAATCTGTACTTTGTTATTCTCTACAAAGGACATCAGCCATCATTCGGAATTTACCAGTTAAATGTGTTGTTTCTTATGTGTACGTCTGAGAAACAGAGGGTCTTATAAAGGAATCTAACTCTGAAGAGAAGGAAATCCAAAGATTAAAGAAGTACAAAATCTTCAAAATATTCCACTTGACTAAATACACTTCAATATCTACCTAAAATTCAAATGCTGTTAATAAAGACATAGCGCATGAGGCACACTCTTATCCAAATGCAGTACCAAAATGCCTTTAAATGTTAACAAGAAGTAATTTTTGGATTAAAGTCCTCTTGGAAGTCTACAGGTCTATGCTCTCCTTCAATTACTGTGAATAATCAAAAACCAACTGGATTCCAAGTGGAACATTTAAATTGACATCATTTTATGTTATTTTTCTTCCACATCGTTTTGACAGACAAATGTTTCTTGCACAGCTGCATTTAAGGGACTCCTCATAAGCAAATGCCAACCTAATCTACATGAAAAAGCACAAATTAACCTAGTTTGCTCAGGGTGAATTTATCTGGTTTTACTATTTGATTGCTGATGTATGAATTCTATAAAGTACTTATTTCAAACAAGAGAAATGAAAAAAATAATATTCCACTTGAAATGTATTTCCATGTAAATTTTAAGCCAAGTACACCTCAGAAAAACTGATTCCTTATCCCATGTCCAAATGAACAGTACATTTATACATTTTAAGGAAGTCATAAATACTGTTCAGTATGGAAACATTTTCAAACTTCCACAATTTTTTCAAAATTTCATATTCAGAGATCTTGAAGATAAAATCAAATGAAACTTGGTTTCTGAAAAATTCTTTTAAGATGATTCCATTCACCTAAAGCATTCATAATTCACCTCAAAAAATGACAAATTTATCCCAATCTGTTCTTATTTGAAAGGAATGTCCTCTGTTTAGAACCTGAACTTCTCTGGTCCCCACAAGATACTGATGGATGAAATTTATTTATACGTTACTTATATACTGCTAAAACACTACTATTTCACTTCAAGCCATCAAAGCAGTAGAATACATGGCTTTAATGAATTTTCCAACGCTAAATGTAGATATTTTCCTTGTCTAAAAGACAACAGTCAAATATTCTGCCTACTGTTATTGCCTTTTACATTTTTTAAATGAACTATCTCTTAATTAGAGCTATCCCTAACAATGTAAGAAAAATCTATCTCTTGATAGACTTGGATGGCCCAGATTAACTGAGGCCACACAAAACGATTCTCCTAGATACAATGAAATCATCTTTCTCCACTTGGAATATATTATGCACTGAATTTGAATTGTGCCCCACCCACCCCGACCCCTGCAAATTCATACACTGTAGTTCCAATCTCCAGTGCTTTAGAATGTGACTGTAATTTGAAGACAGCATTTAGAGAATTAAACTAGAATTAGACTACCGGGGGTGACCTAATCTCATCTGACTGGTGTCTCTATAAAAAGAAATCAGAACATAGACACAGAGATGTGCACACACAGACAAAAGGTCATGTAAGAACACAGTGAGAAGGCAGTTCCACACAGGGCCTCACAAAAAACCAAATCTGACAATGTTGATCTTGGGCTTTCAGACTTCAAAACTGTGAGAAAATAATGTTTTCCTGCTTAAGGCACCCAACGTTCGGTATTTTGTTATGGCATCAGGCAAAACTGTGATGCGTAAGAAATATATATTCAGTTTGGATGGTCAATACTTATCTTATATATTTGCTCTATGTCTACAGTTCCTGTAGAATTCCCAATTCCTAGAATTTCCTGAGTAATAAGAGCAATAGGAACATCTTCTGTCATAATATACTGTCCTCCTGTCCTCAGTTCCTGAAATCACTTCAAAGCCAGAGGTGATAGGGGTGTCCTATCACTTATAATAAGCTCCTTTCAACTACAAAGGTTCATGTTAATGAGGTAACTTTGGGAAAGCCTCTAATGATGGAGGTCAGTTGCCAGAGGAGCTAGCTGTGATCTAATGTGTTAGAACTTTTGAGTCCCATCCCCAGATTTCCTGGGAAGGGAGAAAGGATCAGGATTGAGTCAATCACCAATGGCTAATGATTTCATCAAGCATGCCTGTGTATTGAAGACTCCATAAACCCAGAAGGAGGAGGCTCAGAGAGCTTCCAGGTGGGTAAATACACAGAGATTTGTGGAGTGTAGTACCCCTCAAGAGAGCCCAGAAACTCTGCTCTCTTCCCTTGTTCCTCACCCTATGCATATCTTCCATCTGAGTTACATCCTTCTATAATAAACTGATGATCCAGTAAGTAAAATGTGTTTTTGACATTTTTGAGTTTCTTTAGAAAACTAAGTGAATCCAGCAAGAGTGGGGGAGGTCAGTGGAACTGCCCATCAATAGTCAGTTGGTCCAATGACACCTTGGACTTGCAACTGATGTGTGAAATGTGTGAGTGTGAGTGTGTGTGTGTTAAGGGAAGGGAGGTCTTGTGGCACTGAGCCCTTAACCCATGAAATCTAATTCTGTCTCTATGTATACAGTGTTAGAATTGAGTTGAATTGTAGGACACCCAGATGGTGTCAGAGAATTGTCTCGTGGTGAGGAAGAAACCCCACGCCAACACACATGGTCCCAGAACTTTTACAGCACTAGCAAACTAACACAGAATATACCAGTACATTTATTTCAGATTTGTACAATCTTGATATCCTGGGGGTAGAAAAAGGTACATCAAGTCACCAGTAAAAATGTAGCCAAAAATATATAATAAAACAGGATGCTGGGTATTTCAGAAGTTCTATGTTGGTTTATGCTAATTCAATCCAATTCAAGACAGTTCAACCCAACTCAATCAAATAGGCTTTTTCATCCAACTGTTCCAGATTCAAAGACAAATAAAATATAATCTCTATTCTACTTTGCTGCAAGTTTAAAAACAGATACACCAAAAAAATAAAAGCTATGCAACATGCTCTTGAAACCACAGAAAACGACCAAATTATTATCTAAAGCATCAAGTGATAAAAGCATGTTATAAACACCTGTTTCATAAATATGTACATCCACATACAGAAGATGTACACATGAAATACACATCAAGAAAACCACAAAAACGTCATATACAAAGATATTAACAGTTGTGCTTCCTAATTAGTCTAATTAAAAGTTTCTTTTTGGCTAATCTTTGGTGACACATATTATTCTTATACTGGAAAACGATCAAATATTCTTAAAAGAAATACTACATCATAAAAGACTGCCTGTGTATGCTAAGTTGCTTCAGTTGTGTCTCACTCTTTGTGACCTTATGAACAGTAACCTGTCAGGCTCCTCTGTTCAGGGGATTCTCCAGGCAAGAATACTGGAGCGGGTTACCCTGCCCTCCTCCAGGGGATCTTCTCCACCCAGCGAACAAATTCACATCTCATTACATCTCCTGCATTGGCAGGGGAGTTCCTTACTATTAGTGCCACCTGGGAAGGCCTGAAATTATGAAAAATGTACCCCAAAGACTAAAGGCAGAAAATAGCTATCTATACTTAAGAATTTTATACACAATTATGTACATTTGGTTATTCTTGTTTTACTGAGGTGAAATTCATATGATAAACAGTTAACCTTTTTAAAGTATACAATTCCATGGCATTTGGCATATTCAAAATGCTATGCAACTATATTCTGTACTTTAAAAACATTTAATCACCCTAAAAAATCCAATACTCACTAAGCAGTCCTTCCCTAGTTCCTCCTCCCCAACTTACCACTAGTATGTTTTCTGTCTCTATTAGCTCTTCTGGATATTTCATGTAAATATTAATATATTCAGACAACATATGACCTTTTTCTGACTTCTTTAAAACAGAATAATATTCTTGAAGTCCATCCACATTGTAGCATGTCTACATGCTCAGTAGATATCTGAATGTCTCAGTATTTCATTTCTATATGGCTAAATAATATTCCATCATATGGATACACCACTTTATTCATCAGCTGACATTTGCATTATTTCCTCTTTTAAGTTTAAAAACAGATACACCAAAAAAATAAAAGCTATGCAACATGCTCTTGAAACCACAGAAAACGACCAAATTATTATCTAAAGCATCAAGTGATAAAAGCATGTTATAAACACCTGTTTCATAAATATGTACATCCACATACAGAAGATGTACACATGAAATACACATCAAGAAAACCACAAAAACGTCATATACAAAGATATTAACAGTTGTGCTTCCTAATTAGTCTAATTAAAAGTTTCTTTTTGGCTAATCTTTGGTGACACATATTATTCTTATACTGGAAAACGATCAAATATTCTTAAAAGAAATACTACATCATAAAAGACTGCCTGTGTATGCTAAGTTGCTTCAGTTGTGTCTCACTCTTTGTGACCTTATGAACAGTAACCTGTCAGGCTCCTCTGTTCAGGGGATTCTCCAGGCAAGAATACTGGAGCGGGTTACCCTGCCCTCCTCCAGGGGATCTTCTCCACCCAGCGAACAAATTCACATCTCATTACATCTCCTGCATTGGCAGGGGAGTTCCTTACTATTAGTGCCACCTGGGAAGGCCTGAAATTATGAAAAATGTACCCCAAAGACTAAAGGCAGAAAATAGCTATCTATACTTAAGAATTTTATACACAATTATGTACATTTGGTTATTCTTGTTTTACTGAGGTGAAATTCATATGATAAACAGTTAACCTTTTTAAAGTATACAATTCCATGGCATTTGGCATATTCAAAATGCTATGCAACTATATTCTGTACTTTAAAAACATTTAATCACCCTAAAAAATCCAATACTCACTAAGCAGTCCTTCCCTAGTTCCTCCTCCCCAACTTACCACTAGTATGTTTTCTGTCTCTATTAGCTCTTCTGGATATTTCATGTAAATATTAATATATTCAGACAACATATGACCTTTTTCTGACTTCTTTAAAACAGAATAATATTCTTGAAGTCCATCCACATTGTAGCATGTCTACATGCTCAGTAGATATCTGAATGTCTCAGTATTTCATTTCTCTATATGGCTAAATAATATTCCATCATATGGATACACCACATTTTCTTTATTCATCAGCTGACATTTGCATTATTTCCTCTTTTTAGCTATAATGAGTAACACTGCTAGAAACATTCATGTACAAGCTTTTGTGTTGAAATATGTTTTCAATTCCCTTAGGAATATACTTAGGAGCGAACTGTTGGGTAATATGGTAATTGTGTTTAATTTCCTGAGGAACTACCAAAATGGTTTTCACAGTGGCTTCATTATTTTACATTCCTGCCATAATATATGAGGGTTCCAATTTCTCTACATCCTCTCAACACTTATTATTCCCCTTCTCTCTTTTTTTGGGGGAGGGAACATCTAATGGTCTTTCATTTATCTATTTTCATCCATCTTTGTTCTTTGGCCTGTGTGGGTCTCCCATCACAGTGGACTCTCTCATCGCAGAGCACTGGCTCTGGGCGCATGCGCTCTAGAGCTCTGGCTAGGTAGTTGGACACAACAGCCCAGCCACTGCGGCACGTGGAAACTTTCCTGGCCAGGGATCAAACCAGTGCACCTTGCACTGCAAGGCAGTATCCTTACCCACTGGACCACCATGGAAGCCCTTCCCTCCTCTTTTTTATTAAAGCCATCCTTTTCAACCTTTTCAATGTAAAATGGTTCTTCCTTGTAGTTCATTAAGTTGTAATTCAATCTACATCCATGTGACATTTCAGTCCTAGTAATCACTCAACAAATTCCTAACAATTATACCAAGTTATTTGAAGAAATTTTTAAATATAAGAACATGTCCACTGGGAACAAGGATAAGACTAGGTTTATTTTAATTAGTCATTTAGGTAATGCTGAAATCTAGGACGGAAGACAGGGTAGCATACTAACCCAGTATGACCCTGGATTTCTGATCTTATTTGATAAGTAATGAAGAAATAGTTCACATGATATATTCCTTCTCAAAGTGGATAACCCCTTGGAAAAAATAATGAAATTGAAATTCAATCAAGGAAAGACAGATGGAAATGAAGGGAGGGAAGAAGGAGAGAAGAGAGGCAGGGAAGGAAGAAGAGAAAGAGAAAAAAGAGAGAAAGGAGGGAAATGTGAAGGAAGGAAAGAGGCAAGAAGGGAGAAAGGATGAAAAGAGAAGAAAGAAAGAACTCTGTATCAATTCTAAGAAACATCTGATAAAATGTTCTATCTGGGTCACAGTTCCTCTAGGAGAACTTTATGCGAGCAATAGGAGTCAGATGCAACTTAATGCTCAATTTATACAAACAATAGAAACAAATCACCCTTTGAAGTCTCACAGATGCTTTGGGAAGTAAAATAAAACAGCTAAAGAGAAAAAAAAACGGGGGAAAAATACCACAAGCACTACCACATTCTTCTTCTTCTTTCCAAATTTTAAATATGTATAAAAGAAACTAGAACCAAAGAGTTAAAACTTTCCAGAAGGGAACAAGATATTCTAAATACTACTGGAGAAGGAGAAGCATCCTCATACCATTACTTGATGGTAATGATGAAATGTCTAATAACTATAGGGGATTTGTGCCGCCACGCTGCTGATCACTGACAGGTCATTTCTATCTCCCTTGTTCTTATATACCTGCTTCACCATTTCTACCCTGATTCCTCCCTTTCTTGTCTTGCCTAAGCCTTAAGACTGTCAGAAACACTCACTGACATCCATCAGTCTACACAATGTACTCGGAGGTCAGAGGTGTTACCATCCTTGAACAAGGATGATTACCTCTACCTGGAGACTTTAGGTTTGATTTTAAACCCCCACTATTTCAGAGGGGTTTTTTAAAGTAGCTTGATGTCTGGGGAGGTGGGACTTGATATTTTCTCCTTTAGAAAAGACTACCACTTCACAGAACTGAAAGGTTTCCCGGAAGGCAAGATGACCAGGTGAGGCATGGACCTGGGGTCACAATCCTCCCCCTCATGTCTTCAGCTTAAATCCTGCAGTGCTAGTGAAGGTGATGCTCCTTCAAACAGTAAAGCTTGAGTGAGAGAAAGACCACGGCCAGTGCCACAAGGTAGCTGAGAAACAGTCTGGCAAGGCTTTCAGAAATCAGTCAGGGTGAGCACGTACACTGAAAAGATTACTAGAGGTTTTAGTGCTATATTAAGGACAAAGATTCAACAGACAGTGTTAAAGTGACTTTATCTGCATAAATCATTTGATATTTTGTGAGACTGCATGTGGTTAAAATAGAGCTCATAGGCTAAAATCAAATCTTCCTGGCAAAATGAGAAGCTTATATTGACTTTTATTTTATTCCACCCTTCATTTTTGGTCTTTATTCCTAATTGTTATCATGAGTGGTCAACAGGTAACACTAAGGAATGATAAAAATCTCAATTTCACTCAAACTTCTAAAACTATCAGAAGAATTAAAAGCAATATGAACTTCTAATTGGTGAACACGCTGTCTCTCCACTGAGACCATTTCTGCTAGCTACCAAGACAGAGTTTTTCAGTTGAAAGCTGTCTCCTTCCCAGATGCAAACTATTTGAAGAATAACAAGTTAAACAAAGGAAAAATGAGAAAGGAAAGGGAAGAACAAAAAGAACACATTATCTATAAAACCAAGATCTTTCACTGTCTTCCTCATAGGATGTAACTCCAACTTGAGGATTTTTGTTCCAAATCTTCATATTTCACTAAATGACTTCTTAGTAGGCTTTGATTACCTATCATTTATGCGTGTGTGTGTGTTAGTCACTCAGTTGTGTCCAATTTTTTGTGGCCTCATGAACAGTAACCTCTCCTCTGTGTGTAGTCAAATATGAAGACTATTAACTTAATTACATCCACCATGTACTGTAACATTCATAAATTCCAAAGATCAGGAGACGGATCTTTGCAGAGGGGGTCTGTTTTTCACCCTACATTACCACTAAACTCTACTGCTTATTCCCCAACTGATTTTTTTCATCAGTTTTTGGTGTGGTGATGAATGAGCGAGAGTACAGAAAGATCCCACAGGGAGTGGTATACACCCTCCTTTAGTAAAAGTCAGCCAGGTAAGAAAGAGACATACCCCTAAGATTAGAACCAATAAAGAGAAAGACACACATGGACTTGTGGGGCTCTGAATTGAAAGAGAACAGTTGCAAGCATAAGGAAGATTAAGCACATTGTTTCCGTTTGGAGCTAAGATGGCGCCTACAGGAAGGGACGTGGGCGTGAACGGAAGCTTAAGCACATTGTTTCAGCCTGGAGCTAAGATGGCGCCTACAGGAAGGGACGTGGGCGTGAAAGGAAGCTTAAGCACACTGTTTCAGCCTGGAGCTAAGATGGTGCCTACAGGAAAAGACAAGGGCGTGATCTAAATCATTGCAAGCATAAGGAAGCTTAAGCACATGTTTGCGGCTTGGAGCTAAGATGGCGCCTACAGGAAGAGACGAGGGCGTGATCTAAATTGTTAAGTGATTGTCAAATTTTCTGATTGGTTCCCCATGACTGCTTGACCTTTAGCTTGATTGGTGTAATCTATAGGAAGTCCCGTGCAAAACCCCCTTCACTTGCCTATAAAAGCTGTAAGTCTGCACTAATAAAACAGAACTGCTTTGACGGAACGCTTGTCGCGTCAGATTGTCTCCCGCTTGCTGGGCGGGGGAGGGGCTGGGCTAGCGGGCAGCAGGCTCACTCTCCTCCGATCTTCCCATGGCTTGGCCACGGGCAATCCCGCCGCCGTTTCTCCTCTGCAGGCAGCCCCGCATAGACTTATATTGGACACACTAAAATCCAGTTCATTGGCTCCATGCCAACACTGAAACCCCATTCTCTTTACTCCCTACCCCACTGATATTTCCACAGAGCCACAAACAAATCTTAAACCAATGCATCATTTCTTTAACAGGCCAGATGTTCTCATGCATCGGGCCTTTGTTCATGCAATTTCTTGTCTTTATGGCTGCTGAACTGCTATTCTCCTCAATGCTTTACCATCACACCTGTGAAGTCTTCCCTGATGTCCACACTCACAGTGACTCCTTCCCTGGCATTTGGTTTCTGCTTCTTCCCTGTCACCTGTCATTAGCCCTGAGTCACAGAATTACTTGCATTATAGGTATATTCCTAGAAAGTACAAGGTCCTTTAGAACAACGACTGTCACCCCAGGGTACAGCAGAGAATTAAACACAAATTCGGATTAAATTTTCATTAGAAAGAAGGAAACAAATGAGAGAAGAAAGAGATTTGAGAGGAAAATGAGGAGGGACAGGAAAGGAAGAGAAGGGAAGGGAAAGGCGAATACTGAAGCACAGATTGGTTCAAGAGAACAGAGGGAAATATAGTTCTTTTCAGCACATACCTCTGAAAGCCTTGAAGAAAATTTTTTAAAAATTTCTGAAAAAGAGTACCAGAGATCAAGTGCATGGCCTTTCCTGGTATACTCTAAGCCCCAGACTATAGAGAAATGATGCTATAAAGAACCTTCATCAGAACCTCTCCATCAAGATGTTTGTTAATATGAAATTCCAAGAGCACCACTTTGACCTGCTGAAGCTGAATTCTGGGATGCTGGAAAAGAGAAATCAATATTTAAGTAGAGATTCTGGATGCCCACTAAAATTTGACATAATCAGTACTCTCATAGGTAAAAAAAGCCTGTAAGTCTGCACTAATAAAACAGAACTGCTTTGACGGAACGTGTCGCGTCAGATTGTCTCCCGCTTGCTGGGCGGGGAGGGCTGGGCTAGCGGGCAGCAGGCTCACTCTCCTCCGATCTTCCCATGGCTTGGCCACGGGCAATCCGCCGCCGTTTCTCCTCTGCAGGCAGCCCCGCATAGACTTATATTGGACACACTAAAATCCAGTTCATTGGCTCCATGCCAACACTGAAACCCCATTCTCTTTACTCCCTACCCCACTGATATTTCCACAGAGCCACAAACAAATCTTAAACCAATGCATCATTTCTTTAACAGGCCAGATGTTCTCATGCATCGGGCCTTTGTTCATGCAATTTCTTGTCTTTATGGCTGCTGAACTGCTATTCTCCTCAATGCTTTACCATCACACCTGTGAAGTCTTCCCTGATGTCCACACTCACAGTGACTCCTTCCCTGGCATTTGGTTTCTGCTTCTTCCCTGTCACCTGTCATTAGCCCTGAGTCACAGAATTACTTGCATTATAGGTATATTCCTAGAAAGTACAAGGTCCTTTAGAACAACGACTGTCACCCCAGGGTACAGCAGAGAATTAAACACAAATTCGGATTAAATTTTCATTAGAAAGAAGGAAACAAATGAGAGAAGAAAGAGATTTGAGAGGAAAATGAGGAGGGACAGGAAAGGAAGAGAAGGGAAGGGAAAGGCGAATACTGAAGCACAGATTGGTTCAAGAGAACAGAGGGAAATATAGTTCTTTTCAGCACATACCTCTGAAAGCCTTGAAGAAAATTTTTTAAAAATTTCTGAAAAAGAGTACCAGAGATCAAGTGCATGGCCTTTCCTGGTATACTCTAAGCCCCAGACTATAGAGAAATGATGCTATAAAGAACCTTCATCAGAACCTCTCCATCAAGATGTTTGTTAATATGAAATTCCAAGAGCACCACTTTGACCTGCTGAAGCTGAATTCTGGGATGCTGGAAAAGAGAAATCAATATTTAAGTAGAGATTCTGGATGCCCACTAAAATTTGACATAATCAGTACTCTCATAGGTAAAACAGAGAAGACTTTTTTTTCTTTTTGGCTCAATTCCCAAGGTCTAGTACTAGACTTGATGACTATTTTTCTTTAAAGGTGAAAATGCAAGTCCAAATTCTAAAATGCAAGACATACAGGTCTGCAGTTATGTTCCAGGGGAAAAATGCCAAATACTCAGAAAGGGGTTTTGGGAAAGGTGCCAAGATGATTCAACACTGAGCCCCTCCAGACTATGAAGACATTACTTTAATCAAGCTGGTCATAAGAATGATAGCCACAATCTGCCTGACACATCCAATCAATGACAACCTTATGCCAGTTTGTGGTTTTCTGTCATCTCAATTATTTTTCACTGACTTAAATTATTTTTGAAGATGCTTCAGGGCTTGAGAAATTATAAGGAATTCCCTGATGTCCCCTCCTGGAGATATATCATACCTCTTACTGATCTTGTGCTCCATTCCTTATTCCTCAAATTCCATCTTAGAAATGATTTGTTGCCAATCTTCCTCAATCTTCTTATAAAATGTAACAGTTCATTCCAGGGTGCAACTAATCTCATGTAACACTTCACTCCCGTCACCCTCTCAGAGCTACACAGACCCAGCAAAGATGGCATCTGAGGAGGAGGCTGTGGACAATCAATCACTCTATCATCCTGTATTGTGTTCTTTTGTTCTGTCATTTTTACAGGACACATTTGTTTTTCAAGGATCAATATTCAATTTAACTTTCTATATACTATAAATCAAGTCTTTTAAAAGTGAAGAAAATGTGTTTCTGGTTTTGACGTTATTTTAGCGTTACCAGGTCCCAAGCTGGGCCCAATTAATAAAGCTCATTCTTGGGCTTCCCTGGTGGTCCAGTGGGTAAGGACACCACCTTGCAGTGCAAGGGGCGCCGGTTCGATCCCTGGCCTGGGAAGATCCCACGTGCCGCAGAGTGGCTGGACTGATGTGTCCAATTACCGAGCCAGAGCTCTGGAGCGCATGCACCCAGAGCCGGTGCTCTGCGACAACAGATGCCACTGCAATGGGAGGCCCACATGGGCCAAAGAACAAAGATAGATGAAACTAGACAAATGAAAGACCAGTGGAAGTGACCCGCCCACCCCTCCCTCCCCACCCCTGCCAAAATAAATAAATAAATAAGTGTTTAAAATAAATAAATAAAGCTCATTCTTGCAAATTCTAAGCACACAGTGAGCTATGAGAGGTAGGTTACATTTCTTCCTTCGGTCAAAGAATGTTGCCATAAGAGATCTTTAAGTAAATACTGAGCTATAAGAATTTTTAAGTACTCAGCAGATGTGAAATTGTAAGCTTTAAAAAAATAATTTCTTTTGCTCATTATTTCTTGCTATGGATGCTATAAAACATATTCATGACCAATAACTTCTTTTCTATATGTGAAGACAGAATTATTAACATACTCATATAATATTTTAGTGTTATTTCACCAATGAGTTAAAATTAACGGATGATCTGTTTAATTCAGAAATTTAGAACAAATAAACCTTACTTAATGGTCTTGATTCACCTGAATATATCATACCTCTTACTGATCTTGTGCTCCATTCCTTATTCCTCAAATTCCATCTTAGAAATGATTTGTTGCCAATCTTCCTCAATCTTCTTATAAAATGTAACAGTTCATTCCAGGGTGCAACTAATCTCATGTAACACTTCACTCCCGTCACCCTCTCAGAGCTACACAGACCCAGCAAAGATGGCATCTGAGGAGGAGGCTGTGGACAATCAATCACTCTATCATCCTGTATTGTGTTCTTTTGTTCTGTCATTTTTACAGGACACATTTGTTTTTCAAGGATCAATATTCAATTTAACTTTCTATATACTATAAATCAAGTCTTTTAAAAGTGAAGAAAATGTGTTTCTGGTTTTGACGTTATTTTAGCGTTACCAGGTCCCAAGCTGGGCCCAATTAATAAAGCTCATTCTTGGGCTTCCCTGGTGGTCCAGTGGGTAAGGACACCACCTTGCAGTGCAAGGGGCGCCGGTTCGATCCCTGGCCTGGGAAGATCCCACGTGCCGCAGAGTGGCTGGACTGATGTGTCCAATTACCGAGCCAGAGCTCTGGAGCGCATGCACCCAGAGCCGGTGCTCTGCGACAACAGATGCCACTGCAATGGGAGGCCCACATGGGCCAAAGAACAAAGATAGATGAAACTAGACAAATGAAAGACCAGTGGAAGTGACCCGCCCACCCCCCTCCCTCCCCACCCCTGCCAAAATAAATAAATAAATAAGTGTTTAAAATAAATAAATAAAGCTCATTCTTGCAAATTCTAAGCACACAGTGAGCTATGAGAGGTAGGTTACATTTCTTCCTTCGGTCAAAGAATGTTGCCATAAGAGATCTTTAAGTAAATACTGAGCTATAAGAATTTTTAAGTACTCAGCAGATGTGAAATTGTAAGCTTTAAAAAAATAATTTCTTTTGCTCATTATTTCTTGCTATGGATGCTATAAAACATATTCATGACCAATAACTTCTTTTCTATATGTGAAGACAGAATTATTAACATACTCATATAATATTTTAGTGTTATTTCACCAATGAGTTAAAATTAACGGATGATCTGTTTAATTCAGAAATTTAGAACAAATAAACCTTACTTAATGGTCTTGATTCACCATTGAATGATACTACCATCAACACATTTTAAGAAGGACTTAATTCTACTCTACAAATAGATTTGTAAAAGAAACCTGTTTTATGCATTTAAAATAACTTATTTCTAAGTGTCCTCATATAGTTTAAGATCTCTTCAACCCCATGAACTGGACCTGTTTCTGAATTAATTTCCACCTAGAAACCCATGGGATGAAAACTCTAACTGTGTGATAAATTAAGTTGCCAAACGAAATGGATTAGTGATCAGTGAAATTGCCTGATAAGCTGTCAGGTTCACTTTGAATTGGGATCCATTCTCTTTCTCCACCTATTCATTAAGCTCCAACTTTATGGCAACTCTAGTGACTGATTGCACATTAACAAGCTGTTTATATGGGGAAGTACAGCTAGTATAGTCAACATTCCTACACTTATACATTCATTTAAACATAATTCTCTAGCAATGTATTCTGTTCACAATCCCGATGTGGAAAAATATACCTCTACCCTGAAGTTTAGTTTTGGACACAACAGAGATGTGATGTGTCATAAAACTAAAACTTAACAAAGCAAATCAGTTACCTCAAGGTCAAAAAATAGCCAGGGAAATTAAATGCCATAAATTTATTTCTTCAAATAGCTACAAAAGTAAAAAAAGCTGGTGCCACTGCGCTAATAGTATGCCAAAACACAATATTTATTTCTGTCCCTCGTCTAAAGCAAGCTGCTTTTATAACTAGAAAACTAAAACTGGCTAAGAATATTGAAAAATAATTCTCAAATTTTCTTTCTTATCAAAGTGAACAAAATCTTCCTTTATAGAACACCAAGAATAATAAAACGAATTGTCAGTCAAAAAGCACCAAATCAGAGCTACAAGAATACTGTTCTTACTCAAGTGGTAAACACTGACTCTGTCCTTTATTTTACAGAATTTACTTCATATAGGGGCTATTCACCAAACATAAATTTAATAAAAATCAGTAAGCTCCTCAGAAACTGCTGAAGCTTAAAAAATTTCTATATGATGAAAATGTAAGAATGTCTACTTTCTACCAATAGGTGAGTTTTCTTCACTATCACTCATAGAGTCTAATTTTTATATGAATTAATGATTAGAATTAAGAAATCAATGTTACTTTTCCCTTTCCATACACATATAAACCAAAGCCTTAACTGAAGAAAAATAAGTAAACTAACTGCCATGTGACTACAGTTGCATTCAGCCAACAGAGCAGAATGAATTATCACCCATACGTTTTTGACCCCAAAAGAAGTAACCCTCCAAAAGTCATAAATAAAGAAGAAAAATAACTTCGAAGTTAAGTTGAGCTTCTTATGAAACAAGTAACAAATATACATTTTCTTTGACTGAAAAAAATAGAAATGTACATAAAATTGTTTTTCAATTGTACTGTATAGTCAAAAAAGAAAATTTTTTTAAATAAAAGAACATACAGGATTCCATATAAGGAACACATATGAGCATTAGACAACCCCTAGGCCTCATGAAATGTCATTTAGCAACACTATAAAGTTCAGTTTTTAACCAGATTTAACCATAATCAACTCCTGACAAGTCACGCAATTATAAGACAAACTATGGCAGACAGTATCTATATTTATTAACTACCAGTAGAATTAGGATTCACTTATCCATTCCATTCATCCCATGGAAGCACAGTTGCTTCCTCTTTTCAAGGGACTGGCTCCCTCCTTTACAGTCTCAATTCAGTTGGCTTAACAGAAATCAATCGATCCTAAACCAGTCAATCCTAAAAGAAATCAACTTTGCATATTCATTGGAAGGACTGATGCTGAAGCTGAAGCTCCAATACTTTGGCCACTTAATATGAAGAGATGATTCATTAAAATCACCAAGTGAACAAAATCTTCCTTTATAGAACACCAAGAATAATAAAACGAATTGTCAGTCAAAAAGCACCAAATCAGAGCTACAAGAATACTGTTCTTACTCAAGTGGTAAACACTGACTCTGTCCTTTATTTTACAGAATTTACTTCATATAGGGGCTATTCACCAAACATAAATTTAATAAAAATCAGTAAGCTCCTCAGAAACTGCTGAAGCTTAAAAAATTTCTATATGATGAAAATGTAAGAATGTCTACTTTCTACCAATAGGTGAGTTTTCTTCACTATCACTCATAGAGTCTAATTTTTATATGAATTAATGATTAGAATTAAGAAATCAATGTTACTTTTCCCTTTCCATACACATATAAACCAAAGCCTTAACTGAAGAAAAATAAGTAAACTAACTGCCATGTGACTACAGTTGCATTCAGCCAACAGAGCAGAATGAATTATCACCCATACGTTTTTGACCCCAAAAGAAGTAACCCTCCAAAAGTCATAAATAAAGAAGAAAAATAACTTCGAAGTTAAGTTGAGCTTCTTATGAAACAAGTAACAAATATACATTTTCTTTGACTGAAAAAAATAGAAATGTACATAAAATTGTTTTTCAATTGTACTGTATAGTCAAAAAAGAAAATTTTTTTAAATAAAAGAACATACAGGATTCCATATAAGGAACACATATGAGCATTAGACAACCCCTAGGCCTCATGAAATGTCATTTAGCAACACTATAAAGTTCAGTTTTTAACCAGATTTAACCATAATCAACTCCTGACAAGTCACGCAATTATAAGACAAACTATGGCAGACAGTATCTATATTTATTAACTACCAGTAGAATTAGGATTCACTTATCCATTCCATTCATCCCATGGAAGCACAGTTGCTTCCTCTTTTCAAGGGACTGGCTCCCTCCTTTACAGTCTCAATTCAGTTGGCTTAACAGAAATCAATCGATCCTAAACCAGTCAATCCTAAAAGAAATCAACTTTGCATATTCATTGGAAGGACTGATGCTGAAGCTGAAGCTCCAATACTTTGGCCACTTAATATGAAGAGATGATTCATTAGTAAAGATCCTGATGCTGGGGAAAAAAGAGGGCAGAAGGAGAAGGGCATGAGAGAGGAAGAGATGGTTGGATGGCATCACCAAGTCAATGGACATGAGTTTGAACAAGCTCCGAGAGACGGTGAAGGACAGAGAAGCCTGGAGTGCCACAGTCCATGGGGTTGCAAAGAGCTGGACACAAATGAGCTACTGAACTGGCTTAGTATAAGTGGAAAATAGCAATAAAAGGGCTGAATACAATTTCAGAAGCTAGGGATGCTTTCAATAAATGTCAAGACTCTCTTTACAAAGCAGGGTCCTGGGGTTTATATGGCAAATAAGGAGTGACACCCATTCAAGCTCCAGGGGTGGGCTTTGAGATTGTCTTGCGTAGGGAAAAAGTTTAAAGTTTCAGAAAAACTATGCTTTTCACAACCTCTAAGAACAAAAGTCATGGCCATAAGACATCCTCAGGACCAAGTGCTACGCTGGATCCTAGGTACTACTCTGAAAGTCAAAGAAACAAAATAAAACACTTTCTCGTTCATTTCAAGGTACTGTAATGTCCATCTGTGTCCCCATTATCTTGAATTTCAGGAACACAGCTGTCACAATATACTTGAGCTACTCGGTTTCTCTGTTGAGAAATATTCAGTACTGTTCTCTTCAGGCCTCCAACCAACCCAACCCCACCCAATGCCTCCAGGCTGTCACCACTAAGCTACTTGTACCTTACAGGTGCCAATAAAATGTTACAGGTAAAATTCTGCCTCCAATTTCAGAAGGTAATACCAAAAGTTATGCTTCCTGTCTTCAAAGAAATGAAAACTAAAATAATAATAATGTACAATTCAAAGGCATGGGTTTAAAAAAATCATTAAATTCAACATTAATGTAGTTTGGGGAAATACATAGTCTTTCATATAAACTCATTTAACTTTTACATCTGTCACTGCTGTGCACCTGAAATTATCACAGCATTGTTAATCAGTTATACTCCAAAATAAAATAGTTTGTTTTGTTTTTTTTAAAAAAAAAGGTTACATGCTGTATGATTCCATTTATATAACACTCAAAATTACAAAAATATAAAGATGGAGAACAGATAGGGGGAAAGAGGTAAATGCTACTACAAAGGGCAGCGTGAGAGAGTTCTTTTATTATAATAGAAAAGTTTTGTATGGTGGTAGTGATTACAAGAATCTATACATGGGTAAAATTTGCATAGAACTACACACACACACATACATACACATGAATGCCGGTGAAAAAATGGTGAAACCTGAATAAGGTATATAGTCTAGTTAATAGTAATGCACACACACACACACACATACATACACATGAATGCCAGTGAAAAAATGGTGAAACTTGAATAAGGTATATAGTCTAGTTAATAGTAATGTACCAATGTCAATTGATAATGGTTTTGATATTGTACTATAGTTATAAGACTTGTATAAAACTGTACTATTTTTGCATTTCCTATACTTATTTCAACATAAAAAGTTTAAACAAAAAGTAGCCCTGGGGCTTCCCTGGTAGCTCAGTGGTGAAGAGTTCGCCTGACAAAGCAGGAGACCTGGGTTTGATCCCTGATCCAATAAGATCCCACGTGCTGCAGAGCAACTAAGCCTGTGAGCCACAACTATTGAGCCTGGGCTCTAGAGCATCAGAGCCCCAACTATGGAGCGCATGTGCTACAACTACTGAAGCCCATGTGCCATAGGGCCTGAGTTCCACAACAAGAGAAGTCACCGCAACAAGAAGCCTGCTCACCTCAACTGGAGAGTGGCCCCCACTCCCTACAACTAGAGAAGAGCCTGTGGCAGCATCAAAAACCCAGAATAGTCAAAAAATAATTAATTAATTAATTAATTAATTTTTTAGAAAGTAGACCTGGGTGTGAAAGCCTGAATTGGAATCTGGTCTGCCGAATCTAGAATTTCTGTTACTTCCCTATGTACCCTATTACCTACAAAATGTATCTTGCTAAAATATACTAAATGTGCATTATCTGCTACAGAGCAGACTATAATATATAGGAGGCTCATCTTGGGTCACATCTAAGATTAAAGTTCACAAAGTACTACACTAGGAAAAAGTTTTAAATATCAAGTCATTTCACTTATGGCAACTAACATCAGATGTTCCAATGTGCTAATATGGACATGGGAAGAAAACTTGTTACAAGGCTGAAAGTGAAGACTGCACTGCTTTGGTACCTTCACTGGACACACTGCCTCTCACTCCCTTCTCATCAGGGACAGCTCTGGAGTTTCCTGCCATGCTGCCTTGTTCACCTGAAACGTTAACAGCTGTTCCTCTCCTGACAAACCAAGCAAACAAGCACAAGCACAGCAGAAAGCTGTAAATAGAGTCACTTGGCATCTCCTTTCCATGTACCTAAGAACTTCCTGATGAGGTTGTCCTTGTGAGATGCAGAACATGGCCAAATTGTAATTATCCCAGCCAGAGAGGTGAGCTAACAGTGCCAAATGCTTTTTGAAGTTGCTGCCTGCCTTCATATAAATTCATCAAACCCTTGTACGCTATGTGACAGCTATGAAAAAACTACACATGAAGGCAAGGACAAAGAGCAAGGAGGGGCTTCCCTGGTGGTCCAGTGGGTAAGGACACCACCTTGCAGTGCAAGGGGCGCCAGTTCAAGCCCTGGCCTGGGAAGATCCCACGTGCTGCAGAGCGGCTGGACCCATGTGTCCAACTACCGAGCCGGAGCTCTGGAGCGCATGCGCCCGGAGCCGGTGCTCTGCGACAACAGAGGCCACCGCGATGGGAGGCCCACACTGGCCAAGGAAAAAAGATGGATATAAATGGACAAATGAAAGATCATAGAAGTGGCCCGCCTGCTCCTCTCCCTCCCCTCCCCCTCCCCCACCAAAATAAATAAATAAATAAATCTTTAAAAAAAAAAAAAAGAGCAAGGGGATGTTTTCCTATTAATGATGTTTTCCTGTTTAGCACCATTTTATTTCACTAAAATTATTTTTATTTCTTGATCAAATAAATTGTTATTTTTAAATGAGCCAAATTGTGTTTTCTATGCCAAGTCCCCTATGCTAAATACACTATGGATCAAAGGTGCTATGAACTCAACTGCATTGTCCAATTTAACAAATGAATAGTACCAGGTGCTTATTAAGAACATAAGGACATGACAGTGCTTTGAAAGATGACATAAAAAGTGAGAAAAAACACCAGTTGGTAGCCTCAATGGTGGAGATAAACAAGTACAGAGTTAACAAAACTTGAGTAAAGCCATACTTAGTAATATTATTAAGTATGCTAATGTGGCAAATTCAATGTTACATTAATAACAAGAAAGAGAAAACTCATGAAAGTAGTCTGAACGTATTTAAGAAGGAAATAAATGTCATCAATTGTACTCTACATGGCGGAAGTGGGATTGATGGCTGTAAATTATAATACAGAGAAACCTCAGTGCTGTATAGAAAGTATGAAAGTGTTAGTTACTCAGTCATGTCCAACTCTTTGTAACTCCGTGGACTCTGGCCTGCCGGGCTCCTCTGTCCATGGGATTCTCCAGGCAACAATATTGAACCAGGTTTCTATCCCCTTCTCCAGGGATTAAACCCAGGTCATTCACATTCAGGCAGATTCTTTTCTAGTACCTGGAAAGTTATAATGTTAATTAATGCGACTTAAACTACACATGAAGGCAAGGACAAAGAGCAAGGAGGGGCTTCCCTGGTGGTCCAGTGGGTAAGGACACCACCTTGCAGTGCAAGGGGCGCCAGTTCAAGCCCTGGCCTGGGAAGATCCCACGTGCTGCAGAGCGGCTGGACCCATGTGTCCAACTACCGAGCCGGAGCTCTGGAGCGCATGCGCCCGGAGCCGGTGCTCTGCGACAACAGAGGCCACCGCGATGGGAGGCCCACACTGGCCAAGGAAAAAAGATGGATATAAATGGACAAATGAAAGATCATAGAAGTGGCCCGCCTGCTCCTCTCCCTCCCCTCCCCCTCCCCCACCAAAATAAATAAATAAATAAATCTTTAAAAAAAAAAAAAAGAGCAAGGGGATGTTTTCCTATTAATGATGTTTTCCTGTTTAGCACCATTTTATTTCACTAAAATTATTTTTATTTCTTGATCAAATAAATTGTTATTTTTAAATGAGCCAAATTGTGTTTTCTATGCCAAGTCCCCTATGCTAAATACACTATGGATCAAAGGTGCTATGAACTCAACTGCATTGTCCAATTTAACAAATGAATAGTACCAGGTGCTTATTAAGAACATAAGGACATGACAGTGCTTTGAAAGATGACATAAAAAGTGAGAAAAAACACCAGTTGGTAGCCTCAATGGTGGAGATAAACAAGTACAGAGTTAACAAAACTTGAGTAAAGCCATACTTAGTAATATTATTAAGTATGCTAATGTGGCAAATTCAATGTTACATTAATAACAAGAAAGAGAAAACTCATGAAAGTAGTCTGAACGTATTTAAGAAGGAAATAAATGTCATCAATTGTACTCTACATGGCGGAAGTGGGATTGATGGCTGTAAATTATAATACAGAGAAACCTCAGTGCTGTATAGAAAGTATGAAAGTGTTAGTTACTCAGTCATGTCCAACTCTTTGTAACTCCGTGGACTCTGGCCTGCCGGGCTCCTCTGTCCATGGGATTCTCCAGGCAACAATATTGAACCAGGTTTCTATCCCCTTCTCCAGGGATTAAACCCAGGTCATTCACATTCCAGGCAGATTCTTTATTGTCTGAGTCACCTGGAAAGTCCTTATGTATGTATGTGTGTATATATTTTAATTAAATAATTAATTTCTTAAAATTAAAGCTCACATGTTTATAGAATTTAGGGTTCCTACCAAAGCATGCTCCTATTCAGCTGTGTGAATTTACTCAACACCAGAGTAAAACTTGAGACAATACTGAATTCTACCTAGCTTCCATACTCCTGGACAACAGGGTCTGTCAAGTAATTACTCCTCACCCTTCTGTGTTCTGAGAAACAGCTTACTACAAAGAACCAGTCTTCCCCATATAACTGAGATAAAACTCACAACAAGGCCTTGCAACCTATGACAAAGTCAAGGCACAGGCTCTCCGAATTCCCATTCTTTATCTCACAAATGATTAGCTGAACTATTTGTCCCTGTGGACCTTTCTGGTTGATCAACGGTTGACCAGACTTGACCAAACTTTCCTCACGCTTATCTCCTTCCTCCAAGACCCTGAACTTTGGCCTACTCTTAAGAAATGGAAGGTGAACAACCCCTCTTTAATGAGCCCCTCTAAAAATTAGCTGACCTCAAGCAAAAATGTTCCCTGATCAACTGTCTACTCATGCCACTCACTCATCCCCTTCCCCCAGTCAATGTCTGCTCCTCTCTATAAAAGAAAGTCGTTTTCTGCTTGAGCTCTGAGATGCTTTTAGATTTCATGGTCAAAGTGGTTCTTCTGACTGCAATATTCTTCCTCCTCCTACTGAGATAACTCTCCACCCCTTATTGCAACAAGCTTTTTGAATAAAGTTTTTCTTTACCTGTCTATATTTGCTTTTGAAATTTTCAACTTGCAAACAGCCTAACTTTACAGAATACAAATTAAAATCATTAAATATCTTCTTATTATTGATATTTATTTTTACAGAATCACAACTATTATGTATTTCTAGATATACAGTCACATACTAAAAATAGAGAAGATCTAGATCATTAAAAAACAAACTAAAAATAAAATTTAACATTAATTAACTCTGCTATTTTCCCAATGTTTGAAAGTCCCAATTATAAGATCATTAATTATAAACTAAACTATTAAAAACAAACATGAAAAGTTGAAACGAAACAACTGAGTTTGGAAACTGGAGAAATAATTTCTTTATATTTTAGTTTTGTTGGGTATAGATCAAGCATCTCTTTACAAAGTCAAAAGAAGAAAAAGCTTAATGAGTTGATCTTATGTTGGCCAACTATTAAAAAAATGATTTTTAAATGCTATTATAAAAAACTATTTTCAATCATGAAACAGACAATAATACAGCTGCTAAAGTTCTTTCCAAGGAATTTTCTGCAACAATCTCTCACTTTTCCAGGAGTGCAGTACCCTAGCTTCAATTTAGCATAAATATTATATAGAGTTAACTCATTAACTGCAGCACAAACATAAAACAAATGTTTAGTGTTTTTAATTTAGAAGGGAAATGCATGACATTTCTATCTCTGGAAGGATATTTTTTCTAAAATGCTTATATTCCTATTTATGAAAAAAATATTTTTAAGTAATTAATACTTGCAAACAGATAGGGTAGGGCATCCCCAGAGAAAGAGAAACACACATGACTGTCTTGATTTAAAAGAAGTCATTCAGACTTATGTCATTTTGTTATATAAGCCTGGGCACAATCCTTGCCCTTGAACAAGTCTCACTGATTAATGAGAAGTAAAGGAATGCAGGAACAAAGGAGATGCACTCAAGAAACAACAGTGCAACAAAAAAAACATACTCCTAGTTCCCCCTTAAGGAATACAGGTACCAATTTTTATGAGTTTTGCAGGAACTAAGACCCCCGTCTAGGTGAAGCATGGAATGATGACGATGAGCTTTTTCTGACTTCAACCAATTAAAACGTGGGCTCTGTGGACCTTTGCCCCAGTTCTATGCTGAATTCTCCTCTGCTCAAGCCCCTTCCTGAGTATGCAAGTAACCTTACCACAGAACTTTCTCAGTCTTGCTCTTCCAGGGGACACCACTTTGGAAAAGATCCCCGGGGTTCTTCTCACTTCCTGCAAGTAATAAATCCTCCCTTCACCCAGTCTTTGGCTTGGTTGTGTCTTTTGGCAAAATACCCACCAAGATGCAAACTCAACTTTAGTGCAACAATATAACAACTATATCACAAAAAAAAAAAAAAATCAACCACTCACCGCATTGACTATAGCATCTACCTCTAGTAATGTGATGTCACCTCTATAGAGAGAAACTTTTTCACTCAAACTTTTCTTCACCTGTGATGGTTCCTGAGTATCTTCTCCTGTAATAAAGAAGGAATATATATCAATAGTAATATTATTAGTTAATCTAATAAAGACAATTTTAATACAAGAGCAATATGGATCATACTCTGACACATTAGACAAGTGTAAGATAAATGTGTAAGTATTATCAGGAGTGTGGTCTATTCTCTATTTTTGTGTATTCTTCAATACAAAATGCAGTAGCACATATATAATAGGCATTCAATAAATATTATATAGAGTTAACTCATTAACTGCAGCACAAACATAAAACAAATGTTTAGTGTTTTTAATTTAGAAGGGAAATGCATGACATTTCTATCTCTGGAAGGATATTTTTTCTAAAATGCTTATATTCCTATTTATGAAAAAAATATTTTTAAGTAATTAATACTTGCAAACAGATAGGGTAGGGCATCCCCAGAGAAGAGAAACACAGATGACTGTCTTGATTTAAAAGAAGTCATTCAGACTTATGTCATTTTGTTATATAAGCCTGGGCACAATCCTTGCCCTTGAACAAGTCTCACTGATTAATGAGAAGTAAAGGAATGCAGGAACAAAGGAGATGCACTCAAGAAACAACAGTGCAACAAAAAACATACTCCTAGTTCCCCCTTAAGGAATACAGGTACCAATTTTTATGAGTTTTGCAGGAACTAAGACCCCCGTCTAGGTGAAGCATGGAATGATGACGATGAGCTTTTTCTGACTTCAACCAATTAAAACGTGGGCTCTGTGGACCTTTGCCCCAGTTCTATGCTGAATTCTCCTCTGCTCAAGCCCCTTCCTGAGTATGCAAGTAACCTTACCACAGAACTTTCTCAGTCTTGCTCTTCCAGGGGACACCACTTTGGAAAAGATCCCCGGGGTTCTTCTCACTTCCTGCAAGTAATAAATCCTCCCTTCACCCAGTCTTTGGCTTGGTTGTGTCTTTTGGCAAAATACCCACCAAGATGCAAACTCAACTTTAGTGCAACAATATAACAACTATATCACAAAAAAAAAAAAAAAAAAAAAATCAACCACTCACCCGCATTGACTATAGCATCTACCTCTAGTAATGTGATGTCACCTCTATAGAGAGAAACTTTTTCACTCAAACTTTTCTTCACCTGTGATGGTTCCTGAGTATCTTCTCCTGTAATAAAGAAGGAATATATATCAATAGTAATATTATTAGTTAATCTAATAAAGACAATTTTAATACAAGAGCAATATGGATCATACTCTGACACATTAGACAAGTGTAAGATAAATGTGTAAGTATTATCAGGAGTGTGGTCTATTCTCTATTTTTGTGTATTCTTCAATACAAAATGCAGTAGCACATATATAATAGGCATTCAATAAATTTATACCGGTTGCACTGGTAAACAAAAAGTTCAATGTTTGCTATTAATATTGTAAAATATGAATTTTAAGATATAATTATGTACCACTGGTTTCATAAGAAGATGAGAAAAAAATGTGTAAACTACCAAGTCAGAAAAAAGTTTTAGACTGAACAAGCTTATTTCTATTATGTTTGTGTTACCTAAAAGGCATCCTTGAAAAGAACATTTACTCAGCACAAAAAAATTTAGGTTCAGTTCTTTGCTTCATCTAAGTAACAAGCTGTGCCTTGGAATGCCACCGATCAAGAACATTTAAGTATGAAGCTTCTCCTTTATCAAATTCTATAAACCATTCTCTAGAGGGCGTGCTAGATTTAAAAGAGAAAAAAGCTCTGTCCTGCACACAACAAGCCAGCAAGCTGGTATATTTAAAACAAGCCAAACATTACCTTCTAAAACCTGATACAATTTTAATGTTTTAGAGCACCACTATAATTTGAATTTTCACCTATTTTTAACAGATAATATTAAAATATATTAATAAACAATCCTATATAAAATCAATATTTTAAAATACATTGAATTGCTACGTATAAAAAGCTTTCTAATATACCTTTAGGAAGGGTGACTCATAAATTCAAATGTTTTTTAACTATTTATGAATATGTGCAAATGTTTCCAGGTAGAAAGTAATGATACAGATTACAAATATACTGTCAAATAAGCATGAAATTTTGAGGTATGTAGTGGATTAGAGGTAATAGGTTACAAGCCACTTAAATCATCTTTGGACTCCAATAACCAAAGAAAAAATTGGCCAAGCCAAAGTAAACAATCTGGGGCCATAAAAGCAATCTTCCCTGTCTTCACCTCCAAAGCATTCCCTTCTTAGCAACCACTTATCTCCTTACAGGATTCTAAACAATTATTCAATGGTGGTGGTGGCAGTAGTAATAATAATAAGTCAGAGAATACTGTGGGAGAATAGTAATGAAAGATCACAGAAGACTTGAAATTAAAAAACACAGCTGACTTTACCACCTCAGAGACTCCTAGAGTACTGCTTTTCTGAGTTAGGTAAAGAGTAAGAGCTCAGGCTGTAACACCAAGATTCTTCAAACCTTGGTTCTGCCAATTAACTGGGTGACCATAGTTAAGTTATCTCTTTTCTCCATGCCTCAGTTCATAAATTACTGGCTTCTTTACAGCTAACAGGACTTTATGACACTTAGAATAAGTAAGCTCTCAACATACATTCCCTTTTTTAGCAAAGTTTTTACCAAGGTGATAAATATTATTTCAGCATTCATATCCAAAATACCCTGATAGTTTTTAAGTATGTTCACTATTGATTATTGTTATTCCCTATCAGTGAAAGAGAACAATTTTTGTTTGTGCTCTTATTAATCTTTCAATGCCTGGCCCAATAACAAAGATTTTAAGCCAGAAGACTCTGAGTTCCATGACCAATCAGCTACTATTACTACTTTTACCAAGCTAGAAAGATCTAGTTCTCAATTTAAAGATTGTTGCATGATAGTAAATACTAATATTTGGTAGTTTTGCCTGAAAATTCTGGGTATCTGGACTATTGTGAACCTAGTTATTATAAAGACTTTTCACTGATGATGAGTTTCAAAACTCCCATTAGGCATTAAATTCATAAGTATTTCACAAATGAAAGCAGAAAGGTTATTTCACCTTGGGAGACAAAGTAAACAGATTCCTAATCTATCTTCTAGCTGCATTCAGTTCTAAAAGCATTTCTTCATTTTCATATGAACCATTATGCACATATAGTAATGTGACTTTTAAAAACATATGTGGTAACAAGGGCTTCCTTGGTGGTCCAGTGGGTAAAGAGTCCACTTTGCAGTGCAAGGGCACTGGTTCGATCCCTGGCCCAGGAGGATCCCATGTGCCACAGAGCGATAAAAGCAATCTTCCATGTCTTCACCTCCAAAGCATTCCCTTCTTAGCAACCACTTATCTCCTTACAGGATTCTAAACAATTATTCAATGGTGGTGGTGGCAGTAGTAATAATAATAAGTCAGAGAATACTGTGGGAGAATAGTAATGAAAGATCACAGAAGACTTGAAATTAAAAAACACAGCTGACTTTACCACCTCAGAGACTCCTAGAGTACTGCTTTTCTGAGTTAGGTAAAGAGTAAGAGCTCAGGCTGTAACACCAAGATTCTTCAAACCTTGGTTCTGCCAATTAACTGGGTGACCATAGTTAAGTTATCTCTTTTCTCCATGCCTCAGTTCATAAATTACTGGCTTCTTTACAGCTAACAGGACTTTATGACACTTAGAATAAGTAAGCTCTCAACATACATTCCCTTTTTTAGCAAAGTTTTTACCAAGGTGATAAATATTATTTCAGCATTCATATCCAAAATACCCTGATAGTTTTTAAGTATGTTCACTATTGATTATTGTTATTCCCTATCAGTGAAAGAGAACAATTTTTGTTTGTGCTCTTATTAATCTTTCAATGCCTGGCCCAATAACAAAGATTTTAAGCCAGAAGACTCTGAGTTCCATGACCAATCAGCTACTATTACTACTTTTACCAAGCTAGAAAGATCTAGTTCTCAATTTAAAGATTGTTGCATGATAGTAAATACTAATATTTGGTAGTTTTGCCTGAAAATTCTGGGTATCTGGACTATTGTGAACCTAGTTATTATAAAGACTTTTCACTGATGATGAGTTTCAAAACTCCCATTAGGCATTAAATTCATAAGTATTTCACAAATGAAAGCAGAAAGGTTATTTCACCTTGGGAGACAAAGTAAACAGATTCCTAATCTATCTTCTAGCTGCATTCAGTTCTAAAAGCATTTCTTCATTTTCATATGAACCATTATGCACATATAGTAATGTGACTTTTAAAAACATATGTGGTAACAAGGGCTTCCTTGGTGGTCCAGTGGGTAAAGAGTCCACTTTGTAGTGCAAGGGGCACTGGTTCGATCCCTGGCCCAGGAGGATCCCATGTGCCACAGAGCGGCTGGACCAGTGTGTCCAATCACGAGCCAGCGCTCTGGAGTGCATGCACCCAGAGTCGATGCTCTGCAATGAGAGAGGCCACTACAATATGAGGCCCACACGTGGCAAAGAATAAAAAGGACGGATGAAAATAAATATAAATAAAAAGAGGCATGATGAGAAAAGAAAAAAAAAGATTTAAAAAAATATATATGTGGTAACAAATCATGTATTTTTTCCCAAAGTAAAGAAATTGTTGAAGAACTATATTAGAAAGCATCAAATTATAAACCATTTACACCACAGTTCAGTTTTCTTAAAGAAAATCCTAATCTCTTAAAAGCAAACTGTAAAATGGGGCATTTTAAGCCTAAAGTGTCAAACAATTCAACATATTAAATACATACACTGCTATGACAGGTCATTCAATAAGTTACTCAAAATGGTCTTATTATCAGGGATCGTACATATCTGTAAACAACAAAACTCTGTAAAAGTAAAAAGTAAAATAAAAAATTGTTTTAAGTTGAAAAAGAAAAAAATGGTCTTATAATTATTAGCATCATGAAGGAATATTTTTATCTCTTATTTTAAAAATTTACATGAGCACCTTTTTTCCTCATAGACAAATGCCCAATTCTTCTCATAGTATGTCAAAAAGGCATAAATATACTCAAAAACTATAATTTAATAGTATTAATAATTATAAATATTTCCTCCAACAATAAACCAAAACCACATGGCAGATTTTTGACTACCAACTGTTCTCCATAAATGCAAAAATATACATTACCACTATAGGTCGCATCTTTTGTTTGAATATTTAATAGCAATGTACTGCCTTCATTTTCACACAGCTGTGTTGCATCAGTGGTAATTCCAATGTGTTCATATCCTGAACTTTCAGTAATAAATAGGACAGACAACTTTCAAGCATGGTTCCCTCACAGACAATCTTTATGTACACAAAGCACTGATCCACATTTTGTACATCACCAGTTTTATCCAACTGAAAGCTGAAATATCTGTTCAGTGTGCACATATGATAGATAGTAGCTATTCTTCCAGGTAGTAAACTATTGATATTATTTTTAAAAACACACACAGGTTTATACAGGAACTACCACAGTAAAAGAAAAGAGATCTCATTATAGAACTGGGATCAATTCCCAATACAGCAAGGACAAGTGGGGACTTACAATCAAGGAACAGAGTGGAGATCAGCAGGAGGAAAATAACTATTAATAAAAGGGAACGTTGCGGGTGAGAGAAGATTTTGGTTAAATAGACACAATTCTTGCTGAAGAATTATCAGGTGGTCGGGTATCATCCAGGGTATTGGAGGGAAACAGAACTTTATTAGATATGAAGGGTGACCAGATATCAAGGATGGGAAATTCTCTCTAAATTGATAAAGCAGGATTTTTGTGAAAACTGGACAGTGCAGTTTTGGCAAGGATGGAGCCTAGAAAAAAAGGTTTGGTGGGACCTGACTAGTGTCTTTCAGTTACTCAGACGTGTCCAACTCTACAACCTCATGGACTGTAGCCTGCCAGGCTCCTCTGTCCATGGAACTCTCCAGGCAAGAATACTGGAGAGCACAGTCATGCCCTTCTATAGGGGATTAACCCAACCCAGGGACTGAACCTGGGTCTCCTGCACTGCAGGCAGATTCTTTACTGTTTGAGTCACCAGGGAAGCCCTGTTGCATCAAAGAACCTGACTAAAGTTTACTTACGGAGAGACTCTTTGTCAGTCCCTGCTCTTATTTGAGGAAAGAGACAGTCTTCTTTGAACAATGTAAGTCCATTGCTCATTAGGTTGTCTTTTGTCCTTTAAGGACCAGCTGAACTATAAGTTGAGACTAAGTAGTAGAGGATATTTTCAAGGTGGTACAAGCAGTTGGGCATTTAATGAGAGAAATTTCTATGAAAAGAAAAGGAAAACAAAGATTATTCGTTGGAGCATCCTACAAAACTAGTTTGAGTCCAGATGGCAGACAGTTGAGAAGTCACCTAGACGTAGGGCTTGAAGTGTCTATTCCAGTTTGAATGTCCTTGGTGATGGCATCAGGTGTTCCAGCAAACTTTCTCAATGGCCCACGCAATAGCAAGCACAATAGTTGTACATACATGATCTTCTGGGGTGATTTCCTTGAAGTTTGTATCAGATCATCCAGCTTCATATTACAGGGCTTCAGAAAAGGGGCAGTTTTAGTTCTCAATAATGCCAAATCAGGAGGAGGGGAGAAATACTGGAAACATTTTGAAGAGTTGTAGCCAGATACTGGAGGAAACCAGAAAATTGACAATATGTGCAAGACGATGAACAAGACTGGAATTTAATAACCCACAAGGGTACACTATACTTTTCCACTGAAACAATAAAATGTCTCTGTACAGTCACCCTGTCTCCTGCCCTACCCACATTTTTATTCTTGTTTATAAAATAAGTCTGGTCTCATTAGATTTAGTCTGATTATTTAAATAGGAGCAGAAAGTATGATCATTCACCACTTAGGCCTTTCAGGTTTGCTTTGCTGGAACTTTTCATAAAGAATCTCAAATTAGACTTTTGAAAGCCTCTCAAGGCTAAGAATCCAATCCAAGAATTTAGCACCAAATTTAACTTATAAAACCTATAGATTTGGATAAATTCCTCTCTTCTCAAAGTTCCCAGAATACTCTAAGGTTCCTGGGCTTCCAAGGAAGTGACTGGTCTTACATAATCCATAAGACTGAGAACTCTATAAACCAGGTACCCGGCTGGTTTTTCCAAAAGGATTTTGTGACACTGGCTCTATAAAACAAACCTTAGTTATCTAAAATCATCTGATAAAATAAGATTCTACACCGTAGAGATTATCCTTCTCAAATACGATATTCCAGCCAAAGTCTATACATCTAATTTTTCCAATTATGTCCCATTACAAGGAAAACAGATTCCTACTGAACTTATACAAGCACTGCCACTGTCGTGAAAATAAGAATACACAATAGAGCTTCTGAGTTCTGGAGAGATCAAGTAGGAGAAAAAGAAGTTTCATTTCTGTTTACAAAAGTATAATCAACTAAATTGCCATAGTTATAGACAGCTTGAGAAAAGATAAAAAGGAGTAAAATAATCTTATAGTTTAATTTAGCCATAGCGTAGGCTTGAAGTGTCTATTCAGTTTGAATGTCCTTGGTGATGGCATCAGGTGTTCCAGCAAACTTTCTCAATGGCCACGCAATAGCAAGCACAATAGTTGTACATACATGATCTTCTGGGGTGATTTCCTTGAAGTTTGTATCAGATCATCCAGCTTCATATTACAGGGCTTCAGAAAAGGGGCAGTTTTAGTTCTCAATAATGCCAAATCAGGAGGAGGGGAGAAATACTGGAAACATTTTGAAGAGTTGTAGCCAGATACTGGAGGAAACCAGAAAATTGACAATATGTGCAAGACGATGAACAAGACTGGAATTTAATAACCCACAAGGGTACACTATACTTTTCCACTGAAACAATAAAATGTCTCTGTACAGTCACCCTGTCTCCTGCCCTACCCACATTTTTATTCTTGTTTATAAAATAAGTCTGGTCTCATTAGATTTAGTCTGATTATTTAAATAGGAGCAGAAAGTATGATCATTCACCACTTAGGCCTTTCAGGTTTGCTTTGCTGGAACTTTTCATAAAGAATCTCAAATTAGACTTTTGAAAGCCTCTCAAGGCTAAGAATCCAATCCAAGAATTTAGCACCAAATTTAACTTATAAAACCTATAGATTTGGATAAATTCCTCTCTTCTCAAAGTTCCCAGAATACTCTAAGGTTCCTGGGCTTCCAAGGAAGTGACTGGTCTTACATAATCCATAAGACTGAGAACTCTATAAACCAGGTACCCGGCTGGTTTTTCCAAAAGGATTTTGTGACACTGGCTCTATAAAACAAACCTTAGTTATCTAAAATCATCTGATAAAATAAGATTCTACACCGTAGAGATTATCCTTCTCAAATACGATATTCCAGCCAAAGTCTATACATCTAATTTTTCCAATTATGTCCCATTACAAGGAAAACAGATTCCTACTGAACTTATACAAGCACTGCCACTGTCGTGAAAATAAGAATACACAATAGAGCTTCTGAGTTCTGGAGAGATCAAGTAGGGAGAAAAAAGAAGTTTCATTTCTGTTTACAAAAGTATAATCAACTAAATTGCCATAGTTATAGACAGCTTGAGAAAAGATAAAAAGGAGTAAAATAATCTTATAGTTTTCACTTAAATTTTAGCCACGAGTCAGGTCTATATAATCTCTGGTATTTTCTCCCCTTGATAATTTTTATCCTAACTGTGTTCCTGGAAGAAGGAACAAGTTAAGGTTACCCATTGAATATGAGAGTTAATGTTTTTTTTAATCGGTATTTGTGGAGGAGACTGTGAAGATTTTTCATTTCACCAGATATGGAATCTTAAGAGACTGTGGACTCAATTTTAGGTAAGAAACTGACAGGAAACATCAAGCAGTTGTCTGGATGTCACCAAAGCCTAAGTGAACAAAATGTCCAGTCTGTTTTCAATTACCTTTTCTTCCTTTTGAGCATCAAATACCAGTAGTTGCTTTCAAGGATCCCTAAGTTCCTTGAGAGTCCCTAGTGGGGAGCGGAAGGCCTAAAATTCAAGCGACTATATGAGCTGAGGAGCTTAGGGAGGAAGGAAAAAGTCCAGCAAGGGCGAGAGAGATGGAGAAGTTAGAAGTTTTGAAGAGAGATGCATCGAAGAATTTAAACAGAACTGAAGGGTACATTAAAAGGTGTAAGAGAAGGACCAGAAGCAATACCAGTTTGAAGAAATCTTAAGTTTCCCAAAGAAGGCCAGTGAGGTTCTAAATTATCCACAGTATAGTCATTCCATCAAGAAGGGAAGTAGACGAAAAAGGCAGAGCACATAGTCCACAGGAGCTGGAGAAGGGGGTTTCAACTGCCTGAAAAGTTCCCCATGGGAAAAGCAGACCAAATAACAGAGAATACAGAGGACTTGCAAAGGCCCTTCCAGCCCAGGAGCAAATTTCTGCTCAAAATAAGGAGCCAGGAAGAAAGATTTCCAACCCAATGTGAAAGTTGGACCATAAAGAAGTCTAAGCACTGAAGAATTGATGCTGTTGAACTGTGGTGTTGGAGAAGACTCTTAAGAGTCACTTGGAGGGCTTCCCCTGGTGGTCCAGTGGGTAAGGACACCGCCTTGCAGTGCAAGGGGCGCCGGTTCCATCCCTGGCCTGGGAAGATCCCACGTGCCGCGGAGCGCCTGGACCGATGTGTCCAATTACCGAGCCGGAGCTCTGGCGCGCATGCGCCTAGAGCCGGTGCTCTGCGACGGCAGACGCCACCGCGATGGGAGGCCCACAGGAACCAAAGAACAAAGACAGATGAAAATAGAAAAATGAAAGAGCAACAGAAGTGGCCCGCCTGCTCCCTTCCCTCCCCAACCCCCGCCCAAAAATAAGTAAATAAATAAATCTTTAAAAAAAAAAAAAAAAAAGAGTCGCTTGGATTGCAAGGAAATCAAATCAGTCAACCCTAAAGGAAATCAACCCTGAATACTCACTGGAAGGACTGATGCTGAAGCTGAAGCTCCAATACTTTGGACACCTGATGTGAACAGCTGACGCACTGGAAAAGACCCTGAGGCTGGGAAAGATCGAAGGCAAGAGGAGAAGGAGACAATAGAGAATGAGATGGTTGGACGGCATCGCCAACTCAATGCACATGAGTTTGAGCAAGCTTTCTTGGTGAAGGACAGGAAAGCCTTGCATGCTGCAGTCCAAGAGGTCACAAAGAGTTGGACAAGACTAAGTGATCAAACAAAAAAAATATCACTAATGACATTAAGATGCTTTAAGGGCAACAAACTATGTTAACTGAATCTTAACTAAAACCTACTGACCAACATTCTCCTTGTTTTAAAAGCATAACCTTTAAGACTATGATAAATATTGACAATATAATAGAATTTTCATAAAATCATAATTATACTTTACATTTCAAACTTTTAAAATATATTGAACAAAATGATCTTATCACTTTTCCTCTAGAACTGTCAAAATACCTGAAGTCCACTGGATACACAGTCATGGGATCATCACTTGGTCCTATGATCACTCAGAAGATAAGATGCTGGAAGATACTCACATGAAGTGCCTAGAACCCTTCAAATTCGTATGTTCCCTCATGTTAACATCCTCTGTATTTTAACACCTATAGGCATGACACAAAAGAAACTACCAAGGACATCAATACATTGACTGATGATCCCACAAGAAGGGGTCTATCGTCAGTTGACCTCCTTCCTTATGAGGCTGCTAGCTAAAGTCAGTTTGGCTTTAATCCAGCCGTGTATTCACAAATTCAAATTAACATTTTATCTCTATAAAAATAAAGAAGCTAGTAGGATACCATACCCCGCAAAAAAAAGAAAGATCAAGCAAATTTCTATAGAAATCAGCATTTAAATTAATTAAATAATCAAAATGATCAGAAAAACACTGTTGTAAGGAGGAAACCAGTTCTGACTGCATATTGCAAATTGTTTATTTGACATGCTTTTCATTGTTTTTGTTTTTATAATCATACTTAATGGCTTGCCTGGAGGACCTTGCCCCTCTGACTGACTGTTAAATGAAAATACCTTTGTTCAACACCCTGTCTACCTGTGGATACCAGGAAGGGAAAAATTAACATATCCCCTGCCTGAGGCTTGCCATTTTAGAGGATGTTTGCAAGATTAATGACCTTCTTACTTTGCTTCCTCACCTCCTGCTATCTCTGATCTATACAAAAAAAAAAAGGAAGGGGGTATCTAGACCCCAATAAGATGATTATTTTGAGGTGCTAGTCTACCATCTTCTCAGTCAGCTGCCATTCGAATAAAGTTATCTTCCCTGCCTCAACACCTCGTCTCTCAGATGCACTGGCCTGTCGTGAGGCGAGTCTGGACTCGCTAATAATGTCTTTAGACCCATTAAGAGACTTTAAGGATATACAACCTGAAAATTAGAGGAACCCCATACAGGATGCTTCTGAGATTCTAAATTGAAATCTACTAGCCTGCTGATCTGTACACCTCCACATCCTACTGAAAGGGTTCTACCTCAATTTGAAACTTAAATCCAGGGCCCAGACCTAATCAAACCCTGCTTGAGACTTGAACCCATGTGGCCAGGGCTTAGCCCCAGCTAAAACCCTGTCTGGAACTCAAACCCACATGGCTGGGACTTGAATCCAGCCAAAACTCTGCTTGGGGCTTGAACTCACGTGGCCAGGACTCGAACCCAGGCAAAACCCTGGTAATTAAAATCATTCACCCAATGTCTGGACCCACTGAGGCTCAGGTTCTTCATGTTTCTTTGCAGAGAATTCAGCGAGAGTCAAAGTAATAGGTAAGAAATGGATTTATTCAGACTCAGAG
The DNA here is from genome assembly GCA_022376925.1 of Tragulus kanchil. Taxonomy (NCBI): domain Eukaryota; kingdom Metazoa; phylum Chordata; class Mammalia; order Artiodactyla; family Tragulidae; genus Tragulus; species Tragulus kanchil. The sequence goes on from JAIOJX010000031.1 coordinate 79,007,119, forward strand.
AAAGCACACTCCACAGACAGAGTGCGGCCATCGCAGAGCAAATCCAGTGGCCCTGAAAACATGGTGTTCTTAGCTTTTATGGGCTGGGTAATTCCATATGCTAATGAGTGGGAGGATTATTCCAGCTCTGTTAGGGAAGGGGTGAAACTGTCATGGCACCTCTGGGTGTGTCATTTAGCTTGCTGACTGAGGATCAAGGTCTGGTCTGCCATCTTGGACCCATTTGATTCTAATGGGTTTATGCTGTGTCCTTGGGCTGTCATTCTTTTCAAAAACTGTGCCCTGCCCCTTTCCCTAAACCTTACACTATCTGATCATGCCAGGCTAACAATCCTCATGTCCAGATTTCTGACGGTTTTACTCTTCCAACTTAACAGCTCACTTCTTTAACTGGGCCAATATCAATTCCATGCCTCTCTTCCTTTCTCCACAGAGCTTCCACAGATGAAAATTTCAGCAACAAATTTCCTTTCTTTTCTTCCCTGGGACTCCAAACTAACCCTGTCAGGGAAAGACAAGGAAGTCATCAGATAAAGAATATTAGAGTGAGACCTCACTTTAGCAGTGAGGAAGGAATCCAGGCATGACAGCCATGCTAACTAATGCAGGAAGTACAAAGTCCAGCCAACTTATGAACTCCACATTCCAGCAGCATAATAAAACATACAAATAACTTCAATACATGGAAGAACATTACAAATGCCATGAGAAAGATTTAAAGTACTTTGAGATTCAGACAGAACTCTCAAAAAGGTGCTATTTTAGTGGAGCTATCCAAGGTGAGTTTAAAAGGATCCAGAAGAATACCAGAGGACAGGATGGGATGAGAGGAATGAAGTCAAAGTAGCAGAACACAGAGTCTGCCTTGGGGAACAAAAAGGATTCATCCTTGATGGGAATATGGAGAAGATGACAAACTGGGGAGTTAGCGGCAGATGAGATCAGAACTGTTCATGTTTAAACCAGATGGTGGATGGGCGCTCTCTGGGATCCATTAAAGAAATCACAAATGGGCAGCTTTTTTTAGCCCAAATATAAGATTTTCTTTAAACAGTGTCACTGTTTTTGTTTTTAAAACTGCATTTCAATTTTCACATTCAATTAACTTTTAGCATTCAAACTCAAGATGTTTCACATTAAAATTAAGATTTTCTACGTCTCTTGAAAAACAAGGAGGTCTGGTAATACCGGTACTGCCTCTTCACATGATGTATGAGAAGAAGATACACCCTTGGACAAGCATCCTTTGCTTTCCAGTACACAAGACAGTATATTTGTTTATACCTAAATTAGGTTGGCCTCAAACAGTTACATTACCTGACTATCTCTCACAAGCATTTGGTTGTTAGATTTCTGCAGCAGAGCATTCAAAGGTTAATGACTATAAATCCAATGTAATTATTAAAAACCTATTCATGGAGGAGGAAATGGAAACCTACTCCAGTATTCTAACCTAGATAATCCCATGGACAGAGGATCCTGGCAGACTATACATATTCCAGGGGTTTGCAAAGAATCAGACACAACTGAGAAACTGAGCACACATGCATGCACCTGTCCAGTAGTATATTATCTGTAAAGATTACCTCATTTGAATACACTGTACCAGAGTAAATCAATGAGACTACTTCCCCATGATAATGTAACACTACAGAGATTCTAAATAAATAATCAAAGTCAGAAAAAAATCTATTCAGAACAGAAAATTCTGCAAAGGTACAAAAAAAAGAATATGGGGCAAGTTCCCATCAAATGAAATGTTTCCCTATAAAACAATAAAACTGAAATCAAAACTTATATTGGCATCTACGAAGTGGTAAAAATTCAGTAACTCAGAATGTTCTTTGTAAATTGAGTCAACAAGACTTCCAAAGACTCACACTTTCCTATGTCTTTGTCCTTGTTTAATACCCTTGCACAATGACTCTGAGTTTTTCCATGACAACTGCTTTGACCAACAGGACACCAGCAAATGTTACCCAAACAATGGCTTAACGAGTTCCCTGAACATGGGTGTTTGCCCCCTCTTACTATGACAAGGCCACAGTGTAACAAAGCCTACACTAGCCTACTAGCAAATAAGAAGCCACCTGGAGCAGAGATAAGCCAACCCAGCTGAGGCTCCCTAGACCAACCAGTTTGGCAACTGCCAGTCAGACATGAGTGAGCCTGTTCAGAACCATCTAAACCCAGCCAACTCACAGCTGACTATAAAACCTCCTGGTTAACTAGAGACTAATGAGCAATATTTTAAGTCACTAAAGTTTGAAGGGTGTGTTGCACAGTAAAGTTACCCAATATGGGAAGACACAAAAGAAGGTGGGGAGGAGCGAAATGGGACTTTGAAGAAAACTGGGCACAAAAAATTAAGTTGCAAACTGGCAGCATAATAGTTATTATGAATTAACCCTAGGAGACAGAGTCTCCCAGCGTAACATCTACAACACCTGAAATAATCGTGAAACTTAAGAATGAATGCATATGCTGGAAGAGGCAGGAATGTGAGCACAGGAGAGGGTGAAACCTACTCCAGTATTCTAACCTAGATAATCCCATGGACAGAGGATCCTGGCAGACTATACATATTCCAGGGGTTTGCAAAGAATCAGACACAACTGAGAAACTGAGCACACATGCATGCACCTGTCCAGTAGTATATTATCTGTAAAGATTACCTCATTTGAATACACTGTACCAGAGTAAATCAATGAGACTACTTCCCCATGATAATGTAACACTACAGAGATTCTAAATAAATAATCAAAGTCAGAAAAAAATCTATTCAGAACAGAAAATTCTGCAAAGGTACAAAAAAAAGAATATGGGGCAAGTTCCCATCAAATGAAATGTTTCCCTATAAAACAATAAAACTGAAATCAAAACTTATATTGGCATCTACGAAGTGGTAAAAATTCAGTAACTCAGAATGTTCTTTGTAAATTGAGTCAACAAGACTTCCAAAGACTCACACTTTCCTATGTCTTTGTCCTTGTTTAATACCCTTGCACAATGACTCTGAGTTTTTCCATGACAACTGCTTTGACCAACAGGACACCAGCAAATGTTACCCAAACAATGGCTTAACGAGTTCCCTGAACATGGGTGTTTGCCCCCTCTTACTATGACAAGGCCACAGTGTAACAAAGCCTACACTAGCCTACTAGCAAATAAGAAGCCACCTGGAGCAGAGATAAGCCAACCCAGCTGAGGCTCCCTAGACCAACCAGTTTGGCAACTGCCAGTCAGACATGAGTGAGCCTGTTCAGAACCATCTAAACCCAGCCAACTCACAGCTGACTATAAAACCTCCTGGTTAACTAGAGACTAATGAGCAATATTTTAAGTCACTAAAGTTTGAAGGGTGTGTTGCACAGTAAAGTTACCCAATATGGGAAGACACAAAAGAAGGTGGGGAGGAGCGAAATGGGACTTTGAAGAAAACTGGGCACAAAAAATTAAGTTGCAAACTGGCAGCATAATAGTTATTATGAATTAACCCTAGGAGACAGAGTCTCCCAGCGTAACATCTACAACACCTGAAATAATCGTGAAACTTAAGAATGAATGCATATGCTGGAAGAGGCAGGAATGTGAGCACAGGAGAGGGTGCAGGGTGCTCAGCATCATGTCTTTAAATGAGAACAAAAGATCCCTCTGCATTCATCCTAATTCCACCTCTTTCCTAAAATGATACGCTCAAACGTTTACCCATCTATTCTATATGGCCTGTTTCTCCACACTGGAGTTTCCCAAATAGCATAGTTGGTAAAGAATGCACCTGCCAATGCACAAGATACGGGCTTGATCCCGGGATGAGGAAGATCACCTGGAGAATGAAATGGTAACCCACTAGTATTCTTGCATGGAAAATTCCATGTACAGAAGAGCCTGGTGGGCTAGAGTCTGTGGGTTCGCAAAGAGTTGGAGGTGACTGAACACACACATGCCATGTTAGCACTTTGTATCATAATTACTGATTGAGATAGCTTAAGGAAACTGAAGCAAAGAGATAGAGCAACTAGAGCAACTAACTTTCCCAAAGGTATACAACTAATGGAGACAAGATACGAACCCTGGAAATACGGTTCTAGAATCCCTGTGTTTAACCACTATGCAATAATGCCTCAGCATAAGGACCAGTCTCACAAGGTTAAAGAAAAATTAGATTCATACATACTTTAAATAAGGACACACTTCATTCTTACAGGACCTTTTTAAAGTTTAATGTGACTATCCTAGAAGATGTTTGAGGTGGGAGCTTAGGTATTAAAAAGGTGTGTTTTATTCTAATGACGGGCTTCCCTGGTGGCTCAGACAGTAAAGAATTCGCCAGCAATGTGGGAGCCCCTTGGCAATGAGCAATATTGTTCAGAACCATCTAAACCCAGCCAACTCACAGCTGACTATAAAACCTCCTGGTTAACTAGAGACTAATGAGCAATATTTTAAGTCACTAAAGTTTGAAGGGTGTGTTGCACAGTAAAGTTACCCAATATGGGAAGACACAAAAGAAGGTGGGGAGGAGCGAAATGGGACTTTGAAGAAAACTGGGCACAAAAAATTAAGTTGCAAACTGGCAGCATAATAGTTATTATGAATTAACCCTAGGAGACAGAGTCTCCCAGCGTAACATCTACAACACCTGAAATAATCGTGAAACTTAAGAATGAATGCATATGCTGGAAGAGGCAGGAATGTGAGCACAGGAGAGGGTGCAGGGTGCTCAGCATCATGTCTTTAAATGAGAACAAAAGATCCCTCTGCATTCATCCTAATTCCACCTCTTTCCTAAAATGATACGCTCAAACGTTTACCCATCTATTCTATATGGCCTGTTTCTCCACACTGGAGTTTCCCAAATAGCATAGTTGGTAAAGAATGCACCTGCCAATGCACAAGATACGGGCTTGATCCCGGGATGAGGAAGATCACCTGGAGAATGAAATGGTAACCCACTAGTATTCTTGCATGGAAAATTCCATGTACAGAAGAGCCTGGTGGGCTAGAGTCTGTGGGTTCGCAAAGAGTTGGAGGTGACTGAACACACACATGCCATGTTAGCACTTTGTATCATAATTACTGATTGAGATAGCTTAAGGAAACTGAAGCAAAGAGATAGAGCAACTAGAGCAACTAACTTTCCCAAAGGTATACAACTAATGGAGACAAGATACGAACCCTGGAAATACGGTTCTAGAATCCCTGTGTTTAACCACTATGCAATAATGCCTCAGCATAAGGACCAGTCTCACAAGGTTAAAGAAAAATTAGATTCATACATACTTTAAATAAGGACACACTTCATTCTTACAGGACCTTTTTAAAGTTTAATGTGACTATCCTAGAAGATGTTTGAGGTGGGAGCTTAGGCATTAAAAAGGTGTGTTTTATTCTAATGACGGGCTTCCCTGGTGGCTCAGACAGTAAAGAATTCGCCAGCAATGTGGGAGACCTAGGTTCAATCCCTGGGTTGGGAAGATCTCCTGGAGAAAGAAAAGGCTACCCACTCTATTCTTGCCTGGAGAATTCCATGGCTCATCCATGAGTCGTAAAGAGTTGGACAGAACTGAGCGACTTTCACTTCACTATCCTAATGATATCTTCTGCTAAAAATTAACTTAGTTAAAAATTATGATATGGCTATACAGAATGGCTCTAGTTTAAAGCTTGTCAGACTAATGCAGCCTAACATTTCAAGTAATCTTGCATAAAAATCAGTTAAGTTCATACAGTTATACTCCAAAGAAAAAGAGAAGTAAATTTCTACACTTTTAGTTAATTCAACAAATCCTAATTTATAAAAATACATTAATAAATGCTGGCTCAAATAAAGAAATAATAGAAAATAACTTTTAAAGTCAGAAAAACAGGGCTTCCCTGGTGGTCCAGTGGGTAAAGAGTTCGTCTTGCAGTGCAAGGGGCACTGGTTTGATCCCAGAGTGCAAGCACCCAGAGCTAGTGCTCTGCAACCAGAGAGACTACTGCAATGGGAGGCCCACACATGCCAAAGAATAAAGATGGATGAAAACAAAGGATGACTTAGAGGCAAAAAAAGAAAACTTAAAAAAAGTTTTCTTTTAATTCAGAAAAACAGTAGCCTAGTTAATAATGCACATTTCCCTTCCCACCTCTAACAATCTTCTCCTCTACCTCACCTCACTCATCCACTCCTACTATATATACAACTTGCAAAATATTATCTCTAACTTTTCATCCCTCATTAACTGTTTCCTAGCCTTTATCTCCCTTAATTTTCTTATCAAGGTCTGTAGTCATTTTTACTCTCTCTCGGATCTGCGTCACAGCAAAATTTCTCAAAAAGTTGTCCATATTCATTTTCACCGTATCCTTAACATTCACTCTTCCATTGTTTTATTAATAAAAATTTAAAGTGGACCATACACACAATAATATAATAATAAAAATCTTTAAAGAACAGCACTTTTTACAGTGAATATTCAATTGTCTACACCCAGGTTAAGAAATAAACCACCACCAACATATCTGAAGCTCCTTCTTGCCTCTCTCCTAAATATTGTGTTGGTTTTTTCGTTTGGAGCTTTAACAATATTCATGTATCCATATATGAAACACAGAAGTTTTACTATTTTTTAAATTTATGTTATAGAATCAAATAGTATATACTCTTTTGCTTTGAACTGCTTGCTTTGATCAATATTATATTTTGAGGTTTCATCATGCTGATACATATGCATATAGCCCACCAATTTCTGCTCTGGAACAGCAGTTCATTTTATGTACCAATATATAGTGGTTTATTTATCCATTCTTTTGTTGATTGACATTTGGGTTATTTACAGTTTGAGGCTTGTATGAATCATACTACTAATGAACAATTTTAAGCATGTCTTCCATGTACACAAGTACAAGACTATCATGATGTACCTGGGAGGGGAAACAAAAGGTATACAGTATTCAATGATTTACTACTGAATAGTTTTCTTGAGTGGCTGGGCCAATTTATACTTTCACTGTATCACTCTCCAGCCTTCTACAGTCCAGTTTCTGATCCTATTAATCCACCAAAATGACTCATCAAGCTTCCTCAAACTTGTAATCTGTCAAATTCAATGACCACCTTTTTGATCCTATCTCACTCAACTGTTTAAGGAAGCATTTAACAGACATAACTACTTTCCTTGAAATTTCCTTTCCCTAATGACCTTTTATTACTCCAGTTTCTTCTTACCTCACAAGTCACTCCTTCTCAGTGTCTTTTTTAAATTTTTATAAAATTCTGTGCTTAATTTTTACTGTACAGTAAAGTGACTCAGTTACACATACATATATCCTTTTTCATTTTTTTTCCATTATGGTTTATCACAGTGTCTTTTGCTGGCTCTTGCTACCACCTCTAAATGTTTAAAAAGTTCCCCAAATCTCAGTCCTAAGCACCCTTTCTTTTCTCTACCCATGCACTCACTCAGGAGGATTTCCTTCAGTCCCATGGTTTTAAATCCAAAAATATGAGTGGCTCTCAAACTGATTATTTCAGGTCCACATATCTGTTGAAATTGAGCCTTCATAAAAAAGTTGTGCTACATCTAAAATACACCTGAAACCCATCTACTCCTCTCTATTTCCATGGCTTCCCACTTGGCCCAGGTCACCATAAACCACTAATCTGGACTATCTGAACCCCATTTTCATTTTTCTCCCCTCCTTTCACAATATATTCTCAGGGATGAGGGTAATTTTTTTAAATGAAAGTTTGCTCCTCTGTTGAAAGCACTTCAATGGCTTCATAATGAAAACATTTATTTGTCCCCCAATATCTATTATCTATTTCTTGTTTTTATTAATAACTCACACATACATACACACGTTTTATGAGCGTACAAGGATAACAAACTAGGGACTACACTTGTAAACCTCCCATGGTAAGACTGCACATGTGACTAAATGATGACTTCCAAAATTTAAGTGGAAGCTACACTTAAAAAAGAAGTCACTAGGGCTTCCTTGGTGGTCCAGTGGGTAAGGACACCGCCTTGCAGTGCAAGGGGCACTGGTTCCATCCCTGGCCTGGGAGGATCCCACGTGCCCCCGAGCAGGTGGACCAATGTGTCCAACTACCAGGCCGGAGCTCTGGAGCACATGTGCCCAGAGCCAGTGCTCTGCAACAACAGATGCCACCACGATGGGAGGCCCACACGAGCCAAAGAACAAAGATGGATGAAACTGAATAAATGAAAAGACCAACAGAAGTGGCCCGCCTGCCCCCTTTCCTCCCTACCCCACCTCCACCCCCACCCCCTCAAAAAAGAAGTCACTAGTCCTTCATTACCTCTCTGCAAAATTAGAGATGTGGACATGTGGATGGTAAGGTGGCCTTAACCACATACACAGGGGTAACACCTTGTCAGATGGCTAAAGAGCAAGAGAAAAGGAACCTTACACAACCTTGTGGAACAGAGTCAGCTATCGACTCCATACGGAGTTGTTGCATGAGATACTACTGTCTTGTTTGATGCCCTATAGTTGGCAGTTTTCTTGTAATAACAGCTGAATCTATAGTTTCCCACTGTGCTTAGAAAAAAACTCTAAGATCCTTACCATAGTATGTAAGGTCCTGCACAGTTCAACCCCATCTGTCGTCTTCTTCCCAATAACTTCGCTCCAACCCAACAAATGTTCTTCCACTAGGCTTTCATGTGGCTGAACCTTTCTATTAGTATCAACTCCCCAGTAAAACTTCTCTCATTATCTACCTAAAGTAGTCCCCTCTCCTCATTCAGCATCTTTCCAATCTTGTCATTTTTACAGCACTTGTCACAGTCTGAAGTTATTTTTTGTCTGTACTAAGTAAAATGCAACTGCCTTGAAACCAGAAACTTCCCTCATTCACGACTACATCTTAAATGACTACTATCATGACTGATAGAAGTAATAAGTAATGCTAACAAAACCTCATCAGGGCCCTGGCTACTCAGACTGACTGCTCATCACCCGGCTCTATGTCTCTTCCTGTTCCTTCAAGTCTCAGCTTAAATGTCCCAGCTTCAAAAAAGCCTTATCTGATCAACCTATCTAACACAGAGCCTCAATTGCAACTTTGCAGTCATTCTCTATCATTTCACCCTGTCCATTCCCTTCGTGTTAGTTGCACAGTTGTGTCCATCTCTTGGCGATTCCATGGACCATAGCCTGTCAGGCTCCTCTGTCTACAGAATTCCCCAGGCAAGAATACTGGAGTGGTAGCCTATCGCTTCTCCAGGGGATCTTCCCAACCCAGAGACTGAACCCAGGTCTTCTGCATCGCAGGGAGATTCTTTACTGTCTAAGTCACCAGGAAAGTTATTTAAGATATAAAAGTATCATATCTTATGTACCTACTTATTGACCATCTAGTCCAAATAATATAAAGTTTGATGAGATCAAGGGCCTCGTCTATCTTTTTCATTTATATTCTTATTTGCCAAGAACAGTGCACAGTGCTTTAGTGGGTACATAATAAATTCTGGAGTGAATAAATTCATGATCATAAATGTAGTTATAAAACACAGTGTTAAGGCTCATGATTAACTCCTGAGAGTAAACAAAATACAAGAAATACTCCAAAAAAATTTAATCTGGATCAAAAACTGCATAAATAAAGGTAAGAGTGAGAAAAAGGATAGGGAAAGTGAAATTGTTTCATCTTAAACTAGGGGAATTGCAAAAAATTATTTTTTATACAGATAATTAGAAAAACATAAGTGCAAACATTCAGAGAAATAAAAGTTTCAATTAAAAATAAAGTTTAATTACATAAACACATTATTGTTGTTTAGTCACTAAGTCATGTCCAACTCTATTACAACCTGATAGACTGTAGCCTACCAGATTCCTCTGTCCATGGGATTTCCTAGGCAAGAATGCTGGAACAAGTTGCCATTTCCTCCTCCAGGGGACCCTCCCCACCCAGAGAATGAAACCTCATCATGTCTTGTATTGGCAGGCAGACTGTCTACCACTGAGCCAACAGGGAAGTCCCAAAAAGTGCAACAATAACAATGAAGTACAAAAATAAAAAAACAAAGATTATGATTAAGAATGAAAAACAGTTTAATTGTATACACATACAGAGTGCATAACAATAGCAGTAAAGTGTGAAAAATAAATTTAAAGAAAACTTACAATTATGAATAAAATAAATAAAAACCTCACTGTAAAAGTCAATGACTCTCAAAATAGGTAAAAATTCAAGAAAAGAATTTTTAAAAACTATCACAAAGATACAGTTGCCAAATGAAACAGAAACCAAACCCAGAGCAGAATTCAAATGCAAAAAGAAAAAGCTTTGTTTTGTTAGGAATGGACCTTGCAATATAAATACAGAGCAGGACACAGAGAAGCTGGTTGAGAACATAAAGCCAAATAACTCACAGAGACTTACTCCTGGACACCTTCAACACTTGACAAACTTGTCATTAAGTCATACTTCTACTCTTGTTATAATATTAAAAGTATCATTACACTATAGCAGTATTTTTGTTTCCTGTCATTTGTATACTTTGGTATACTTTTTAAATCAAGTATAACATACAAAAAAGCTGTTAAATAATAAATTATGCAACTCACTGAATTATTCTAAAGTGAGTGTACCCATGCAACCATCAACCATCATCCATCATCCATGTCAACAAATAGGGCATTACTAACACCTAGACATCTTCTGAATTGCTGTTGTTGTTCAGTCACTCAGTCATATCTGACTCTTTGCAACCCCACGGACTGCGGCATGCCAGGCTTCCCTGTCCTTCACTATCTCCCTGAGTTCGCTCAAACTCACATCTATCAGGTGGGTGATACCATGGAACCATCTCACCCTGTCACCCCCCTTCTCAGTCTGCCCTCAATCTTTCCCAGAATCAGTCTTTTCCAATGAGTCACCTCTTGTATCAGCTGGCCAAAGATTTGGAACTTCAGCTTCAGCATCAGTCCTTCCAATGAATAGTCAGGGTTGATTTCCTTTAGGATACACTAGTTGTATCACCTTGCTCTCCAAGGGACTTTCAAGAATCTTCCAGCACCACAGTTGGATAGCATGAATTCTTCAGCACCCTGCCTTCTTCATGGTCCAGCTCTCACATCCATACGTGACTAATGGAAAAACCATAGCTTTGACTATACGGACTTTTGTTAACAAAGTGATATCTCTGCTTTTTAATACACTGTCTAGGTTTGTCATGGTTATTCTTCCAAGGAGCAAGCGTCTTTTAATTTCATGGCTGCAGTCACCATCCACAGTGACTTTGAAGCCCAAAAAAATTAAGTCTGTCACTGTTTCCACTATTTGCCCATCTATTTGCTATGAAGTGATAGGACCAAATGCCATGATCTTCATTTTCCGAATGCTGAGTTTTCAGTCAGCTTTTTCATGCTCCTCTTTCACTTTCATCAAAAGGCTTAGTTCTTCACTTTCTGCCATTAAAGTGGTGTCATCTGCATATCCAAGGTTACTGACATTTCTCCCAGAAATCTTGATTCCAGTTTGTACTTCATCCAGCCCAGCATTTTACATGACGTACTCTGCATCTTAGTTAAATAAGCAGGGTGCCAATATACAACCTTGACGTACTCCATTCCCAACTTTGAACCAGTTCATTGTTCCATGTCTGGCTCAAACTTTTGCTTCTTGACCTGCCTAGAAGTTTAGCAGGAGGCAGGTAAGGTGGGTCTGGTATTAAATTTTCCATAGTTTGTTGTGATCCACACAGTCAAAGGCTTTAACATAATCAATGAAGCATAAGTAGATGTTTTTCTGGAATTCCCTTGCCTTTTCTATGGTCAAATGGATGTTGGCAATTTGATCTCTGGTTCCTCTGTTTTTTCTAAATCCAGTTTGTATGTCTGCAAGTTCTCAGTTCATGTATTGTCAAAGCCTAGCTTGAAGGATTTTGAGCATGACCTTGCTAGCATATGAAATGAGCACAATTGTGCAGTAGTTTGAATATCCTTTGGCATTGCCCTTCTTTGGGACTGGAATGAAAACTGACCTCTTCCAGTCCTGTGGCCACTGATGAGTTTTCCAAATTTGCTGGCATATTGAGTGTAGAACTTTAACGGCATCATCTTTAAGATTTGAAGCTCCATCACCTCCACTAGTTTTGTTCATAATAATGCTTCCTAAGGCCCACTTGACTTCACACTCCAGGATTTCCAGTGGTATCCAGACATCTCCTGAATACCACTTCCGAATCATTATCTGGTCCTTTTTCTCAAACTAATCACTATCTGGAGGTCTATCTGCCTGTTATTTAATTAATTATACATGTTATATTATATATATATACGCTTAATTATATCACATGTAATACATGCATTCTTTGATGCCTGATAACTTGATGAACACATATTATTTATGAAATTTATTCTTGCCTGGAGCTGTCATTTGTGCATTTTCATCACTCTACATGCATTCTTGCTATGAAGTGATAGGACCAAATGCCATGATCTTCATTTTCCGAATGCTGAGTTTTCAGTCAGCTTTTCATGCTCCTCTTTCACTTTCATCAAAAGGCTTAGTTCTTCACTTTCTGCCATTAAAGTGGTGTCATCTGCATATCCAAGGTTACTGACATTTCTCCCAGAAATCTTGATTCCAGTTTGTACTTCATCCAGCCCAGCATTTTACATGACGTACTCTGCATCTTAGTTAAATAAGCAGGGTGCCAATATACAACCTTGACGTACTCCATTCCCAACTTTGAACCAGTTCATTGTTCCATGTCTGGCTCAAACTTTTGCTTCTTGACCTGCCTAGAAGTTTAGCAGGAGGCAGGTAAGGTGGGTCTGGTATTAAATTTTCCATAGTTTGTTGTGATCCACACAGTCAAAGGCTTTAACATAATCAATGAAGCATAAGTAGATGTTTTTCTGGAATTCCCTTGCCTTTTCTATGGTCAAATGGATGTTGGCAATTTGATCTCTGGTTCCTCTGTTTTTTCTAAATCCAGTTTGTATGTCTGCAAGTTCTCAGTTCATGTATTGTCAAAGCCTAGCTTGAAGGATTTTGAGCATGACCTTGCTAGCATATGAAATGAGCACAATTGTGCAGTAGTTTGAATATCCTTTGGCATTGCCCTTCTTTGGGACTGGAATGAAAACTGACCTCTTCCAGTCCTGTGGCCACTGATGAGTTTTCCAAATTTGCTGGCATATTGAGTGTAGAACTTTAACGGCATCATCTTTAAGATTTGAAGCTCCATCACCTCCACTAGTTTTGTTCATAATAATGCTTCCTAAGGCCCACTTGACTTCACACTCCAGGATTTCCAGTGGTATCCAGACATCTCCTGAATACCACTTCCGAATCATTATCTGGTCCTTTTTCTCAAACTAATCACTATCTGGAGGTCTATCTGCCTGTTATTTAATTAATTATACATGTTATATTATATATATATACGCTTAATTATATCACATGTAATACATGCATTCTTTGATGCCTGATAACTTGATGAACACATATTATTTATGAAATTTATCCTTGCTTGGAGCTGTCATTTGTGCATTTTCATCACTCTACACTTTGCTGTGTAATGTTGGATTGAACACACAATTTACTCAACTATCCTACTGTTAATGGACACTTACATTTTGAGGTTTTGACTAAAACAACGCTGCTTTGAAAATGGCCAAAATAGTCGGTGGTGGTGGTTATCTGCATGAATTCTTATGAATTTGCTGGGATTCATAGGTTTCTGTGTACACCGAGCTTTAGCAGATGCTGCCAGAATTTTCTAAAGTGGTTTCCTTGGCAGCAAAGGAGTTTCACTGCCATTCGCATTAGGCTGACACGTGGTATTGTCAATCTTTTACATTCTAACCATTCTAGTCAGTGCTTTGATAGTATCTCATTATGCTTTTATCAGCATCTCCCTGGTGAATAAGCTGAACAATTTTTCACACGTGTATTAGCCACCTGAATATCCTCTTTTCTAAAGTGCCTGTTCAATTCTCATTCCCCTTTTTCTATTGGGTCATCTATTTTTCTCAGTTTTTAAAAAACTTTTTGGCCTCTTTTATTGGTTTTTTATTTATCTTCATCCATTTTTACTCTTTTTTGGCCTGTGTGGGCTTCCCATCGCAGTGGTCCCTCTCATCACAGAGCACCGGCTCTGGGCACATGCACTCCAGAGCCTTGGCTCATAACTGGACACACCGGTCCAGTCACTCCTCCTCATGTGGGATCTTCCCAGGTCAGGGATCGAACCAGTGCCCTTTGCACTGAAAAGCGGACTCTTTACCCACTGGATCACCAGGGAAGTCCTGGCTTTTTCATTACTGATTGACAAAAATATTTTACATAACATGGATAAATGCCCTTCGTCTGTATATGCTCTCTCATTCTTTGATTTACTTTTTCTCTTTTATTGGTATCTTTTGATGACAGAAGTTCTTAACTCGCCATTGATCTAGCATATCATTCCTTTCCCTTATGTTACCAAGTTTTGTCTTATTTAATAAATATTCTCCCACTTAAAGCATATATTCTCTTGTCTTGTCCTATAAAGGCTACATTACTTTACTTTTTACATTTCAATCTTAAATGTGCATGTGGGAAGCCGAGACAAGGTTTCACTTTCCTCCCATTTGAGTATCAAAATGACCAGCAACATATATTGAAGAGATTATTTTTAATTGATGAAAAGGAAAATCCATTATAAAGGTACCAATGACAAACTTTAAGCATCACATGACATAGCACTGAAACATGTTTTAAAAAGTGAGAAAAATGACAAACACATAACAGTAATATAAACTTTAATCCTCATAAATTATGACAGTTGAAGTAGTCAAAATGTAGAAGATATTTAAAATAAAATGAGTAAGTAAATATATATTGAGAACTGTATACCCTACAGGGGACTCATCTTTTTTCTCAGTGCTTAAACATTTTAAATATTGATGCTATATGTATTAAGAAAAGAAATCTCAAAAACAGAAATTGTATGGGCCTTATTCTCCGCTTACACTGTAATAAAACTAGAAATTAACAACTATTAATCTATACCTACGTACACTTCATAATTTAAAAATGCCCTACTTAGGCAACTCTTTGGCCAAGAAGAAAATCAGTTGTACTTATTGAACACTTAGAAATAACAAAAATAGTATGTAGCAAATAATATGGGACTTCAGAATATGGGCATCAGAAACAAATTTAGAGTAATAAAAGCTTTTACAAAAAAAGAATAAAAATAAGTGGGCACATTAAATTATTAGAAAATCCTAGAAGAGGCAATATAGGTAAAACTATATTATCTCCATTGTTATTGTCTAGCCACTAAGTTGTGTCCAACTCTTTGCCATCCCATGGACTACATATAGCCCACCAGGTTCTTCTGTCCATGGGACTTTTCAGGCAAGAACACTGGAGTAGGTTGCCATTTTCGTCTCTAGCAGATCTTCTCAACCCAGGACTCAAACCCACATCTCCTGCTTGGCAGGAGGATTCTTTACTAGTGAGCCACCTGGGAAGCCCTATTTTTTTCAATTAGAGAGTAGAAAATTCAAAATAATTCCAGTGCTTCAAAAAAACCCATTAAAATACACATAGCTTCATCTAATTAAAAAAACAATAATGAAAACAAAATATAATACATAAAATTGGCAAGAATAAAAGAAATTTAATCAGATATGGAAGAAATCCAATGCTATACGGGGTGAAGTTGACAATTTTTATGGAAAATTTAAATTATATTGTTAAAAACCTGAAAAAACAACTACAGAGGAAGCTGAAAAGCAATAGCAAATAAATAACTCTACAAAAGGCTACAGGTAAAATCTAGTTATATCATGTATCAGGAGTATCCATTTACAATCTACATAATACCAGAGAAACTTCTGTAACACACTGCAAGATTCCTATTAAGAAATGGTAGTCAGTAATTCAATCACTTATTCACTTAGTCATGCAGCAAATACTTATCTAATGAGGATCCTGTATGTACTGAACTCTGCTAAATACTAAAGATACTAACATGCACAAAGTAGACATGATTCATGGCATCTGGAAGTTACAAAACATGGACAAGTAAATAAACAGCTGCAATATAATAAGATGCTCTATATCAAGAGAAATCTGAGGGGTTAAGAAAGAAATATTAACTCCTAGCCTAGTCAGTGAGGATAGGGAGAAGGTGGAACAGAGAACTGCAACATGCTTGGTGCTTACTCTTTGCTGTATCAACTGTCACAAAAAGATATTCCCCTTCACTTCTCAAAAGAACTGTAGACAGGTGACTTGCCCTATGCACAGGTTGACAAATGAAAGTATTAAGAACGCGTAACCAAATATTTTGGCTCTAAAGCTCCAATCTTCACCTAATGCTATTAAAGGAAACACAGTCTTTCTCTCTCTTTCTTTCTCTCTCAGTTGAGGCGCAATAAAAGACATCAAACAACCAATGTCTTTTTTTTTTTTAACTTTTATTTTACTTTTAACTTTTACAGGATTTTGTTGTTCACAGATATGTATGTTCCCAGATTAGTCATAGGTATATCCCCCCATCCCACCCCTCCAGACCGTCACACAGTACCCCTGTAGGATCTCCTTTACTCACAGAGCAATGACTATAGCTATTTTCTTCACATAAGATAGTACAGGCCTTCATGCTTCTTCTTTTACGCCTCCCACCCACTGTTCCTTCTCAGCAAAGACCAATGAAATCGGAGATGGAATAGACTGTTAATTTGTGCATTTAGAGAAGTGACCACTAGAGGGCGGCATTGCAAAGCCTATGAATAACCTTTAAGTCAATGCAAAAGTCTGAAGTAAATCTATAAAGCATTTCGATGTTAAAGCCCATTTTTAAAGACAAAAATTAAGTCAAGAAAATAAATGCAGAGCTTTCTTCTTTAATCAGAAACATGAAGAAAATATTTCCTTAGTTTCACAAAACCAACTGCTATAACATTAATGAAGACAGATGAATATGTCTATAAATATAAAATGAATATGACTATAAAGTTCATTTTCTAAACTACCTTTGTTTTAGAAGCTTTTCAGTTTGAAAATAATCACATATCTTATATATTATGGCTTATGCCAGCATATTCACATTAATAAAATCAATTTATCCAATATTAAACTATGTTCAGATAGGCAGCCTATAAATTAGATCATTCAGTCAGGAACTTTAAGCTTTGAGAAAGTGTCTTTAACAAATAGCAGAAGAGGGCTTCCCCTGGTGGTCCAGTGGGTAAGGACACCGCCTTGCAGTGCAAGGGGCGCCGGTTCCATCCCTGGCCTGGGAAGATCCCACGTGCCGCGGAACGGCTGGATGGATGTGTCCAATTACTGTGCCAGAGCTCTGGCGCACATGCACCCAGAGCCGGTACTCTGCAACGACAGACGCCACCGCGATGGGAGGCCCACAGGAGCCAAAGAACAAAGACGGATGAAAATAGAGAAATGAAAGACCAATAGAAGTGGCCCGCCCGACACCTCCCTCCCCAACCCGACCCCCGCCCAAAAATTAAATAAATAAATAAATCTTTAAAAAGAAAAAAAAAAATGGCAGAAGAGAAAGAATTCTTTCAAAAGAAATCACCATCTTTGTTTTCTCACCTCTCAGTCATTCCATAATCCAGAGTTTTCTGGGTTCTGGCCCCAATGAAGTTGCTTTAGACAAATTTGTCAGAGGTTGCTCTGTACCAAATCTGAAGGGCTATAGCATTTAAAGTACAGGCCTTCATGCTTCTTCTTTTACGCCTCCCACCCACTGTTCCTTCTCAGCAAAGACCAATGAAATCGGAGATGGAATAGACTGTTAATTTGTGCATTTAGAGAAGTGACCACTAGAGGGCGGCATTGCAAAGCCTATGAATAACCTTTAAGTCAATGCAAAAGTCTGAAGTAAATCTATAAAGCATTTCGATGTTAAAGCCCATTTTTAAAGACAAAAATTAAGTCAAGAAAATAAATGCAGAGCTTTCTTCTTTAATCAGAAACATGAAGAAAATATTTCCTTAGTTTCACAAAACCAACTGCTATAACATTAATGAAGACAGATGAATATGTCTATAAATATAAAATGAATATGACTATAAAGTTCATTTTCTAAACTACCTTTGTTTTAGAAGCTTTTCAGTTTGAAAATAATCACATATCTTATATATTATGGCTTATGCCAGCATATTCACATTAATAAAATCAATTTATCCAATATTAAACTATGTTCAGATAGGCAGCCTATAAATTAGATCATTCAGTCAGGAACTTTAAGCTTTGAGAAAGTGTCTTTAACAAATAGCAGAAGAGGGCTTCCCCTGGTGGTCCAGTGGGTAAGGACACCGCCTTGCAGTGCAAGGGGCGCCGGTTCCATCCCTGGCCTGGGAAGATCCCACGTGCCGCGGAACGGCTGGATGGATGTGTCCAATTACTGTGCCAGAGCTCTGGCGCACATGCACCCAGAGCCGGTACTCTGCAACGACAGACGCCACCGCGATGGGAGGCCCACAGGAGCCAAAGAACAAAGACGGATGAAAATAGAGAAATGAAAGACCAATAGAAGTGGCCCGCCCGCTCCCCTCCCTCCCCAACCCGACCCCCGCCCAAAAATTAAATAAATAAATAAATCTTTAAAAAGAAAAAAAAAAATGGCAGAAGAGAAAGAATTCTTTCAAAAGAAATCACCATCTTTGTTTTCTCACCTCTCAGTCATTCCATAATCCAGAGTTTTCTGGGTTCTGGCCCCAATGAAGTTGCTTTAGACAAATTTGTCAGAGGTTGCTCTGTACCAAATCTGAAGGGTTCTTTACATTCTTTGTTTCTCTCTCTGTGGCAAGTGACACAACTGAATGACTTTCTTTACCAAAACACTGATTCCTTGTCTCTTGCATAGCCAATCCACTCTTCCACCATCAACAGTACTCTGTTCTTCTCACTGGTCATTGTTCAAAGTTCGTAACTCCTTGGGATTCCATCCTCAGCCCTCTTTCTTCTCTCTCATTGCAACTTTCCTCCTTAGCGAAATCTTCATGATCCTCTCCAAAACTTTTTTCTTCAGCCCAGTTCTGAAAACTGTACACTAGCTGTCTCAACTTGGATACTCCTACAAGTATCTCTAAACCAACGTCCATTTCACCAAAATCATGTGATTCTCACCATACCCGTTAGGTCTCTTAGTTGTCTCTCAAGACGAAATTTCTATTTTGCCAATAGTTTATCTCTGTCATCACTGTAATCACCTTGGTTTTGATTAGAAACTACTATGTTAAGGGTGTTTTATTTGGCAGCACAATGGAATTCAGAGTTTTCAATGTTGATTCTCTGGCGCAGGGGGGGCCATGCCACATTTCCTTTCATCCCAGAACCTGCCTCTCACCAGGCCTTAAACCATTGCTACTTCCTGTATTCATCTCATCTGTCTGACCCCTTAAGGAATTTGAGTTTGAGGTGGCTTAATTATTTGGACTTACACTGTCTACTCAAGACCCACATTTTACCTCTCTTCAGTTCAGCCTTCACACTGACACTGGATTGTTTCCTCTAAAATACAAAGTGCAAAATTAATCACTTTAGGGGCCCCTACCCTCGTTATCTACAGGTTAGGGGACCACATGTGACGAGAAACTGATAATCAAATCCCTGCTTGCAGCCTCCTTTTCCATCACTCGGCCTTCTAATTTAAGCTACTGCTACAGCAAATGACCTGCAACTTAGACTCCAAAAGCTAACTTCCTATCTTAATTGACAGGGATGTCCACCCCTATCCACCTACTTATGGAATTTCCTTCACCTGTCTACACACTGCTGCACTGTCCACTACTCTAAAACTTTCCCTGTGTTCTGCAGAAATCCACCTTGGTTTATTACTGAATGGGTTACACTAGGTTGCAATTATTCATTTGATTCTATCTTCACACTCGTTAAATAACAAGATGCTTTATGGAGAGATTCCGTTTCACCCCTTCTAGTATGCTAAACAGTATCAAAACCAAAACACTGATTCCTTGTCTCTTGCATAGCCAATCCACTCTTCCACCATCAACAGTACTCTGTTCTTCTCACTGGTCATTGTTCAAAGTTCGAACTCCTTGGGATTCCATCCTCAGCCCTCTTTCTTCTCTCTCATTGCAACTTTCCTCCTTAGCGAAATCTTCATGATCCTCTCCAAAACTTTTTTCTTCAGCCCAGTTCTGAAAACTGTACACTAGCTGTCTCAACTTGGATACTCCTACAAGTATCTCTAAACCAACGTCCATTTCACCAAAATCATGTGATTCTCACCATACCCGTTAGGTCTCTTAGTTGTCTCTCAAGACGAAATTTCTATTTTGCCAATAGTTTATCTCTGTCATCACTGTAATCACCTTGGTTTTGATTAGAAACTACTATGTTAAGGGTGTTTTATTTGGCAGCACAATGGAATTCAGAGTTTTCAATGTTGATTCTCTGGCGCAGGGGGGGCCATGCCACATTTCCTTTCATCCCAGAACCTGCCTCTCACCAGGCCTTAAACCATTGCTACTTCCTGTATTCATCTCATCTGTCTGACCCCTTAAGGAATTTGAGTTTGAGGTGGCTTAATTATTTGGACTTACACTGTCTACTCAAGACCCACATTTTACCTCTCTTCAGTTCAGCCTTCACACTGACACTGGATTGTTTCCTCTAAAATACAAAGTGCAAAATTAATCACTTTAGGGGCCCCTACCCTCGTTATCTACAGGTTAGGGGACCACATGTGACGAGAAACTGATAATCAAATCCCTGCTTGCAGCCTCCTTTTCCATCACTCGGCCTTCTAATTTAAGCTACTGCTACAGCAAATGACCTGCAACTTAGACTCCAAAAGCTAACTTCCTATCTTAATTGACAGGGATGCCCACCCCTATCCACCTACTTATGGAATTTCCTTCACCTGTCTACACACTGCTGCACTGTCCACTACTCTAAAACTTTCCCTGTGTTCTGCAGAAATCCACCTTGGTTTATTACTGAATGGGTTACACTAGGTTGCAATTATTCATTTGATTCTATCTTCACACTCGTTAAATAACAAGATGCTTTATGGAGAGATTCCGTTTCACCCCTTCTAGTATGCTAAACAGTATCAGCAGGGAACTTGGCAAACTTCAGGCTCTCAATGTAAAATGAACTGATCGGGGCTTCCCTGGTGGTCCAGTGTGTGGGGAGTCCACCTTGCAGTGCTAGGGGCACCTTCAATCCCTGGCCCGCGAAGATCCCACGTGCTGTGGAATGGCTGGTATGCCCACTTATGAGCCAGCGCTCTGGAGCGCATGTGCCCAGAGCCCGTGCTCTGCAGTGACAGAGGCTGCTGCAGTGGAAGGCCCACACATGCCAAAGAATAAAAAGGTGGATGAAAATAAATATAAATAAAAGAGGCATGATGGGAAAAAGAAAAAAAAAATGAACTGATCAAATAGTCCACAGTGTCTACATGTACTTGCCAGGCATGACAATCTAGTCATTCAGAACTGTCCAGATGATGGTTTTTTCTTATTGCTCCCTTTCCCCATCCGATTCCAACCCCCTCTCCACCACACACACACATACACAAACACAGGCACAAAATTAACCTGCTTCTCCTCTCTTAACTCAGCAGACATTACCTGCCAGTTAGTCAATCTCCAAACCTATGAACCTAACGAATTACCTCTACTCAACAACCCCCTCTCATAGCCATTAATCAGGTGCTTTTTATTTGCTTTCTGTGTGTATCGTGCCTCCATCTCCTCCTCCTCCTCAACGTCACACAATTCTCTTTGCCAAGTCTAATAGTAATCACATCTCCTCTTCTACACCCACTTGAACAAAATTTTCTTAAAATAGAGTTTGATCACATATACTCCTTCAAGCTCCACAGAATAAAGGCAGAACTCTTGAGAGTAATCTTGCTGTTCAAAGTGCAGTTAGGGACCAGCAGCATGACCACCACTTGGGACCATCTCACTTGTCTGATTCTGATTTACTCAGAATCTGTATTTTAACAGGTAACTCATATGTACTTTACTTTCATCTGTCATGTAAAGGTGATGGTCTGCGAGGGCTTTCATTAGGTGCCCCTGACTCTCACCTTCCCCCCTCACATAGAGAACCCTTTACCCTTAGAAATGGCTAACAGGACTCTAGAACACAGTAGGTCTTTAAAGTCTTGCATATCTTTTTTTCTACTTTCTAGTGCTCCTCCACCCACTCCCAAGTTGATTCTCTTCTTTGAGGTCTCAGCGTTGTTATCACCTCTTCTATAAAGTTCTCCCAGCCACATATCCTCCTTCTTGGTCCCTGCAGTCCCATAAAGGACTACATACTATTTTATAATTTAAGTTATCTTAGATGTCAGAATGTTTGTCTCACTCTTCGTATTCCAAGTACTTGAAGGAAAGCTGTTGTGTCTTTGCTTAGTCATATCAAACTCTCTGTGATCCCGAGAACTGTAGCCTCCCAGGCTCCTCTGTCCATGGAATTCTCCAGGCAAGAATACACGATTAGGTAGCCACTCCCTTCTCCAGGGGATCTTCACAACCCAGGGATTGAACCCAGGTCTCCGGCATTGCAGGCCAATTCTTTACCAACTGAGCCTCCAGGGGAGCAAAGCTGAGAAGTGTTTTAAAAATGTTAGTTGAGGGCTTCCTTGCTGGTTCAGTGGGTAAGGACTCCATCTCACGGTGCAAGAGGCAACGATTCAATCCCTGGCCTGGGAAGATCCCACGTGCTGTGGAGTGGTTGGACCCATGTGTCCCAAGTACCAAGCTGGAGCTCTGGAGTGCATGTGCCCAGAGCCAGTGCCCTGTGGCAAGAGAGGCCACTGCGATGGGAGGCCCACACAGGCCAAAGAACAAAGATAAATAAATGAAAGATAACAGAAGTGGCCAAAAAAAAAAAGTTAGCTGAGTTAAACTGTAAATGAACATGAATAATTTTGATGGAGTAGACTGGTGTTTACTGAGCTAGTTTCTGCGTAGAGTCAGTAAGTATACATTTTGTTCCTTCCCTGTAACAACAAAAATAAACAGAAGCAAACAAGTCAAAGCTAAATTTAGATCCTATTTCAAGAAATAATCTGATGAATGACTCTGGCAACTTTAAAAATTAGCAAACACAGCTAAAAAGCACTACGAAAGGGAAGTGTCCTTAAGCTATTTCTGAAAAAATGAAAATTCATTGTACACAGAATCATTTGACAAGATTATCTGCACAAGTTTAAAGGTGGGAGGAAGCTGCCACCTTGGATAATTTTAAATGACTGATTATGTATGTGGCTGTAGGGGCTGGAGTGAGAGGAGGTGGTTAGAACCACTGCCACTGACAGCCATTAATGTTCACAAAGTAGTATCTGCATAGTGACCAAGCAGTGATCTAGAAACCAAAGTTAACTCTATGGGCAAGATAGGAGGAGTACCACTGAGAGAAGATTATTGCTTTCAGAGAAAATGTGTCAGGTATGCATTCTCTACTTGCAAAATCATGAAAAGGAGGAAGAGCATTTAAGTGCTTAATAGGCTCTTCTTGAAAAATGGATTTGTAGATAATACAGTTTCACCAAATCCTTTATCATGATTCAAGGTAAAATGTGCCTGAATGGAAAAGTGGAAGAATTTACCTTAGGGTTTATGAACTTACTTGCACTGTTTTTTTTTTTTCAGTTTCAATTTTTTTTTTTAATTTTTCTTTTACTTTTACAGAGTTTTGTTGTTTACAGATACGTATTTTTCCAGATTAGTCACTCTTATATACCCCAACCCTATGCTTACTTTTTAATAGTTATATTGCTATATAATTTCTATATAAATTCCATTTTGGTATTTTAGTTATTAAATTATGGACAAAGTGAACCCAGAGTAAATAAGACACTGAAAATTAGTACTAACTGTAACAGGAAAAACATTTACAAGTAGTGGTTAATAAATGATTTGTCAATTTTTTTCACTGACCAGATCCCAGAGACTAATTCAATCCAAATGGCATCTAATACCCAGGCTGCACAAAAGACCAACAATTAAGTATGACATCTAACTGCCAATGTGGTAAATTTGCTAGTTTGAATTTTAACTGGATGTTAAAAGAAATACATATATCTTCTACGTAGGTAAGTGAAGAGAAGTTTCTTAATTTTTAAAAAAAATGATTTATCTTTTCATTTTTGGATCTCCTTAGTTGATCAATGTTGTCTCAAAATCAAGTCAGGTCACAATGGCTTGACCAATTCATAAGCCATCTTTGAACTAGCTAAGGAAAGAACAAAGATGGAGGTTTACTGAGAAGAGACATATATTTTGTCTCAACTATAGTGGAAATCGAACATCACAACTGATGACATCTCCACCAAAGCAACTGTGTTCCATATCCACTGCTGTCATAAATATTTAGATTCCAATTTTTATTTCAAATGGGTCAAAATAATTCAACATTCCTGGAGCGCTTACTAATTGCCAAGCAATACACTATTGTGGGGCTGGAGTGAGAGGAGGTGGTTAGAACCACTGCCACTGACAGCCATTAATGTTCACAAAGTAGTATCTGCATAGTGACCAAGCAGTGATCTAGAAACCAAAGTTAACTCTATGGGCAAGATAGGAGGAGTACCACTGAGAGAAGATTATTGCTTTCAGAGAAAATGTGTCAGGTATGCATTCTCTACTTGCAAAATCATGAAAAGGAGGAAGAGCATTTAAGTGCTTAATAGGCTCTTCTTGAAAAATGGATTTGTAGATAATACAGTTTCACCAAATCCTTTATCATGATTCAAGGTAAAATGTGCCTGAATGGAAAAGTGGAAGAATTTACCTTAGGGTTTATGAACTTACTTGCACTGTTTTTTTTTTTTCAGTTTCAATTTTTTTTTTTAATTTTTCTTTTACTTTTACAGAGTTTTGTTGTTTACAGATACGTATGATCCCAGATTAGTCATACGTATATCCCCCAACCCTGTGCTTACTTTTTAATAGTTATATTGCTATATAATTTCTATATAAATTCCATTTTGGTATTTTAGTTATTAAATTATGGACAAAGTGAACCCAGAGTAAATAAGACACTGAAAATTAGTACTAACTGTAACAGGAAAAACATTTACAAGTAGTGGTTAATAAATGATTTGTCAATTTTTTTCACTGACCAGATCCCAGAGACTAATTCAATCCAAATGGCATCTAATACCCAGGCTGCACAAAAGACCAACAATTAAGTATGACATCTAACTGCCAATGTGGTAAATTTGCTAGTTTGAATTTTAACTGGATGTTAAAAGAAATACATATATCTTCTACGTAGGTAAGTGAAGAGAAGTTTCTTAATTTTTAAAAAAAATGATTTATCTTTTCATTTTTGGATCTCCTTAGTTGATCAATGTTGTCTCAAAATCAAGTCAGGTCACAATGGCTTGACCAATTCATAAGCCATCTTTGAACTAGCTAAGGAAAGAACAAAGATGGAGGTTTACTGAGAAGAGACATATATTTTGTCTCAACTATAGTGGAAATCGAACATCACAACTGATGACATCTCCACCAAAGCAACTGTGTTCCATATCCACTGCTGTCATAAATATTTAGATTCCAATTTTTATTTCAAATGGGTCAAAATAATTCAACATTCCTGGAGCGCTTACTAATTGCCAAGCAATACACTATGTGAAATGGAGACAAAAGCTCATTAAAAACAGTGATCTAGAAAGCTGCTTAGGAAGAAGCACAAAGAATAATTCCTCAATATACATTTTAGACTTTTCTAATCTCTCAGGGCGTACCAGAGTTACTTCTTTCTGCCAATACTTAATGAGCACATACAAAGCACCAGGTGTAATACAAAGCACAAGGAATATAATGAAAAAGATCTTACAGGGTTATAAAGAGACCTTTTGTATGAGTTTAGTCCTTTATCACAGGACTTTTAAAGGGTAGGAAACCAAGGGTGATTTCATCAGATTTACCTTTAGAAAGACAGCTCTGAGAACTGTATGGATGGGATGAGGCAAGATTTTAAAGGCAGGTAATGAGTTATGAGGGTACCATTATAACCCAAATAAAAAATATGTAGAGTCTGCATGAAACAATGTTCAACCTCACTTATTATTAGAGAAATGCAAATCAAAACTACAATGAGATATCACCTCACACTAGTCAGAATGGCCATCATCAACATATCGACAGACAATAAATGCTGGAGAGGGTGCAGAGAAAAGGGAACACTCTTGCATAACTGGTGGGGATGTAAATGGATACAGCCGCTATGGAAGACAGTATGGCGATTCCTTAAAAAACTAAAACCAGAAGCACCATATGACCCAGCAATTCCACTCTTAGGCTTATACCCTGATGAAATCAAAATTGAAAAAGGCACCTGTATCCCAGTGTTCATTGCAGCACGCTAAACAAAAGCTAGAACATGGAAGCAAACTAGATAAAAAACTAAAACCAGAAGCACCATACGACCCAGCAATTCCACTCTTAGGCTTATACCCTGATGAAATCAAAATTGAAAAAGGCACCTGTATCCCAGTGTTCATTGCAGCACGCTAAACAAAAGCTAGAACATGGAAGCAAACTAGATGTCCATCAACAAATGAATGGATACAAAAGCACTGGTACATATATACAATGGAATACTTCTCAGCTGTAAAAAGAAATGCAGAAGAATCAGTCCTAATGAGGTGGATGGATCTAGAACCTATTATAAAAAGTGAAGTGAGTCAAAAAGATAAAAGACAAGTACAGTATGCTAACACATACATATGGAATCCAGTAAAAGGGTAATGATAACACATGCAGTGAAACAATGGAAAAACAGACATGGAGAAGAGACATATGGACGTTGTGGGGAATGAACAGTGGGTGGGAGGCATAAAGGGAGTAACATGGAAGCCTATACTATCATATGCGAAAAAGACAGCTATTGTCATTGTGCTATGGGAACAGGGGATCCTGCAGGGGCGCTGTGTGACGGCCTGGAGGGCTGAGATGGAGGGGATTGGGAAGAGGGTAGAGGAGGGAGGGGGCCAGGGATATATATATGACTAATCTGGGATTATACATATCTGCAAACAACAAAACTCTGTAAAAATACAAAGTAAAATAAAAATTTTTTTAAAAATTTTAAAATATGTAGAGCCTGCTTTAAGGTATTGGTTAAGACAATAGAAATAGAGGTATCAAAAAAAAAGGCATCTTAAAGAAAAAACTTTAACATATAGGACCTGCTGGAAGTGTTACTAGAGAGTAGTAAATGATAACTTGAGAGAAGTTATCCAGCTATCTACAACTGGACAGATGAAGGGATCATTCTCCACAATTAAGGTAAAGGGTGAATAGATATGAAAAGAAGACGAGTTTAGCTTTGGCCAAACTGAGTTAGAAACAAAAGGCAACAAATTTTAATACTTTATGGTCATAGGCTGAGGTCTCAAACTATGGGATAATTTTGGATATTTTCAGAGACACTTTGACAAAGTCTACTGATTGAATCTGAAATGTGTCATATTTTTCCTAAATTTTGGCATGTCATATATTTCCTTACCTCATTGAATAATACTGGTAGGATCAGCAATCATCTAGCAGAATCATCTCAATTTTCTCTTTCAATATAACAGAAATACTGCTATTCATAAAACTGTACCATTTCAATTACACCTAAAATCATTAAATGATGTCAGCTCTTAAGAATATAGTTTGAGGGCCTCTAAATATTTTAAACCCAGTGAATAAAACAGTACCAAATTATGTTTGTATAATCTTGATAGTTTCAAAAGCTTTCCCTTCCACTGTCTTTATAATTACCTCTGAGTTATAATAAAAGCCAAACAATAGATAAGTTTTAAAATATATAGATGGCAAATACAGAATCACAACTCACAAATCAGATTACAGTTCATGCTGTACACACACATATATTAGATTTGATTACAATATTGTATAAAACTGCTTGAAGTTTAGAAAATATGGGGTTATGCAATCCTTTGATAACCTAGCTGAAAGGAAAAAAAAATGTGGTAATACAATTTATTTGTTTATAATAGCGCAATAAAATGATTAAAGGGATTTATAATTATTCAAGCTGAAGGAAAGAGAACTGGAAGAGACAAAAAGGAAAGACCCTCTGACTATGAAAACTGGGTTCACTGACTTGACCTGAAGGGAGGTTTAATAATAAAACTTATCTATCCCACATCATAGTATTTTTTCTGCAAGTAAATTCAAGGTTAATTGTTTTTCAAGTTATACACATAATTCCTTGGATACAATACCAAATAAATTTAAAGTTTTGTCTCCTTCAATATTATAAAAGCATTTCCTAACACTTCCATATCGATTAACTGTCACTTTTCTGTATTTGAAAGTCATACCTTAACATTTATACCTAAAAAGGTATCAAAAAAGGCATCTTAAAGAAAAAACTTTAACATATAGGACCTGCTGGAAGTGTTACTAGAGAGTAGTAAATGATAACTTGAGAGAAGTTATCCAGCTATCTACAACTGGACAGATGAAGGATCATTCTCCACAATGAAGGTAAAGGGTGAATAGATATGAAAAGAAGACGAGTTTAGCTTTGGCCAAACTGAGTTAGAAACAAAAGGCAACAAATTTTAATACTTTATGGTCATAGGCTGAGGTCTCAAACTATGGGATAATTTTGGATATTTTCAGAGACACTTTGACAAAGTCTACTGATTGAATCTGAAATGTGTCATATTTTTCCTAAATTTTGGCATGTCATATATTTCCTTACCTCATTGAATAATACTGGTAGGATCAGCAATCATCTAGCAGAATCATCTCAATTTTCTCTTTCAATATAACAGAAATACTGCTATTCATAAAACTGTACCATTTCAATTACACCTAAAATCATTAAATGATGTCAGCTCTTAAGAATATAGTTTGAGGGCCTCTAAATATTTTAAACCCAGTGAATAAAACAGTACCAAATTATGTTTGTATAATCTTGATAGTTTCAAAAGCTTTCCCTTCCACTGTCTTTATAATTACCTCTGAGTTATAATAAAAGCCAAACAATAGATAAGTTTTAAAATATATAGATGGCAAATACAGAATCACAACTCACAAATCAGATTACAGTTCATGCTGTACACACATATATTAGATTTGATTACAATATTGTATAAAACTGCTTGAAGTTTAGAAAATATGGGGTTATGCAATCCTTTGATAACCTAGCTGAAAGGAAAAAAAAATGTGGTAATACAATTTATTTGTTTATAATAGCGCAATAAAATGATTAAAGGGATTTATAATTATTCAAGCTGAAGGAAAGAGAACTGGAAGAGACAAAAAGGAAAGACCCTCTGACTATGAAAACTGGGTTCACTGACTTGACCTGAAGGGAGGTTTAATAATAAAACTTATCTATCCCACATCATAGTATTTTTTCTGCAAGTAAATTCAAGGTTAATTGTTTTTCAAGTTATACACATAATTCCTTGGATACAATACCAAATAAATTTAAAGTTTTGTCTCCTTCAATATTATAAAAGCATTTCCTAACACTTCCATATCGATTAACTGTCACTTTTCTGTATTTGAAAGTCATACCTTAACATTTATACCCTAAAAACTCATAAGGTTACCTGTATAAGCCTAAGGAAACCGTAAGTATTTACTAATGTAATAATTTTCCTTATGTAACGGTCACCAGGTTTTAAAGGAAAATATCTCAATATTCTAGCTGAGCAAAGCAATGCCCAATTTTACATTCACATGTATTGCTATATTAACTCCATCCTCTCCAAAAAAAAGGTAAAGCTATTAATATTTACTGAAAGATGCAGTATCACAAACTAAAATCACTTGTCTATTGTGCAGGGATTTTTTTATTGTGCAATCCTATTTCCAGGAGAGCACTTAGTACAAAGTCCTTATCTTATAGATGAGAAACAGAGGCCCAGAAATTTTTTGGTCAGAGCCAAGTTCGCAATGCCCAGTTCTAGTTAGTGTGTTCTCCAGAACAGTATTCAAGCAACATTCAACATTTTCTTCTTTACCCTGTTGGATGCTCCTCTTCTACTTGCTCCTTTCTAAGGGGTAGAAAGAAGGGACACAGGTAAATTCAATTAAATTTTGTTGGGCAAGTTAAGGTCTCAAATGTAAAAGCATCAAGGCCAGGAGAGAAAGCAGGCTAAAGTGAAATTAGTCCCTATAAGAAGAACTCTGACCACATTTCAAATGCCTGACTCTCATCTCCTATAGATAAAGCTGACTTCTATCTTAGTGTTCCCATGGAATCATAATCCATATCGCATTCTCCTTAATTCACTTCACTAGTAATAGCAAATTATATGTATGTGTGTGTGTGTGTATATATATATCACTGATTACCATCAGTATCTTTTTCTCTATTAATTTTTATAGTTATACTATAAAACTATAAAGTACTTTCTTGATAACTCTTAAACTCTTCTTTTCTTTTTTTTTTTTTAAAGATGTATTTATTTATTTATTTTGGGGTGGGTGGGGTGGGGAGGGAGGGGAGCAGGCGGGCCACTTCTATTGGTCCTTCATTTGTCTATTTTCATTCGTCTTCATTCTTTGGCTCCTGTGGGCCTCCCATCACGGTAGTGTCTATTGTCGCAGAGCACCGGCTCTGGGCACATGTGCTCCAGAGCTCCGGCTCAGCAACTGGACACATCAGTCCAGCCGCCCCGTGGCACGTGGGATCTTCCCAGGCCAGGGACCAAACCGGCGCCCCTTGCGCTGCAAGGCAGTGTCCTTACCCACTGGACCACCAGGGAGGCCCTCTTAAACCTTCTTGAAAAATTATAAAAGGAAATTTAAGAAATAAATGTGATAATAAATATGAAAAACTCATTCTAGCTGCAAAGGGATTTTTATTGGTAAAGCTATTAATATTTACTGAAAGATGCAGTATCACAAACTAAAATCACTTGTCTATTGTGCAGGGATTTTTTTATTGTGCAATCCTATTTCCAGGAGAGCACTTAGTACAAAGTCCTTATCTTATAGATGAGAAACAGAGGCCCAGAAATTTTTTGGTCAGAGCCAAGTTCGCAATGCCCAGTTCTAGTTAGTGTGTTCTCCAGAACAGTATTCAAGCAACATTCAACATTTTCTTCTTTACCCTGTTGGATGCTCCTCTTCTACTTGCTCCTTTCTAAGGGGTAGAAAGAAGGGACACAGGTAAATTCAATTAAATTTTGTTGGGCAAGTTAAGGTCTCAAATGTAAAAGCATCAAGGCCAGGAGAGAAAGCAGGCTAAAGTGAAATTAGTCCCTATAAGAAGAACTCTGACCACATTTCAAATGCCTGACTCTCATCTCCTATAGATAAAGCTGACTTCTATCTTAGTGTTCCCATGGAATCATAATCCATATCGCATTCTCCTTAATTCACTTCACTAGTAATAGCAAATTATATGTATGTGTGTGTGTGTGTATATATATATCACTGATTACCATCAGTATCTTTTTCTCTATTAATTTTTATAGTTATACTATAAAACTATAAAGTACTTTCTTGATAACTCTTAAACTCTTCTTTTCTTTTTTTTTTTTTAAAGATGTATTTATTTATTTATTTTGGGGTGGGTGGGGTGGGGAGGGAGGGGAGCAGGCGGGCCACTTCTATTGGTCCTTCATTTGTCTATTTTCATTCGTCTTCATTCTTTGGCTCCTGTGGGCCTCCCATCACGGTAGTGTCTATTGTCGCAGAGCACCGGCTCTGGGCACATGTGCTCCAGAGCTCCGGCTCAGCAACTGGACACATCAGTCCAGCCGCCCCGTGGCACGTGGGATCTTCCCAGGCCAGGGACCAAACCGGCGCCCCTTGCGCTGCAAGGCAGTGTCCTTACCCACTGGACCACCAGGGAGGCCCTCTTAAACTCTTCTTGAAAAATTATAAAAGGAACACTTTTACAGAAATAAATGTGATAATAAAAATATGAAAAAAAGATTTTATCTATTCCTTCTGTATTCTCCGTTCCTTATCTCAAGATAATTATCTTTTATCTAAATAATATATAACATCTTTCACAGAAACAAAGATTTTTAAATAGGATGCACTGTTAATTATACCTAACTTCCTTCACTTAAATGACACACACTCCTTAGAACAGAGAAGCCATTTTTAAGGGTTTCATAACATTCCACTGCAATTATTCTCCCTCTTGATGTGCATTAAAGTTATTTCTAGCTTTCTGCCACAACAAGCAATGCAGTTAATAAACACATTTGTACAAATCCCTAGGTCAGACTGAAACAAAGTCATCTCCTTTCATATGTACACACAATCACTCTGCATTAGTAAGAGGGCACTCAGAAGAGAACCCAGTGTAGAGGAGGAACTTTCAATCAAGAAATTCTCCTTGGTGAGAAATGAGGAAACACATTCTTGACTACTGAGATATTACGTTCAAAAAGGATCACAATCTATTCTAAAGTTCTTAAAATAAGAAAAGATGGAAGAATTAGAAAGAAGGTTAAGAATTTATATTACTGGTCTGGAGAATTTAATCAATTACAATTTCAAAAACATAAGGTCCTCCTCCTGTCTTCCAAAGAAAAGTTGCCTAGTAGAATGGTGACATTACTTTTAAAAAGTTTAAAAACAATTAAAATTTAAAACACACACAAGCCAAATCCATAAGAAGCTTCTTTATATGACACAAACTAATTTCCAAAAATTGAGATAAATCTGACATTTAGGGTCAAGGTTTATATCAAAACCAAACTCAGTATTTAGTGAAAAAAGTAATATAAGATCAGTATCCATGATATTACAACATATTTACTATCTAAAATAGTTTTATTTTGACATATACAATAAGACAAGGTCTGTTAAAATCTCAAGAAAAACAGAAACTCAAACAATTACACACCAAAAATAGCATAACTATTTAAGTGTAAAAAATAAAATCTTAGTTTCATCAAGGTATCTGGATATCAAACAAGAAAACTGACCACAATGATTAAGAATCATTATATTTAATCTTGAAAATCTAATATTTATTGACAAAAGAAAACACACTACAATGTCTGGTTTTGTGAATTATAGAATTTTTAAATGTAGGAGGTGTACCTTACAAAGCTCTAGTGATAAACAGACAATACTTTTTAGGTTTCTGCAGACACTATATATTTTCATTCATCCTTGGAAGCAGTGCTGAAATAGAAGCACACCATCATTCATACAGGATAAAGGGGAAGGTGAGAAGAATTTATGGTAACCGTGCACAGCACAGACAAAAAGTCCTGGAACTGAAGCGTCGATTGTCTTTCTACATCAGTAGATGGCCATTAACTTTCCCATCAGGCCCCACAATCTTCTGTCATTTCTTTTTTTTTCTCCCTTCTCAGCTCTCCACATTCTATGACGTCCTGCTGGTGTTACATACACACCAAAAATATGTGTTTCTGTCAGCCTTCTGATATGCATGACTTCTCTTAACAGTATTTCTTCTTCCACCTTCAAAACAGACTCTTCTCAAAGAAGTTTTCAATGAGTCTTTCTTGATTCAAAATGGACTAGAAGACAAGATGAAACAAAAGAACTCTTTTCCTAGTGCCCATGCTAGGAAAAAAAACAAGGAAGAGAAAATAATACAAAATTCTCTATTAAAAGCAACATTTCTTATTTTCATTGAAACAAGAAAGAAAACTATCAGTAGATCCTCTGATTTCACTTATTTCCCTTGGCCAATTTTATTAACGTATCTTTGTCTGTACCCACTAAATTGAACTGTTATGTGTTCCAAATGTCTGTAAGAAGCTCATAGAGATTCTATTTAGGGTCAAGGTTTATATCAAAACCAAACTCAGTATTTAGTGAAAAAGTAATATAAGATCAGTATCCATGATATTACAACATATTTACTATCTAAAATAGTTTTATTTTGACATATACAATAAGACAAGGTCTGTTAAAATCTCAAGAAAAACAGAAACTCAAACAATTACACACCAAAAATAGCATAACTATTTAAGTGTAAAAAATAAAATCTTAGTTTCATCAAGGTATCTGGATATCAAACAAGAAAACTGACCACAATGATTAAGAATCATTATATTTAATCTTGAAAATCTAATATTTATTGACAAAAGAAAACACACTACAATGTCTGGTTTTGTGAATTATAGAATTTTTAAATGTAGGAGGTGTACCTTACAAAGCTCTAGTGATAAACAGACAATACTTTTTAGGTTTCTGCAGACACTATATATTTTCATTCATCCTTGGAAGCAGTGCTGAAATAGAAGCACACCATCATTCATACAGGATAAAGGGGAAGGTGAGAAGAATTTATGGTAACCGTGCACAGCACAGACAAAAAGTCCTGGAACTGAAGCGTCGATTGTCTTTCTACATCAGTAGATGGCCATTAACTTTCCCATCAGGCCCCACAATCTTCTGTCATTTCTTTTTTTTTCTCCCTTCTCAGCTCTCCACATTCTATGACGTCCTGCTGGTGTTACATACACACCAAAAATATGTGTTTCTGTCAGCCTTCTGATATGCATGACTTCTCTTAACAGTATTTCTTCTTCCACCTTCAAAACAGACTCTTCTCAAAGAAGTTTTCAATGAGTCTTTCTTGATTCAAAATGGACTAGAAGACAAGATGAAACAAAAGAACTCTTTTCCTAGTGCCCATGCTAGGAAAAAAAAACAAGGAAGAGAAAATAATACAAAATTCTCTATTAAAAGCAACATTTCTTATTTTCATTGAAACAAGAAAGAAAACTATCAGTAGATCCTCTGATTTCACTTATTTCCCTTGGCCAATTTTATTAACGTATCTTTGTCTGTACCCACTAAATTGAACTGTTATGTGTTCCAAATGCTCTAAGTTTTCAAATATAATATTCCCCCACCTACTCATGCATACTTCTTATATGATTATTTAGAAATCACAACAGAATTATAAACTATCAAAAGTACATTAGAAGATACCATTTCTAAATGCAATAAGTAATTCCTAGAAAATCTCAATGAAATTTCCTGCCATACCGTTTCAAGAAAATAATCTTTTGCAATATGTTTAAGCTGCATTGGAACTAGAGCTATCTTGGAAGTCATGTTCTGGACTCCTGGCCCTTAAGACTCTACTATTCTAGAGAAAAATCACCAATTTAAGACTTAAGGTGCTCCAGTTAATTAATTAATTTAAGAGCACAGCAGTGTTAAATATCTTCATGCCTAAGAAATACATCAGTGTCAAATGGTTAACCCAACCAAAGAAAAAAAATCAACAATTATAAACAAGCTTTTTAAGCATATATTCAAAAATTTAAATTCAACACCATTCATAGATCTAAACATTTTCCATTGTTTTTTAAAATCTGCAACAAGATCACCTATCATGTCAGCATGCTATGTACCTAAATGTTATCACCACAGAAATAAGTCTGTGATTCAACAACTTTCTCTGTTCTGAAGATGACAGCAAACATTGTGCAAGAGCAGAGAAATAATAGACAGAAAGATTCTGGTACTGTTTCCTAACTGTTCTACCATTCTTACAGAAGACTACTTCCTCCCATCTCCCACCTCCCATCAACCATTCCTCACCCCTTCCGGGAGAAGAACTGTTTTCCCCAGTAAAAACACAGCAACCAAGTAAAACATAGAAGAAGAATACCTGCAAGACTTTTCTTCCAATAACTTGTCCCAGGCAAGGATCCTCAGGCATTCTCTCCCATGTGATCCTCCACCACTTCTTCAACCATTAGAGAAGCATCCTGAATGATGGTGGAGGGTTCAGAAGTTTATAGTAGATGTAGCATACTGAGATCAAGGATCATATCCATCTCCTCACAAAAAGGATGGGGCCTTTCAGGTGGTCCAGATCACCACTTCACACCTCTGTGATTAAACTCATGTGTTACTCTTCTGATACTGAGCAATTCCTACCCTCAACCCAAAAAAATCCCATGAGGATATACCTCAAAGTCTTAAATATGGAATTGCCCCCTATGTTTCCTTTTAGTAATCATTAACATAATTTATCTACATCCTGACTCATTCTACAGAAGAGGCTAGATTGGTACTACCTTTCATTAATAAAGCAATACCTAGAAAATATCCTCACTTGAAGGCATTCTCCACATATATATCCTCTCATAAAATTCACATGCAACGAAGGAATTAGTCACTCCCCACCCAATACTTAGGGTAAATAAGGTTCAGAGAAGTGTGTGAAAATACACTTCAGTGAGAATCTAGGAAGTGAAGGAAGAAGATGGTTGCTAAGAAAAGTGACAGAAAAACTGTATGCTACAAAGAAAATTATGGACTTGAGACTATGTGTAAATCAGTGCTTAAGGTAACCTCTGCTTAACCTCAAGTTGCTCTCCTTTTCTCTCAACATAACTTGTAATGATTTATTTTTTAAATAAAAATATACTCCTTATAAAACAGCATTATGTTTTAAGAGAAATGAAAAATACTCCTCTCTCATCCCTCTATCTTTTCCTCAGGAGATAATTCATGTCCTTTCATCTTTCCTGTTCATATCCAAACATGCATATGATTTATGATCACAAATATACTAAAATACTATTTTTACAACTTGCTTCTTCACTTTATGTATCTTGGGTATCTTTTCATATCTGTACATACTTATCTCATCTTCTGTGATCTTCATATAATACCCCTCCCCCACAAACCCCTTCCGGGAGAAGAACTGTTTTCCCCAGTAAAAACACAGCAACCAAGTAAAACATAGAAGAAGAATACCTGCAAGACTTTTCTTCCAATAACTTGTCCCAGGCAAGGATCCTCAGGCATTCTCTCCCATGTGATCCTCCACCACTTCTTCAACCATTAGAGAAGCATCCTGAATGATGGTGGAGGGTTCAGAAGTTTATAGTAGATGTAGCATACTGAGATCAAGGATCATATCCATCTCCTCACAAAAAGGATGGGGCCTTTCAGGTGGTCCAGATCACCACTTCACACCTCTGTGATTAAACTCATGTGTTACTCTTCTGATACTGAGCAATTCCTACCCTCAACCCAAAAAAATCCCATGAGGATATACCTCAAAGTCTTAAATATGGAATTGCCCCCTATGTTTCCTTTTAGTAATCATTAACATAATTTATCTACATCCTGACTCATTCTACAGAAGAGGCTAGATTGGTACTACCTTTCATTAATAAAGCAATACCTAGAAAATATCCTCACTTGAAGGCATTCTCCACATATATATCCTCTCATAAAATTCACATGCAACGAAGGAATTAGTCACTCCCCACCCAATACTTAGGGTAAATAAGGTTCAGAGAAGTGTGTGAAAATACACTTCAGTGAGAATCTAGGAAGTGAAGGAAGAAGATGGTTGCTAAGAAAAGTGACAGAAAAACTGTATGCTACAAAGAAAATTATGGACTTGAGACTATGTGTAAATCAGTGCTTAAGGTAACCTCTGCTTAACCTCAAGTTGCTCTCCTTTTCTCTCAACATAACTTGTAATGATTTATTTTTTAAATAAAAATATACTCCTTATAAAACAGCATTATGTTTTAAGAGAAATGAAAAATACTCCTCTCTCATCCCTCTATCTTTTCCTCAGGAGATAATTCATGTCCTTTCATCTTTCCTGTTCATATCCAAACATGCATATGATTTATGATCACAAATATACTAAAATACTATTTTTACAACTTGCTTCTTCACTTTATGTATCTTGGGTATCTTTTCATATCTGTACATACTTATCTCATCTTCTGTGATCTTCATATAATACCCCCTCACACCCCTGGAACAAATACCTGGTTCCATGTCCCATGTAACTTAAACAAATGCTCATATTCCAATCTCCATCTTTTAAACTTCAGGTTCTAGGATGTTTCCTCAACCTTTTAAATCATTAATTCAACTTTCAGGCCTTCCTTTGAAAATTTTTTACTTTAGCAACATTTTTTGTTTCCGAAGACTCTGCAGATTGTTTCTTCTGTAACAGGTTACTGTTTCAGCTGCTATATTACAGTCTTCAAGCTCTGAAGATGAAAATTACATTTAGGTTCTACCTACATCTTGCATCATTCTCATTTTCCAGGAGTCAATTTTTCTCTCAATTAATGTTCTACTTATATTTTTGGTTTTCTGTTAATCCTTGGTCTTCCAAATTTGTGAATGGTGGCCCAGAGCTATCTAAATAGCCAGGGTTTCTAACGTAGTATCTATAGGTTGTCACTTTCTGAAGGAATCTTCCCTGAGTTAGAGAGTTGATTTCAGGATCAATGTGAGTGTACAGAGCATCAAGAGGTTTTAATTTGAAATGTGCTGTCATAAAGCAGGTTGTTTCAAGACTGCAAACAACAGGAAGACTTTTGGGGTGGACTGTTTTATTGTGTTTCATATACGTGGAACTATCTTCCCTTTCCTCTCCCTTGCTTTCTAGGTTCCACTTTGCAACTCTAACTACAGAATAAACCATCAGAAGCCTTTTCCAGATTCATGTGCAGAACAGAAGCCATGACTGTATCCGAGGGACAAACACCACTGCTAACAATCATTCTGTACAAATGAAGAAGAAGAGAGTCCAGTTGGTACAGGCAACTTTTAAATTAATTACTCTGATGGTTACCACACAGGCCACTTGAATTCTCTGAGACAGTTAAAACAAATGGAGTTTCTTGAATTCTACTAAGGAAAAACTTCTCAATTTCACTCGGGGTTTCTCCTCTTGTTCGCATTATGTTTTAAGAGAAATGAAAATACTCCTCATCCCTCTATCTTTTCCTCAGGAGATAATTCATGTCCTTTCATCTTTCCTGTTCATATCCAAACATGCATATGATTTATGATCACAAATATACTAAAATACTATTTTTACAACTTGCTTCTTCACTTTATGTATCTTGGGTATCTTTTCATATCTGTACATACTTATCTCATCTTCTGTGATCTTCATATAATACCCCCTCACACCCCTGGAACAAATACCTGGTTCCATGTCCCATGTAACTTAAACAAATGCTCATATTCCAATCTCCATCTTTTAAACTTCAGGTTCTAGGATGTTTCCTCAACCTTTTAAATCATTAATTCAACTTTCAGGCCTTCCTTTGAAAATTTTTTACTTTAGCAACATTTTTTGTTTCCGAAGACTCTGCAGATTGTTTCTTCTGTAACAGGTTACTGTTTCAGCTGCTATATTACAGTCTTCAAGCTCTGAAGATGAAAATTACATTTAGGTTCTACCTACATCTTGCATCATTCTCATTTTCCAGGAGTCAATTTTTCTCTCAATTAATGTTCTACTTATATTTTTGGTTTTCTGTTAATCCTTGGTCTTCCAAATTTGTGAATGGTGGCCCAGAGCTATCTAAATAGCCAGGGTTTCTAACGTAGTATCTATAGGTTGTCACTTTCTGAAGGAATCTTCCCTGAGTTAGAGAGTTGATTTCAGGATCAATGTGAGTGTACAGAGCATCAAGAGGTTTTAATTTGAAATGTGCTGTCATAAAGCAGGTTGTTTCAAGACTGCAAACAACAGGAAGACTTTTGGGGTGGACTGTTTTATTGTGTTTCATATACGTGGAACTATCTTCCCTTTCCTCTCCCTTGCTTTCTAGGTTCCACTTTGCAACTCTAACTACAGAATAAACCATCAGAAGCCTTTTCCAGATTCATGTGCAGAACAGAAGCCATGACTGTATCCGAGGGACAAACACCACTGCTAACAATCATTCTGTACAAATGAAGAAGAAGAGAGTCCAGTTGGTACAGGCAACTTTTAAATTAATTACTCTGATGGTTACCACACAGGCCACTTGAATTCTCTGAGACAGTTAAAACAAATGGAGTTTCTTGAATTCTACTAAGGAAAAACTTCTCAATTTCACTTGTGGTTTTTCTCTCCTCTTGTTCCTCTGCCTTTCTCATACCATCTACTTTCCATCTTCAGGTAATTCCCCCAAATTTGCTATTCTGCCATTACCCTATCTTGCTGCCCAATGTTTTTGTGTGTTTTTTTAAATACATTTTTAGTTGTTTCAAACAGATGTGAAGAAGTTTGAAATAATCTGCCATCTGATATTATGCCATCCTTTAACAAAAATTTCTTCAAATTTTCAAGAGGTATTTCCATCTGTTTTTCTTTATAAGTAAAAAGTACACATTTCTGTAGTTCTATGAAGAGACACTTTACACAGCAAACTATGCATAGTATTCTTTGACTTTCCTCCCTCCACTCATCATAACCTGCCAAATCACAGGTTTTATTATTATTAAAATACCTAAAATCTTATTTCCTAGTTGTCATTTCTTCATATTTTGCTTTATTAGGAATATTTTCTTTGTTCATTTTATACTTCAAATGTACTTCAAAGAACATTAAGAACCATTTTTTTTAAACTTTTATTTCACTTTTAACTTCTACAGAGTTTTGTTGTTTACAGATATGTATGTTCTCAGATTAGTCACATGTATATCCCCCCAATCCCACCCCTCCAGACCATCATACAGCACCCATGAAGGATCTGCTTTTCTCACAGAGCAATGACTATAAGCTATTTTCTTCACATATGATATAGTACAGGCCTTCAAGCTACTTCCTTTACACCTCTCACCCACTGTTAAGAACCATTTTTTCAGGGCTTGCCTGGTGATCCAGTGGGTAAGGACACTGCCTTGCAGTGCAAGGGTTGCTGGTTTGATCCCTGGCCTGGGAGCATCCCACGTGCTGCGGAGCGGCTGGACCCATGTGTCCCAACTACCAAGCCAGAGCTCTGGAGCACATGCCTCCAGAGCCAGTGCTCTA
Source organism: Tragulus kanchil (assembly GCA_022376925.1). NCBI lineage: Eukaryota > Metazoa > Chordata > Mammalia > Artiodactyla > Tragulidae > Tragulus > Tragulus kanchil. Next base: position 79,047,836 of record JAIOJX010000031.1, read on the forward strand.
CGGTAAGAGAGGCCACTGCGATGGGAGGCCCACACAGGCCAAAGAATAAAAGATAAATAAATGAAAGATCAATAGAAGTGCCCCAAAACAGAGAAAATCATTTTTTTAGATTTACCCATAAGTTTCACTGACTGTTTCAGTTTGTTGTTTGCTTTTGTTCATCGATGCTTAATGTATGTTCTTCCATTTTCCATCCAGAATTCTCTGATTCATTTAACTTTGCTTAACTACTTCCAAATAATATATTTATTTAAGTGTTACAGTTCAAGGTCCTTTGGAAAGAATAAATACTTGTCTTCCTACTGAAAAACAATTTTTCTACATACAGAACCTTTGGGTCATAGCACTTTTACCTCAGAAATCTACAGAATTTTTCCACTGTTCCTTAGTATCCAATGCTGCATAAGAAAAATCAGATGCCAATCTGACACTTTTTTTTCCCATTAGGGTAAGCTATGTTGAAACTCGATTTTCCTTTTTTGCTTGGAATTCAAATTTTGACTACCTTTTGATTTTACTAGAAATTTGATTTCAGTATTACCTTATTTGATGGCATTCTTAAGCTCAGGAAAATTTTACTTTACCATTTCACTGTCTACTATTTTTTCAGTATGTATTTTTCACTTCTGGAATTCTTATTTCACAGATAGTAATCTCCTGGGTCTATTTTATAGATCTCTAAAACTTGCCTCTTATACTCTTTTTGCTCTATGCCAAGAGAAGTCTCAATCTATTAATATCACTACCTCCCTTTTTAAAACCTTCACTGTGAAATATTTTAGACATACAAAGGAGTATAAGATATTTAACAAAAAAACTATGTATCAACTCCTGGCTTAGGAAAAAAACTGTTACCTAGATAATAGAATATATTTCTTTCCCTCCCAGAGATAATCTAGGTTTAGTATCTATCATTAATATGGATTTTCTGATGTTATACACACATACACCCATAAAACTATACATGATATTCCTTTGCATTTTTAAGCTTCATACTTTATACATTCTTCTGCACCTTACATGAATATATCTAATAAATATATCTCATTTATTAGAGCTTAAGACTGCTTTCAGTGTTTCACTTTTACAAACAATATTGTTGCAAACATCCTTATTCCACTTATGTGCAAGTTTCTTTATGGGAGTCTTTTTCAAACTACAGCTTACAACCCACCAATAAAATCACATTAGTACGTCAAGGTCACAGGAAGTTTAAAAAAAAAAAAAAAGGGAAAAGGGAAGAAAATAAAGTAGTAAGATATAGAGGTAGATCAAATCATACTGTGCACAGTAAAGTTTGTTTCCTGAAATTCTGATTTATGTTATGGTCAAAACAGATCAATAAACAATGTAAAGGTATGTGTAAGTGTGTATATACATACATATATATGTAGAATTCATGGATCATTGGAGATATGTGCATTCCAACGTACTAGACATTGTCAAATTACTCTCAAAAACTAGTTGTTTATACTTCTGTAAGCTAAGAGTTCTTGTTGCTATACAAACTCAACCAATACAGTATAGTCAGACTTTAAAATTTTTACCAATCTGATATCTGCCTGAAAATACATTTCAAAACAATTGTTTTAAAATGATTTTGCTAGTTACTTCCAGGATGATATCTGGATTTTTTTTAGTATTTGAAACCTAAATTCTGTTAACAGCTTTGGAATCAACTCAGCACTCTAGCTTCAAGTACCTTATACATTTTAAGGCCTCTACAGGTTGTACTTGGCAATCAAACTTGAATTGTCAAGAACTGTTTTCATAGTTCCTTTCTTTAGAAACTAAGCACTTTCAGCTTGCTAGTTTCTTTTTTCTTTTCTTTTTTTTTTTTAATGTTAACTGATGTCTGAGCTATTTGTTCTGCTTATTTTAGAGTAAGTCTTTGGTTCAGCACTGCTAACTTTCCTCAAATATCCAGTATTTTATCATTATCTTCATCTTTTTAAATAAAGACCTAGATTGTTCAGTATTGATGGCTAATTCAGGACATTGCTTTATCTTCCTCAAAAGACTCCCCCATTCCCACCATGCCCATTATAAAAGATCGTGGGACTCTGAAAGTGGGTTTCCCCTTAGTGTGATAACTAGAATGTTTCTCATCTAGATTCACTGATCCTAGAGTCTTCTAGCTACCCTGATATTGCCCATAGGTAATTTTTCCTGTGTTACAAGCTGTTGAGTATTAGTGGCTTTTAACAATCTAATCAGTCTTGTATTTAGCAGGAAGTTCACAAATATTCCAGTTCACTGATGGAATCCTTTCCTGTTTTCTAGAGCTGCTATGGATTTTTTTTCTTATTATTTTCTTTTGTCATTACAATTTGGACTTGGTCTACTAACATATACTTCCAGTAATTTTTTAAAATCCTAGTATTCTTCATCTTACCACAGAAATTGTATCCTCAAAACAAGGAATTTCTCCAGCTTAAAATAGCAAGAACAACACAAAATTGAGGGGAGTTCTGAGGCCATGTTACAGAAATCTTGCAATCTACAGTCTTACAGATTATGTAAATTAAACATTTCTAAATTAATACAGTGATAAATCAAAAAATTCAGACTAAGACCTATGCCAATTCTACCAATCTCTATTTTTCTTCCTCAGTCAACTCTAAATGGCAGTAAAACAATGTGAAAAACAAAGTATATTTTTTTCTGGTTCAATTTATTACACAAAGAGAATGCTCTATACTTTCTCTGCTAACAGGTGCAAATTCCACAGAGAAAATACACTCCAGGACAGCATTCCAACTCTAATTTGCTCCCCCCACAACTCCTCTACTTAACAGTTCCATACTACCCACCTCGCCCATTCCTTTCTGAAGTCTCACTTAAGTAAAAAAGCTATTACCATCTGGATACTTCAAGAATATATTTGTGTCACTCTACAAGTCAAATTATTACGGTCATACTTATTAATAAAAAGCATGTGGCAGCAACCGAAATGTCCACTGACAAAATAAAGAAAACGTGTTATATACATATGTGTGTGAGCCTGTGTGTGTGTATAATGGAACATTTCTTGGCCATTAAAAAGAATGAAATAATGCCATTTGCAGCAACAAATGTCAAATGTTTTGATTTTGAAAAAAAAACTTACGGTTACCAAAGGGCAAAAGTAAAAGGAGAAATACATCAGGAGTTTGGAATTAACATACACACACTATGCTATGTGCTGTGGTAAGTCACTTCAGTCATGCCAGACTCCGCAACCTACTGGACTGTGTAGCCCACCAGGCTCCTCTGTTCAAGAGATTCTCCTAGAGTCTTCTAGCTACCCTGATATTGCCCATAGGTAATTTTTCCTGTGTTACAAGCTGTTGAGTATTAGTGGCTTTTAACAATCTAATCAGTCTTGTATTTAGCAGGAAGTTCACAAATATTCCAGTTCACTGATGGAATCCTTTCCTGTTTTCTAGAGCTGCTATGGATTTTTTTTCTTATTATTTTCTTTTGTCATTACAATTTGGACTTGGTCTACTAACATATACTTCCAGTAATTTTTTAAAATCCTAGTATTCTTCATCTTACCACAGAAATTGTATCCTCAAAACAAGGAATTTCTCCAGCTTAAAATAGCAAGAACAACACAAAATTGAGGGGAGTTCTGAGGCCATGTTACAGAAATCTTGCAATCTACAGTCTTACAGATTATGTAAATTAAACATTTCTAAATTAATACAGTGATAAATCAAAAAATTCAGACTAAGACCTATGCCAATTCTACCAATCTCTATTTTTCTTCCTCAGTCAACTCTAAATGGCAGTAAAACAATGTGAAAAACAAAGTATATTTTTTTCTGGTTCAATTTATTACACAAAGAGAATGCTCTATACTTTCTCTGCTAACAGGTGCAAATTCCACAGAGAAAATACACTCCAGGACAGCATTCCAACTCTAATTTGCTCCCCCCACAACTCCTCTACTTAACAGTTCCATACTACCCACCTCGCCCATTCCTTTCTGAAGTCTCACTTAAGTAAAAAAGCTATTACCATCTGGATACTTCAAGAATATATTTGTGTCACTCTACAAGTCAAATTATTACGGTCATACTTATTAATAAAAAGCATGTGGCAGCAACCGAAATGTCCACTGACAAAATAAAGAAAACGTGTTATATACATATGTGTGTGAGCCTGTGTGTGTGTATAATGGAACATTTCTTGGCCATTAAAAAGAATGAAATAATGCCATTTGCAGCAACAAATGTCAAATGTTTTGATTTTGAAAAAAAAACTTACGGTTACCAAAGGGCAAAAGTAAAAGGAGAAATACATCAGGAGTTTGGAATTAACATACACACACTATGCTATGTGCTGTGGTAAGTCACTTCAGTCATGCCAGACTCCGCAACCTACTGGACTGTGTAGCCCACCAGGCTCCTCTGTTCAAGAGATTCTCCAGGGGCTTCCCTGGTGGTCCAGTGGGTAGAGAGTCCACTGTGCAGTGCAAGGGGCACCAGTTCAATCCCTGGCCCAGGAAGATCCCACATGCCATGGTGTGATTGGACCAGTGTGTCCAACTGTGAGCCAGCACTCTGGATCGCATGTGCCCAGAGCCGGTGCTCTGCAGCGAGTGAGGCCACTGCGGTGGAAGGCCCACACACACTGAAGAACAAAGATGGATGAAAAATAAATAAACAAAAATGAGGCCAAAATTTTAAAAAACAACAACAAAAAAGAGATTCTCCAGGCAAGAATACTGGAGTATGTTGCCGTGTCCTACTCCAGGGGATCTTCCTGACCCAGGGCTTGAACCCATGTCTCATGTCTCCTGTACTGGCAGGCGGGTTCTTTATTTCTTGCACAACCTGAGAAGCCTGATCAATATACACACTACTATATATAAAAGAAATAACCAACAAGGACCTTCTGTACAGCACAGGGAACTCAATCATCTGTAGTAACCTATATGAGAAGAGACTATGAAAAAGAATGTATTTATGTATATACAAAATCACTCTGCAGCACACATGAAACAAAACACTGTAAATCAGCTATACTCTAATATAAAATAAAACTATATTTTAAAAAGGCAAAACATGACTTTTTTTGGATGAATTCAGAGATTATCATACTAACTGAAACAGGTCAGAGAAAAACAAACATCATATACTATCACTAACATGTGTAATCTAATTTTTAAAAATGATTGAAATTAACTTACTTACAAAACAGAAACAGACTTACAGTTTCAAAAACAAACTTATTGTTACCAAAGGGGCGATGTGGGCAGGAGGGGTAAATCAGGAGCTTAGTATAAACATACAAACACACACTACTATATATAAGATAGATAACCAACAAAGAACCCATTGTATAGTACAGAGAACTCTATTCAGTATTTTGTGATAACCTATATGAGAAAAGAATTTTATAAAGAATGATTATATGTATATGTGTAACTGAATCACTCTGTAATACATCTGAAACCAACTCAACATTATAAATCAACTATACTCAAAAAAATTAAAAAGAAAAAGTGGCACTTTCAAGCCCCAATCTCAGTATCTAGAATAAAAACAGTTATCAATATTGCTTGCATTCAAACCTATTAGATATTTTAAAAAACAAAACACTGGCTGTTCAGGTTTTCAAATTTATATCCTTTTACTCTTTTACCATTATGTCTTACATTAAAAAAGAAACATCTTCTCTGGTGGTCCAGTGGGTTAAGAACACCGCCTTGCAGTGCAAGAGGCACTGGTTCAATCCCTGGCCTGGGATGACCTCACATGCCACAGAGCAGCTGGATAGGTATGTCCAGTTACCTGCCGGCACTCTGGAGTGCATGCGCCCAGAGCCAGTGCTCTGCAACAAGAGACCACCGCAATGGGGGGCCCACACAGGCCGAAGAATAAAGATGGACGAAAAATAAATAAATAAAAACTCAATAAAAAGAGGTCAAAATTTTTTTAAAAGCCATTAAAAAAAGAAACATCTATAAACTATTGGTGGTTCCTTGCTTTATTTTCATGCAGGGCGAAATGCTGTGAACATAATGAACTGAAGAAGGTAAAGAAGTAAACTATTTAAAGGCATATTATATCAGGCTTCCCTAGTGGTCCAGTGGGTAAAGAGTCCACTTTGCAGTGTAAGGGGCATCGGTTTGATCCCTGGCCCGGGAAGATTCCATGTGCCGCAGAGAAGCTGGACCGGTGTGTCCAACTACCAGCCAGCACTCCAGAGCGCATGAGCCTGGAGCCAGTGCTCTGCAATGAGAGAGGCCACACAGGCCAAAGAATAAAGATGGATGAAAGTAAATAAACAATAAAACTGGCCAAAATTTGAAAAAATAATAAAAAATTTAAAGGAACATTATCTCCAGTACTTTCGTAAATTAACCAATAAGCCCCAAATTATCTTTTTTATAAATCCTAATTTTATTCAAGACTACTTAAAAGTGGGGTTTGATAAAGGCCAAGAAAACATTCAGATATTCCAAGATTTAAAACAAAATGTCTCTTTGATAATATTATTCTTTTCAGCAGCCCAACAAAGATTACTGGTCAACACCTTGATATACTGATACTATACATACTAATATACTGATACTACATATACTATACTGATACTGACTGCTAAAATGCAGGGCTCTTTCTCAACTTTACTGATCAGCATTTTATATTCATTAGTTCACTAATTTCACAACTTTCCAAGACCCCAAATGACTTCAAATACAATCACATACTCCTGAAACCTTTCCACAGAATGTGTTGTGAACAACTGAAGGCCTGTTCATTTTTCATAAGAAAAATTAGAAAAGATATCGGGGCTGAACAGACAACTAACTGTCTCCTTATGCTAATGTTAAGTGCTGCCTGCAAGCCTCGTTTCTCTGAAACCTCCTCCGAGGAAGAATAGGTAGCTAGTTACTGATAAAAGCCTGGGCAGAAATAGCGCCACTCAATTATAAGATTAACAATTTCAAACTATTACCTTTAGCAAACATTGATAGAAATGCTAATACAGAGCCCAAAAACCTCTTCCTCTTATCCCTTTTCAATGCTAATGAAACACGCCTTTTACAACTCTGGTTCCCTTGGTAACTAAGAATTGTAAGAATGTTTTTTCTATAAACAAATATTTCCCCTCGAGAACAAAGGTGTTAGTAGAGGAGCAAAGGGCTCCGGTAATGACCTCGTTTACATCTCTAGAGAGACAAAACGCTTCTTCATGATTATTAATTAGCTTGAGATTTCTAGTTAGAGAAAATATAAAAAGGGTGGAGAAAGATTGCGCGGTAGCCTCCCCGCCCACCGAAATCGGCTGAGCCTGATGGGGTTGAGACTCTCCAGCTCTGGGGTAAGAACATCTGTTTACATTTGATTTTGTTCTGATTATTTCTGATTACTTGTGCTTGCCTTTATTTGATGATTAATAAACCCACTCTTGGTTTGACAATACTTGAGACCACGATACTTTATTGTCGAGGTCCGAGGCTCACACCCTGAGGGGACCACGCCGTGTCCGTGTAAAGGTCTCTTTGATAATATTATTCTTTTCAGCAGCCCAACAAAGATTACTGGTCAACACCTTGATATACTGATACTATACATACTAATATACTGATACTACATATACTATACTGATACTGACTGCTAAAATGCAGGGCTCTTTCTCAACTTTACTGATCAGCATTTTATATTCATTAGTTCACTAATTTCACAACTTTCCAAGACCCCAAATGACTTCAAATACAATCACATACTCCTGAAACCTTTCCACAGAATGTGTTGTGAACAACTGAAGGCCTGTTCATTTTTCATAAGAAAAATTAGAAAAGATATCGGGGCTGAACAGACAACTAACTGTCTCCTTATGCTAATGTTAAGTGCTGCCTGCAAGCCTCGTTTCTCTGAAACCTCCTCCGAGGAAGAATAGGTAGCTAGTTACTGATAAAAGCCTGGGCAGAAATAGCGCCACTCAATTATAAGATTAACAATTTCAAACTATTACCTTTAGCAAACATTGATAGAAATGCTAATACAGAGCCCAAAAACCTCTTCCTCTTATCCCTTTTCAATGCTAATGAAACACGCCTTTTACAACTCTGGTTCCCTTGGTAACTAAGAATTGTAAGAATGTTTTTTCTATAAACAAATATTTCCCCTCGAGAACAAAGGTGTTAGTAGAGGAGCAAAGGGCTCCGGTAATGACCTCGTTTACATCTCTAGAGAGACAAAACGCTTCTTCATGATTATTAATTAGCTTGAGATTTCTAGTTAGAGAAAATATAAAAAGGGTGGAGAAAGATTGCGCGGTAGCCTCCCCGCCCACCGAAATCGGCTGAGCCTGATGGGGTTGAGACTCTCCAGCTCTGGGGTAAGAACATCTGTTTACATTTGATTTTGTTCTGATTATTTCTGATTACTTGTGCTTGCCTTTATTTGATGATTAATAAACCCACTCTTGGTTTGACAATACTTGAGACCACGATACTTTATTGTCGAGGTCCGAGGCTCACACCCTGAGGGGACCACGCCGTGTCCGTGTAAAGGTCTCTGAGCTATTTAATATAGTTTCTCTTAGCAAGAACTACTAAGAGTAGTAATCAGAGTAAGCTCCGGACACGGTGCCCACGACAAATGAACTGCTACATGCCTTTAGAATCTCTAGGGTGGAGATCATCAATGTGAAATTCTTTGCCTTTTATTGTGAGAATCATTTAGTTTCTTTTTTAAAAGTCAAGCAATTAAATTACTTAATATTCCACCCCCACCAATCTTTTAGCAGCAATGGTGCTTTAAAAGAGCAATGGTGCTTTAATATTTTTACTGCATGGCTTCATAAACTCCCAGCTAAAAATCCAGACACCTTAGCACTTCAGTCTCAGCATCAAGTTCATAGGCTATGTTGCTAAAAAGTTGCAAAATGTAATCTATGTTCAATATGTGATCCACCCCAGTAATTTGAAAAAAAGAACTGTGACTGGTTAAAAAAAAAAAGAAAAGAAAAGAAACTAAAAAAGCAGATGTTTTAAAAACTTTCAATAATTCATAAGCACAAATTTGGAACACAGGTTGAGTTCCAAAGACAAGTGAATAAGTAGTGTGAAAGGGTACAAAGGGGTACTCATTACACACCTACTTGAGGGGACAAAGACTTTTTCTTCCCAATGTTGGCATTTTTTTGACAATTATTTACAATTTAATAATTCACAAAATCTTTACTTTTTTCAACTAGTTAAGGCATTATGAATTGTAATCCATAAAAAATTACACAATCCATAGCATAAAATACATCTTTTCAAATAGAATCTGAAAAGAACTCTTCAAATAGAATAGTAAGCACAATAATCCATAAAGACATAAACAATGCTTTTGCAAAATAAAAGCATGCATTAACAGAGGGTAAATGAAGAGGATGGAAAGGTCTCTTCCAAATCCACATTGCACCACTCAGTAGTACTGTGACCTTGAGCAAGCCAACCACTTGGTACTTGAGCTTCCTCATTTGTAACCTAACAATAACACCTGTGCTCCATGGGCCTGCTGTGATGCTTATGTAAGCCAACATTTGTAAAGCACTTATTACAACTATGTCTGGCCAACATTATGCTTAAGCCCACACCCTGAGGGGACCACGCCGTGTCCGTGTAAAGGTCTCTGAGCTATTTAATATAGTTTCTCTTAGCAAGAACTACTAAGAGTAGTAATCAGAGTAAGCTCCGGACACGGTGCCCACGACAAATGAACTGCTACATGCCTTTAGAATCTCTAGGGTGGAGATCATCAATGTGAAATTCTTTGCCTTTTATTGTGAGAATCATTTAGTTTCTTTTTAAATGTCAAGCAATTAAATTACTTAATATTCCACCCCCACCAATCTTTTAGCAGCAATGGTGCTTTAAAAGAGCAATGGTGCTTTAATATTTTTACTGCATGGCTTCATAAACTCCCAGCTAAAAATCCAGACACCTTAGCACTTCAGTCTCAGCATCAAGTTCATAGGCTATGTTGCTAAAAAGTTGCAAAATGTAATCTATGTTCAATATGTGATCCACCCCAGTAATTTGAAAAAAAGAACTGTGACTGGTTAAAAAAAAAAAGAAAAGAAAAGAAACTAAAAAAGCAGATGTTTTAAAAACTTTCAATAATTCATAAGCACAAATTTGGAACACAGGTTGAGTTCCAAAGACAAGTGAATAAGTAGTGTGAAAGGGTACAAAGGGGTACTCATTACACACCTACTTGAGGGGACAAAGACTTTTTCTTCCCAATGTTGGCATTTTTTTGACAATTATTTACAATTTAATAATTCACAAAATCTTTACTTTTTTCAACTAGTTAAGGCATTATGAATTGTAATCCATAAAAAATTACACAATCCATAGCATAAAATACATCTTTTCAAATAGAATCTGAAAAGAACTCTTCAAATAGAATAGTAAGCACAATAATCCATAAAGACATAAACAATGCTTTTGCAAAATAAAAGCATGCATTAACAGAGGGTAAATGAAGAGGATGGAAAGGTCTCTTCCAAATCCACATTGCACCACTCAGTAGTACTGTGACCTTGAGCAAGCCAACCACTTGGTACTTGAGCTTCCTCATTTGTAACCTAACAATAACACCTGTGCTCCATGGGCCTGCTGTGATGCTTATGTAAGCCAACATTTGTAAAGCACTTATTACAACTATGTCTGGCACATACTAAGCACTTTATAAGCATCTTAAAAAAAAAAAAAAAAACAGAATCTTTCCTAATTCCAAGGGAATGCTTGTTTCCCTTATCACTAACCTCAAATAACTCTTAGTTCTATGGTTACTTTCACTCCTCCTCTCCACACACACACACACACAGAGATGGTTTACACAGATTAGCAACATCACTGATTCAAATTCAGAAATAAGTTATCTATTCCTTTGAGCCAGGTAAAGCCTGATCAAGCTATCAATCAAGAAACTATGTATTTCTTATTAGAAAAGACTTACGGTCATTGGGGCGAGGGAAGACTGGATGAGAAGTATGGAAAGAGTAACATGGAAACCTACACTACGATATATAATAGAGACAACCACTGTGAATACGCTGTAAGACTAAGAGAACTTGTATGGGGGCTATGCAATAACCTGGAGGGGTGGGATGAGGAGAGCCTGGAAGGAGGTTCTGGTGAGAGGGATCAAGGGTATACCTATAACTAATTTGGATTTATGTATAGTTGTAAACAACAAAACTCTGTAAAAGCAAAATAAAAATAATTATATAAAAATAAACTATGTACCTCTTATTTAAATTATCAAAATAAATTAAATGTGTAAGTATTCAGCATGATAAAATACATCTGGTATCAGTTAGTTATATGACTCCATGAATGGAACTTTTATTAATTACTATACAGAACTTTGAGAAATGTTTTTGTAACTCTTACATAAACCTCAATGAAGTCAAGAAAAAGGCAAGAATGCCTGTTATGAACACTATTTTTAACACTGTACTAGTGACATTAACCAAAGCAAAAGAAAAAAGAAATGAGATACAAATATTAAGACACGGTTAGATCACCTGCAGAATGCTTTATTGTCTACCTAAAAAATTCAAGAGTATCTCTTAAAAGACAGTGACTAATAAAATTCCAAATCAGTATTCACCTGATGGTATAGTGGCTGAGAATACACCTGACAATGCAGCAGACATGAGTTGAATCTCTGGTCTGGGAAAATCCAACATTAGCATTCAAAAAATCAATACTTTCCCTATACCTCATGAAAAAAAAAATTATAAAATTAAGTGGGAATAAAAACTCCATTCTTAATGTTTTAAATCTATTAAATATGTAGCAATAAGCCTAACTAATGCTGCTAAGACTGATGAAGAAAATTATGAAACATCAGATGACCACATAAAAATGTAAAATAGTGTAAAATATATACATACAGTCATTATAAATACACAACAGGTGAAGACATATTAATAACTAAAGGTAATTTCCTCAGTGTGCAATGAACTCAGGAGGTAAACTTTTTTTTAAATTTTGGCCTCTTTTGTTGATTTTTTATCCATTTATTTTCACCAATCTTCATTCTTTGGCCTGAGGGGGCCTCCCACCACAGTGGCCTCTCTCATTGCAGACCACTGACTCCAGGCGCATGTGTTCCAGAGCTCTGGCCTGCAACTGGACACACCAATCCAGCCGCTCTGCGGCACGTGGGATCTTTCCGGGCCAGAGATCAAACTGGTGCCCCATGCACTGCAAGCTGGACTCTTTACCCACTGGACCACCAGGGAAGCCCCTCAGGAGGTCAGCTTTTTAAATGATTTTTTAAATAAGCAAATGATGTGAGGAATAATTTTATTACACAAACATGCAATTCACTTAATATGGTTCATGGTAAGCCTAAACAGAAAAACAAATGGCCAATAAACTTATTAAAACAGGTTCAACCTCATTCATAACTTTAAAAAAAAAAAGCAAAGCAATCAAAGAGGCAAAAAAACCCACGGCTGATAAAATCCTAAGGTGGTACCGGGAAATGTGTTTCTGCATACATTACAAATGGGAATATAATAATTCTACCTTTTTAGACTGGAAACTGAAACTGTCAATTGAAAACCTTAAATCTTTTGACCAGCAACTATTGGCTAGAAATTATTCTTATGATATAAACATATACAAGAATACAAAGATAAATATACAACCACATTCTATAAAATATTACTAGAACAGAAGCTGATATAATCAGAATGCCCATCAGTAAGAGTGATGAAATAAAATTCCAATACCTCCACACAAGGACAGACTAAAGATTTTAGAAATAAATGAAATAAACCATTATAATTTCTTAGAGAAAAATTTCCACAATAGATTATGAGGCAGAAAGAAGATACAGAAAAATAAACAGTATTAGAACATGATCCTAGGAGTACTTTTTAAAAGGATAAGGGAATTCTAAACACAAATCTAAATAAATACAAAAATTTTCTACAGCATACATGAGGCATTAATGGTGGTAACAGATCTGGAAAGTAAGCCAGATATAAACCTTATCTTTATGCTCTTCCCTACTGTTTGACTCTCCATATGCATGTATCACATTTATTAATTTATTGGAAAGCTATATTCTTGGATAAGAACATTCAACACTGTAAGATATCAACCTTTTCAAAGTCTTATAGGATTTTTTAAATAAAATATAAATATGATTCTGACTATTCTTTAAATAGAGCAAAACCTAAAATCAGTCTCTAAAAGTATATCAAAATAATCATGAAAATTTTGAACAAGGTTGAGCGTAGATTTTCCCAAACAAAATATCAAAATATGTAAATAAACTATAGTAACTGAAAGAGTGTAATACTGACACAAGAACTGGCAATTAGACCATAATCAAATAGAGAGTCCAGAATCAGATTCTTACATACATGGAATTTTTAGTAAATAATTAAGAAAACATCAATGGAGAGAACTAGATACTCATTTGGAGTAAAAGTCTTAAAGATCACCTACCTCCAACCACACAAAACAAATTTCACACACATAACCAATCTAAAGTAAACCTAAGCCAATGTTTTGGAGACTAAAAAGTCGACTTTTACAGATATTAGAATGAGCAAAGTCTTAATTTAATAAAAAAAGTGCAAAAGACACTAACCAATGTGATCAAAAATTTTAAATTTGGATAATAAAACAACAGCGTGACAGCAACAGTAATTACTATAAGCGAGCACTCTGAGATCACCTGCTAAGGATTAGGTTCTATGCCATTTATAAATTACTAAGTTTTTAATCCTCACAATAATTTTTTGAAGTATACCATCACTAACTTTATTTAACCAATGAAGAAACTGAAGTAGGAAGACTAAACAACCTTCCTCAAGAAGTGCAGAGCTAGTACTCAGCTTGGCTGTATAGATCAAGTCTGTTTTCTTTAAAAAATTTTTGGCCTCTTTTTTACTGGTCTTTCATTTTATTTATTTTCATCCATCTTTGTTCTTTGGCCTGTGTGGGCCTCCCATTACAGTGGCCTCTCTCATTTCAGACCACCGGCTCTGGACGCGTGCAATCCAGAGCACTGGCTTGTAATTGGACACAGCAGTCTGGCATGTGGGATCTTCCCAGGCCAGCTATCGAACCAACGCCCCTTGCACTGCAAGGTGGACTCTTTATCCACTGGCCCACCAGGGAAGCCCCAAGTCTGTTTTCTTAACTACAAAACTCTTCAACAATAGGCTTTCAAGAACAGGCTTCAACAATGGCTTTTACTACAACATTTAAAACATAAAAACGGGCAATCCAATAGAAAAGTGGGAAAAAGTTACAAACAACTTAACTCTCAAGAGAAATTCAAATGTCTAATAAATTGGAAATTTTAAAGAAATACAAATCTCAATAGCAATGAGTTACTAGTTTTTACCATTTCCACTGGCAACCATTTCAGGGATTAATTACGCATTTTTTGGCAGAATTATGAGGAAACAGGTATTCATATAATGCTGATATGCCTATAAATTATTTCAGCCATTCTGAAGGACAATATAACAATAATATCAAATTTCAAGTCTGCACTACCTGTGATCCAGTTCCACTTTTAGGAACCGATTTCACATAAACCCTTAAATATTTACACAAGGGTAATTCACATATTCATTATAACGTTATTAGTAACTGTTTGAAAAAAAAAACACCCGAGTGTCCATCAAGGAAAAACAATTTATAGTAAATAAATTTTAATGAACTGTGATAAAACAGTTTTAAAAACACACGGCCAAAAAAAAAAGCACGAGGAAAAGTCAAAATATAGTTTTAAGCGGAAAAAGCAAGCTCCAAACTGATATAAAAGTGTGTGGTAGTTTTTACTAACAAAATACTATACAAGAATAGATATACAGTACAGTTTTAATCCTCACAATAATTTTTTGAAGTATACCATCACTAACTTTATTTAACCAATGAAGAAACTGAAGTAGGAAGACTAAACAACCTTCCTCAAGAAGTGCAGAGCTAGTACTCAGCTTGGCTGTATAGATCAAGTCTGTTTTCTTTAAAAAATTTTTGGCCTCTTTTTTACTGGTCTTTCATTTTATTTATTTTCATCCATCTTTGTTCTTTGGCCTGTGTGGGCCTCCCATTACAGTGGCCTCTCTCATTTCAGACCACCGGCTCTGGACGCGTGCAATCCAGAGCACTGGCTTGTAATTGGACACAGCAGTCTGGCATGTGGGATCTTCCCAGGCCAGCTATCGAACCAACGCCCCTTGCACTGCAAGGTGGACTCTTTATCCACTGGCCCACCAGGGAAGCCCCAAGTCTGTTTTCTTAACTACAAAACTCTTCAACAATAGGCTTTCAAGAACAGGCTTCAACAATGGCTTTTACTACAACATTTAAAACATAAAAACGGGCAATCCAATAGAAAAGTGGGAAAAAGTTACAAACAACTTAACTCTCAAGAGAAATTCAAATGTCTAATAAATTGGAAATTTTAAAGAAATACAAATCTCAATAGCAATGAGTTACTAGTTTTTACCATTTCCACTGGCAACCATTTCAGGGATTAATTACGCATTTTGGCAGAATTATGAGGAAACAGGTATTCATATAATGCTGATATGCCTATAAATTATTTCAGCCATTCTGAAGGACAATATAACAATAATATCAAATTTCAAGTCTGCACTACCTGTGATCCAGTTCCACTTTTAGGAACCGATTTCACATAAACCCTTAAATATTTACACAAGGGTAATTCACATATTCATTATAACGTTATTAGTAACTGTTTGAAAAAAAAAACACCCGAGTGTCCATCAAGGAAAAACAATTTATAGTAAATAAATTTTAATGAACTGTGATAAAACAGTTTTAAAAACACACGGCCAAAAAAAAAAGCACGAGGAAAAGTCAAAATATAGTTTTAAGCGGAAAAAGCAAGCTCCAAACTGATATAAAAGTGTGTGGTAGTTTTTACTAACAAAATACTATACAAGAATAGATATACAGTACAGTATTTTTATTACAGAAGTATAAGAGGCAGAAAGATTAAGAGCACCAAGTCAAGGGCCAGACAGGCAAGATTAACCATAAAATTAAGTTAACCTCTCTTGGCCTCAGCTTCTCATAATTTATTACTTAGGGTAGAAAGTATCTAAAAACTTATTCATAAGAAATCCCCACTATTTGCTAATGCTTAGAACAACGTTGCATTAAATTTTAAAAGGCTAAAAATGCATAAGGGTCTAGAAAAACAATTGCCTAAACATTACCAGTATCTACTTATTTGGAATTCAGGGAAGGAGAAGCTCTCATTTTTAACTCCACGTTTTTACCTTTTGAATGCTTTACAATGACCATGATTTAAGGTATTTTTTTGCTTTATAAAAATACAACAAAATATAAATACACAGATACACAAATGTAGAGCAGTGAGCACCTCTAGTAGTTTCCAACCTCTTAATACCATTATCATCCTGAACATAAATCAATGCTTAGAATAAAAATTTGGTTACAACATACTCTTTTTAAAAATAATTTTTAATTAATACAAACAACATTTAAAGGAAAGCTACATGTTACTTACTTGTAAGTAATGTGAAAATGCAAACTCATTTTAAGAAATAATTACAGTCTTAAGTAAGCTGTGTGTGTATGTTAGTCTCCTGGTCGTATCCAACTCTTTGTGACCTCATGGACTGTAGCCTGACAGGCTCCTCTATCCATGGAATTCTCCAGGCAAGAATACTGGAATGGGTTGCCATTTTCTGACCCAGGGATCAGACCCATGTCTCCCTCATTGCAGGCAGATTTTGTACCATCTGAGCTACAGAGAAGTCTTTAAATAAGTTGCTAATACTAATATGTAGACAGATCTCATGTGTTGCAGCATTTAAGGAATTCTTCAGTATCAAAATAGTGAAGTTCAAACCATATGCACACTGAAATATTACATATTTACTTTAAATAAAAAGTACTTCAAAACAGCATATTAATTATGAATGGTGAAAACTAAAGCTGGAGTGCTAATATTCACAATCATTATTTTTAGTAAAAGTAAATTTCAGATAACTTGATCTCTAGATTTGGGTATACGGAAAAGAAAAATATGTATCTCTGGCTCTCTCTCTTCCTAAAAGATGGCTTTCCTTTATCTCCCAAATGTGTATGAATAATTCTCATTTGAGCCACTAACAGGAAAAGTTCAGAAGACACCTTACTTAGCAGTTTAAGTATTAATAATGCCAAAGAGTCTGGCCATAATTACTCGTTACAACAGAAAGAAAGAAAAAGAAGGGAAGGAGGGAGAAAACAGGGAAGAAGAAAAGAAAGTCATGTCCATAGCTTTTTTTAAATTAAAAATGATAGTAGCCTCTTTCACAAATTAAACCCTGAAAGAACCAATAAATTAGAATTTTTCCTGTGCCCTCAGAAAAATAAGGTAAAACCTGTAGTGAAATCCACAAAGAAAAAAGTAGCAATCCTCAAATCTATACTACCTCTCTGTGCCAATCAGTGTTTCATAGAATGCCCTGGCTTAGTGTGTTTAATCACTTAATTAGAAATAGAACAGTAATCTGTATTTAGTTGCCTGTTTTCCATTACGGGAAAAAAAATCACTAGTGTTCCAATCACCAACAGAAAAGCACTGACAAATTACACTGTCAAGGATCATCTGAGAAAAGAACATGAGTCCAAGTATTGGTTGAAAATCTTTCATTAATACTACCTGGTAAGATAATGAATATGCCAGCTTTAAAACTTAACAGAACAGCTATCAGTGATTTAGAAGAAAATTCCAGACAAAAGCAGGTTACACAAACAGTGCATATCACCAACTCTCCTAACTGCACACAAAATAACAAAGAGAAAAACACATCAACAACTCTGAATGGGAAAAAATGATTCAGAAGAACTGGACTGAGTGCAAAGATGTTTGAGGAAATCTAAAATAATTTTTATTTTAAATTTAAGATATAAGTGATTAGACAGCATTGTTCCTTATTCAATTGCTAATACTTTTTTCCCTTTTCCTTCTTAATGGAATATAAGAATAATTTATCTTACAGTTTATGTATTAAAAAGTATAAAATTAATTATGAATGGTGAAAACTAAAGCTGGGGTGCTAATATTCACAATCATTATTTTTAGTAAAAGTAAATTTCAGATAACTTGATCTCTAGATTTGGGTATACGGAAAAGAAAAATATGTATCTCTGGCTCTCTCTCTTCCTAAAAGATGGCTTTCCTTTATCTCCCAAATGTGTATGAATAATTCTCATTTGAGCCACTAACAGGAAAAGTTCAGAAGACACCTTACTTAGCAGTTTAAGTATTAATAATGCCAAAGAGTCTGGCCATAATTACTCGTTACAACAGAAAGAAAGAAAAAGAAGGGAAGGAGGGAGAAAACAGGGAAGAAGAAAAGAAAGTCATGTCCATAGCTTTTTTTAAATTAAAAATGATAGTAGCCTCTTTCACAAATTAAACCCTGAAAGAACCAATAAATTAGAATTTTTCCTGTGCCCTCAGAAAAATAAGGTAAAACCTGTAGTGAAATCCACAAAGAAAAAAGTAGCAATCCTCAAATCTATACTACCTCTCTGTGCCAATCAGTGTTTCATAGAATGCCCTGGCTTAGTGTGTTTAATCACTTAATTAGAAATAGAACAGTAATCTGTATTTAGTTGCCTGTTTTCCATTACGGGAAAAAAAAATCACTAGTGTTCCAATCACCAACAGAAAAGCACTGACAAATTACACTGTCAAGGATCATCTGAGAAAAGAACATGAGTCCAAGTATTGGTTGAAAATCTTTCATTAATACTACCTGGTAAGATAATGAATATGCCAGCTTTAAAACTTAACAGAACAGCTATCAGTGATTTAGAAGAAAATTCCAGACAAAAGCAGGTTACACAAACAGTGCATATCACCAACTCTCCTAACTGCACACAAAATAACAAAGAGAAAAACACATCAACAACTCTGAATGGGAAAAAATGATTCAGAAGAACTGGACTGAGTGCAAAGATGTTTGAGGAAATCTAAAATAATTTTTATTTTAAATTTAAGATATAAGTGATTAGACAGCATTGTTCCTTATTCAATTGCTAATACTTTTTTCCCTTTTCCTTCTTAATGGAATATAAGAATAATTTATCTTACAGTTCATTCAACAGAACATGGTAGTTCAAGGAAGCTTTGTGCATGGCTGGCAAGGCAGAAATCACTAGCTATTCATCAAAACCACTTTCCAGTTTCATTCTCTTCCTGAGTATATAGTTACATTATATTTCTGAGCCTCACTTACAATTAAATATGGCCATGTGCCTGAGATTTAGCCCAAGATATGTTAGTAAAAATCAAGTGTTCCATCTCCAGTACTTAGCTCAAAAAATCTCTGACACAACGTTCTCTTTTCCCTTTCCCCCTAAGGTTCTCCAAGGCAACCTCAAAAGCAACATGTTAAAGACAGTGTAGGCTTGATCAGCTCTGTTGCTAAAGACTACATGAAACAGAATGCTCCCTAAAACACACACATACTCACATTCCCAAATCCAAACACCACATCACTATCACTGCTCCATTGATACTAATCATAAACACTCACAATGGATTGTTTGGTAAACTGGAAATAAACTTCTATCAGATTAAGCCACTGAACTCAAAGGTTACCTATTAAAGCAACTAGTGGTAGCCATTTGGAATGATAAAGTTCAAGCAGAATGGTGAACCAGATAGCTCCAACCTCTCATTTGCCAACATAAACATCAAAGACAATACGCAGAAACTGTTGGAACCAACTTTGTTGAAATTCGAAAACAGTCTAAGAAGCCAAGCAAACACCCAATGAAGAAAAATTCATCTTCAAAAGAGTAAGAAACTTTTGTAAGCATTTTTATTCATTCTTGCCCTACACTTCACCCGGCAAAGCAGCAGTTTTGGTCTTGAAGTAGTAGCAGTAGCAGATCACTCCTGCAAACCAGGAGAACATACCTTATCCACAAATTATTACTTAAGTGTTTGGGGATACTTGAAGAACTGATGGAAGGCATTCATCCTCACTTCACTTAGCTCAAAACAAAGATGGGAAAATCAGGACCTGGTGCTCATAAAAGCTCTAGGCAATTACAGACTCGCAGATACCTGGGAAAGGATTAGGGGCAGACATACAATAGACTATATTGTGCAGATGAGACACACAATAGACTATAATGTGCAGATGAGAAGACAAGGTGAAGGCTCTCCAATCTAAAGACAGAAATTGGCAGATTCGATTTAAAAAAAAAAAAATCCATCTATAAGCTGCCACAAGAGACACACTAAGGACATAAAGAAGTCAAAATGAAAAGATTTTTTTAAAAAGATGAAAAAGATGGGCTTCTCTGGTGGTTCAGTGGGTAAAGAGTCTGCCTTGCATTGCAAGGGACACCAGTTCAATCCCTGTCCCAGGAAGATCCCGCGTGCCACAGTGCGATTGGACCAGTGTGTCCAACTGCGAGCCAGCACTCTGGATCGCATGTGCCCAGAGTCAGTGCTCTGCAGCGAGTGAGGCCACTGCAGTGGGAGGCCCACACACACTGAAGAACAAAGATGGATGAAAAATAAATAAATAACAAAGAGGCCAAAATTAAAAAAAAAAAAAAAAAACAAGCAATTCTCCAGGCAAGAATACTGGAGTAGGTTGCCATATCCTCCTCCAGGGGATCTTCCTGACCCAGGGACTGAACCCACGTCTCATGTCTCCTGTATTGGCAGGCAGGTTTTTCTTGCACAACCTGGGAAACCCAATCAATATACACACTACCATATATAAAATAACCAACAAGGACCTTCTGTGCAGCACAGAGAACTCAATCATCTGTAGTAACCTATATGAAAAAGAATGTATATATGTATAAACAAAATCACTTTGCAGCACACCTGAAATGAAACACTATAAATTAGCTATACTCTAATATAAAATAAAAATTATATTTAAAAAAAGACAAAACATGACCTTTTTTTTGGATGAATGAAAATAAATATAAAAATAAAAGAGGCAGGCTTCCCTGGTGGTCCAGTGGGTAAGGACACCGCCTTGCAGTGCAAGGGGAACCGGTTCGATCCCTGGTCTGGGAAGATCCCACGTGCCCCGGAGCAGCTGGACCCATGTGTCCAATTACCAAGCTGGAGCTCTGGAGCACATGTGGCCAGAGCCAGTGCTCTGCAGCGAGTGAGGCCACTGCAGTGGGAGGCCCACACACACTGAAGAACAAAGATGGATGAAAAATAAATAAATAACAAAGAGGCCAAAATTAAAAAAAAAAAAAAAAAAACAAGCAATTCTCCAGGCAAGAATACTGGAGTAGGTTGCCATATCCTCCTCCAGGGGATCTTCCTGACCCAGGGACTGAACCCACGTCTCATGTCTCCTGTATTGGCAGGCAGGTTTTTCTTGCACAACCTGGGAAACCCAATCAATATACACACTACCATATATAAAATAACCAACAAGGACCTTCTGTGCAGCACAGAGAACTCAATCATCTGTAGTAACCTATATGAAAAAGAATGTATATATGTATAAACAAAATCACTTTGCAGCACACCTGAAATGAAACACTATAAATTAGCTATACTCTAATATAAAATAAAAATTATATTTAAAAAAAGACAAAACATGACCTTTTTTTTGGATGAATGAAAATAAATATAAAAATAAAAGAGGCAGGCTTCCCTGGTGGTCCAGTGGGTAAGGACACCGCCTTGCAGTGCAAGGGGAACCGGTTCGATCCCTGGTCTGGGAAGATCCCACGTGCCCCGGAGCAGCTGGACCCATGTGTCCAATTACCAAGCTGGAGCTCTGGAGCACATGTGGCCAGAGCCAGTGCTCGGCAACGACAGGGGCCACCGCGATGGGAGGCCCACAGGAGTCAAAGAACGAAGACGAATGAAAATAGAGAAATGAAAGACCAATAGAAGTGGCCCGCCCGCTCCCCTCCCTCCCCAACCCATACCTCCCACCAAAAAAATAAATAAAAGAGGCATGATAGGGAAAAAATATTTTTTAAAAAATCTGCCTGCAATGCAGGAGACCCAGGTTTGATCCTCGGGTCAGAAAGTTCCCGTGAAGAGAACATCTACTCACTCCAGTATTCTTGCCTGGAGAATTCCATGGACAGTGGAGGGCTACAGTCCATAGGTCACAAAGAGTCAGACACAACTGAAGCAACTAAGTAGCAGCAGCAGCATGCACCAAACAACAGACAACGCTCCCCAAATTATATTTTAAAAAACAATGACATAATTGAAAGGAGAAATATCATAAAAGAGATTTAAATATCCCACTTTAAATAATGGATGAACAACCAGATAAAACATCTTCAAGAAACAAAGGACTTGAACAACACTGTAAGTCAGAAAAGTCTAACAGACATATACAGAACACTGCAGCCAAAAATAACATTAATTTACCTGAACGGGGAATATTATCCAAGATGTTATCCTATAAAACAAGTCTTAATAAATTTTGAAAGACTAAAAATGATACAAAGAATCTTTTCTTATCACTATGGAATGAAACTAGAAATCAGTAACTGAAAAAAAACTGACATATTAATAAACATATGGAAATTGAACAACACACTTTTGAATTAAAAATGGGCAAAGGAAACTATCAGAAAATACACTGACACAAATAAAAAGATGCTAAGCAAAAAAGAGAACTAAAATACTTTAAATCAGAAATAAAAGTAGGGACATGAGTACAAATTTTACATCCATTAAAAGGAATGTAAGTGTATGTAAATGGATACTGTTAACAACTATACACTAACAAAATTTGGTGAACTAAATGGAATGGACAGATACCTAGAAACACACCTAGAAATTCCCACAGAAACTTATTCATAAAGAGATATGCTACAACAAAACTATAGCCAATATTTCTTGTGAATATTTATGCAAAAACCTTCAACAAAATGCAAAGTGAATTCAGCAGCAGCTTAAAGGGAATATACACTTAATTATGAATGGAAAAGAAGTAAAATTATCTGTTCATAGATGACATGATTATGTGTAGAGAATCCAAAATATTACTAGGTTGAATTTAGTAAACTTGTAAAATACAAAACCGACACGTAAAGTTCAGTTGCATTTCTTTTTTTTTTTTAAAGATTTATTTATTTATTTTGCATTTTGGGCGAGGGTCGGTTTGGGGAGGGAGGGGAGCAGGCTGGCCACTTCTATTGGTCTTTCATTTCTCTATTTCCAACCGTCTTTGTTCTTTGGTTCCTATGGGCCTCCCATCGCGGTGGCGTCTGTTGTTGCAGAGCGCCGGCTCTGGGCGCATGCGCTCCAGAGCTCCAGCTCGGTGACTGGACACATCAGTCCAGCTGCTCCGCGGCACATGGGATCTTCCCAGGCCAGGGATCTAACCAGCGCCCCTTGCACTGCAAGGCGGTGTCCTTACCCACTGGACCACCAGGGGAAGCCCTCAGTTGCATTTCTATGTACTAGCAATGAACTGACAAGGATATTAAGAAAACAATTCCATTTACAATAGCATCAAAAAGAATACTTAGGATTAAACTTAACCAATGAGGTGAAAGACTTACACAATGAAAATTATAAAACATTTCTGAAATTATTCTTTATATTTTATTATTGTTACTTTAAAAAACAGAAAATAACAAGTACTGGTGAGAATGTGGAGGAATCCCTGTGCAATGCTGATGGGAATGTAAAATGGCACAGCTGCTGTAGAAAATAGTTTTGTGATTCCCCAAAAAGTTAAACAGAAGTACCATATAATTCAGCAATTCCATATAAGTAACCCAAACATCTATTAACAGATGAATAAACAAACAAAATGTGGTGCATACACTCACTCACACACACACACACACACACACACACACAGTGGAATATTACCCAACCATAAAAAATAATAAAATTCTAATACACAGTATAATATGAATGAACCTAGAAATCATTTTTCATAAGTGAAATAAGTCAGTCATAAGAAACAAATATTCTATGAGTCTACTTACATGGAATCTAGAACAGTCAAATTTATGGAGACAAAAAATGGAACAGAGATTACTAGAAACTTGGTGAAAGAGGAAAATGGGTAGTTACTATATAATGGATCATGAAGGTGTATGCATGCTAAGTCATTTCACTTGTGTCCAACTCTTTGCAACCCCAGGACTGTAGTCAACTAGGCTTCCATGGGATGTTCCAGGCCAGAATAGTGGAGTGGGTTTCCATTTCCTTCTCCAGGCAATCTTCCTGAACCAGGATTGAGCCCACATCTCTTACGTCTCTTTTTTTTGGCGGGGGGTGGGAGCTGGCTTGGGGAGGTGGGGGTGGGGTGGGGGAGTGGGGGAGGGGGGCAGGCGGGCCACTTCTGTTGGTCTTTCATTTATCTATTTTCATCCACCTTTGTTCTTTGGCCCGTGTGGGCCTCCCATTGCAGTGGCCTCTGTTGTCGCAGAGCATCGGCTCTGGGCGCATGCACTCCAGAGCTCCGGCTCGGTAATTGGACACATGGGTCCAGCCACTCCATGGCAGGTGGGACCTTCCCAGGCCAGGGATCGAACTGGCGCCCCTTGCACTGCAAGGCGGTGTCCTTACCCACTGGACCACCAGGGAAGCAGGAAGCCTCTTATGCCTCTTAAACTGGCAGGTGTGTTCTTTACCACTAGAGCCATCTGGGAAGATACTGAGTTTCTATTTGGGAAAATAAAAATGTCTTGAAAAATGGATACTGATGATGGTCACTGTAAATATACCTAAAAACCACTAAATTGTTAAAATGGTTTAACAGATTTTAAACACACTTAAGAAGCATGTTACCATAAGTTTGAGACAGTTACTTAGCTGAGATAAGCATAAGTTTAGTAAACTGCCAGGAAGGCTTTATTATCTCTGTCCAGCTACGGATCACCTGCATAAGTGGAAGAAATGAGAGACTACAAAACCCAGAATATTTTTTGTATTTGTCAAAGACATTCTGAAGTATAGTTAAATTCAGTATTCTTGTGAGTCATTTACATTCTTACTACAACCAAGTTATTGGGCATCTAGGTATCTTCACCCAAGTACACCTGTTATTTCAATAACCAGCTAAGATAACTCCAGTCCCCATCCTGCATATATACTCTAAGGATAGAGCCTGTCTTTACATTGGGACTGGCTTCCTGCCACAATGACGGAACCTCTTGCTCTCTGTCATTTCCTCTCACAATTTATTTTCCTTTAGTTCCTACATACTTCATACCTCTCTCTCAGGCTGCCCAAGAAACTCAAAATTCCTGTCTGCTTTTGCCTTTCCTTTCCAAGCTTCTCATGTTCTCAAGTGATCAAGATATTTTTCCTAACTAAAAATCATCTTCTCTGATGTATATATATATATATATATATCTGTTTTAAGCAGAATTTTTTCCCTTTCAACGACATTAGGATTCATACACAGAAAGCTAGAAGTTTTATTAGCTTGTTATTTACTCTTATTAAGTGCTAAATAATAACATAAAATTAAGAAAATTTAAAACAGTAGCCTTTAATTCAGAAAATATTCTCAGTTTTATATCATCTTCTCTCTCAAATCTAACAATACGGGGCTTCCCTGGTGGTCCAGTGGGTAAGGACACTGCCTTGCAGTGCAAGGGGCACCGGTTCGATCCCTGGCCTGGGAAGATCCCACGTGCCGTGGAGTGGCTGGACTGATGTGTCCAATTACCGAGCTGGAGCTCTGGAGCGCATGCGCCCAGAGCCGGTGGTCTGTGACAACAGAGGCTGCTGCGATGGGAGGCCCACACGGGCCAAAGAACAAAGATGGATGAAAACAGATAAATGAAAGACCAATAGAGGTGGCCCATCTACCCCCCTCCCTCCCCAACCCACCCCCCTCCAAAAAAAAAAAAAATCTAACAATACAAATTTCAAAATTCTTAACAACCACACACAAGTATTCATAGAGAAAAAAGTAGTAGTTCCTGGTATTTCCAAATAACCAACTGTGTTAAATTTTTTTTCCATGACCAGCTGTAACTCTACTTAGCACTTACCTCACATTATGAAATGGACTGGTACACAAAGACCTCCATTAGACACTATACCATAAAATTCCAATAAAAAGTCACATTTCCTACCTTCTAAGGCAGGCAGTCCAAATTCAAACTGTGTATGTATTTACAGTTACAAGCATAAGCAAAAAAAATCTGCTTTCTATTACACACTGGCTATGAGCACAAGAAGTTTCACTTAAGATGAAGGTGCACTCTATAATAAGAAAGAGCTATGTAAGCCCACTGACGTCTTCTCTCAATTATGTTCTCATCAAAACCTTAAAAAGGAGAATCAATTACCCTCAAAGAGGTATAACACAAGAGCAGACAAGTTTAGGGGTGTCACTGGTTCTCTGGCCAGGGTAGATAGCAGCAGAATTGGGATTTGAGGACAGACACATTTAATCCTAAAACCTGAGCAGTCCCAGAGTTAACACAGAAGACATATATACTTAACAAAATTACAGAAATCATTCCCATTATTACATATCTGATGGGTATAATAACATTAAGCCTCAATCTATACCAAAAAGAAAAAGAATCTGAAAGTTTTTATCCCAAAAGAATCACTAATACAGTGTAAAATTTGGAAAATCTCTGCTATTTTCATATGGCAAATATAATCTCAAATCTAAATTGATGGGAGAATCACCTCTATGCTGGGATGGTCTGGATTCTTAACTGAACACATCCTAATTGAATATCCAGGAGAAAAATAGCAATCTGAAATCCTTGGTTTGCACCCCAGTACTGGACCAAACTAAACCATAGTATTTCCCAAACTCCAAATGCACAAGGATCTTCTGCCCTAGCTTGCATGCAGCTAGCCATATGGACTTCTATTGAACACCATTATCTGTATTTTGTTACTTGTTTCATCAGTAACTCCTGACTTTGCTCTAAATCAAAGGCTTCAATAAAACAGTAAATAATATTCAAATCCTTGCTTTGAATACTTGTATGAACATGTAGTGAATAAGTATTTTTTAAAAGAGGAAAAGACTATATAAAGACTTTTATACAGAAAGACAATCAAGGGGACTGTGGGAGGCAGGGGGTTGATTATAACCTATCTCAAAGTATCTGTCTGCACTGATCAAAATGTATTTAAGTAAAACCACACTATTAGTATAATTCATTTACTGGGTTAAAAAAAAAAAAAACCCAATGCAATCTGTGGTGAAGGTACAGACATACAAAATACACAGAAAGAACTTTTCATCCTGGTTTCAAAACCAGGTCATCTTCACATGTATTGAAAAAAAAGACTTGATATTTGTCTCTAAATTATTTCAAAAACAAATTTAAATACAAGGACAATTCACATAGCACTTGGTGGCACACAATGCAATGTGCAATAAAACTTAATTTATGTGTTGTTAAAATCGTGTTGGAAAGTAGTTCAAAAGACCAAAAGTAAGATAAAGACTGAGGAAAAACAAAGTCATACAGTGAATTATGAATCCCTATATAACTTCATATTCATTTTTCTCCATTTACGAAGTTAACCTTACTTCACAAATGTCAGACTAAATCGATGTTCACACCTTTGCACAAAATAGCATTATACAAAAATTGTTACTATTTTCACACATTAGTATGAATGCCATTTATCCTCAAAATCCTCTTACTCAGCCTAATTCTTCCATGGGGAACCAAAAGAATCACTAATACAGTGTAAAATTTGGAAAATCTCTGCTATTTTCATATGGCAAATATAATCTCAAATCTAAATTGATGGGAGAATCACCTCTATGCTGGGATGGTCTGGATTCTTAACTGAACACATCCTAATTGAATATCCAGGAGAAAAATAGCAATCTGAAATCCTTGGTTTGCACCCCAGTACTGGACCAAACTAAACCATAGTATTTCCCAAACTCCAAATGCACAAGGATCTTCTGCCCTAGCTTGCATGCAGCTAGCCATATGGACTTCTATTGAACACCATTATCTGTATTTTGTTACTTGTTTCATCAGTAACTCCTGACTTTGCTCTAAATCAAAGGCTTCAATAAAACAGTAAATAATATTCAAATCCTTGCTTTGAATACTTGTATGAACATGTAGTGAATAAGTATTTTTTAAAAGAGGAAAAGACTATATAAAGACTTTTATACAGAAAGACAATCAAGGGGACTGTGGGAGGCAGGGGGTTGATTATAACCTATCTCAAAGTATCTGTCTGCACTGATCAAAATGTATTTAAGTAAAACCACACTATTAGTATAATTCATTTACTGGGTTAAAAAAAAACCCAATGCAATCTGTGGTGAAGGTACAGACATACAAAATACACAGAAAGAACTTTTCATCCTGGTTTCAAAACCAGGTCATCTTCACATGTATTGAAAAAAAAGACTTGATATTTGTCTCTAAATTATTTCAAAAACAAATTTAAATACAAGGACAATTCACATAGCACTTGGTGGCACACAATGCAATGTGCAATAAAACTTAATTTATGTGTTGTTAAAATCGTGTTGGAAAGTAGTTCAAAAGACCAAAAGTAAGATAAAGACTGAGGAAAAACAAAGTCATACAGTGAATTATGAATCCCTATATAACTTCATATTCATTTTTCTCCATTTACGAAGTTAACCTTACTTCACAAATGTCAGACTAAATCGATGTTCACACCTTTGCACAAAATAGCATTATACAAAAATTGTTACTATTTTCACACATTAGTATGAATGCCATTTATCCTCAAAATCCTCTTACTCAGCCTAATTCTTCCATGGGGAACCAAATTCTTTATATGTAGCCAAGTTCTTTCTTTAGCAAACCAACAAACTTAGTAAAGCGCTTAAATAGGACATTATATTAAGATAATTTCTTTGTTGTTATATGTGTCAAGAACTAATAATTTCCAAATAAATGTATTCAGAATGGTAATGCCTTCTACACTTTAAAATGTTATTATATAATCAGCCCCAAGTTTCTACATTTACACCGATTTAACTTAAGTTTTATTGACATTTAAGCACACAGAAATTGAAATTATGACGTTTAGTTACTAAGTAGTACAAATAAAAACATACAATGCTGATGAATATACATAACATATGAATTCTCATTCTTGTGTTAACTGTGTCAACCAGTTAAATATCTAAGCAGTAGTTCTGTAAAATCCTTATAATTTATCATTAGGCTATCTAACTTTTAAAACAATAAGACTGACCTTATATTACAGAGAGGAAAAGTGTCACCTACATAAAAACGACTGGTTTAATTTCTAAGACCACTATTCCCACATGAATCTTTATAATAGAGCAAAAAAAAAAAAGTGAGAAGACAGAAAATAATGCATGAAATAGCATCAGGCAAACAGTTCATCATTTATTCAGTTCACACAACAAACACTGAATACCTACTGTGCACCAAGCATTATGCTAGATGCCAGGGATGTAAAGGAGAGTTAAGACAAACAACATAGTCCCAGTGTTCACAGTAATTAGTCTTATAAGGAGTTAAATCCTTATAAGGATAGTCTATGAGTACATTAAAAACAAGTTGTTATCAATGCTGTATCAAAAAGATCATGGATGTATAAAAGTATTTAATATAGGAACCTGTTTCAGAGTAGGGTTCAAGGCAGACTTCAGGAAGAACAGAAGGGTTTCAAGCTGAGAATTGAAAGCTGAGACCTGAAGATAAAAGCAAACAGCTAAAGAACCAGTAGTGGGAAGGAGCACAGTACATTCCAGAAAGAGAAAGGACTGTGTAGCTAGATGCAGAGACCACGAAAAAGGGTGCTATAAGAGGCCAAAAAGGAGAGAGACCAAGTCATAGAAGAACTCAGGTCATTTTAGGATTTTAGTCTTTAATCTGTGTGTGCTGTGTGCTAAGTCACTTCGCTTCTGTCTGACTCTTTGTGACCCTGTCCATGGAATTCTTCAGGCAAGAATACTGGAGTGGGGGGCCTCCCTGGTAGCTCAGTGGTAAAGAGTTCACCTGCCAATGCAGGAGACACGAGTTTGATCCCTGGTTCAGGAAGATCCCACATACTGCAGAGCAACTAAGCCCGTGAGTCACAACTATTCAGCCTGTGCTCTAGAGCCTCAGAGTTGCAACTATGGAGCCCATGTGCCACAACTACTAGAGTCTGTGTGGCCTACAGCCCAAGTTCCACAACAAGAGAAGTCTGCTCACCTCAACTAGAGAGTAGCTCCCACTCCCTGAAACTAGAGAACAGCCTGTGGCAGCAGTGAAGACCCAGAATAGCCCAAAATAAATAAATAAAATTTAAAAAGAATACTGGAGTGGGTTGCCATTCAGGGGATTTTCCTGACCCAGGGATTAAACCCACATCTCTTATGTCTACTACACTGGCAGGTGGGTTCTTTACCACTAGCGCCACCTGGGAAGCCCAGTCTTTAGTCTACTTTTTCTTTTAGACTGAAAAATACCTATTTCCAATATAAGTTCTACTTCTGTAACATCTTCAGAAGGTAACAGAAACTTCACAAATAATTGTTAAAAGAATAAGCCAGAGTGGTCATAATTACCTGAGGCAAAAACAGATTTTTTTAAAATAAATTCATTTTAAAATCATGTAAGTAGGGGGAAAAAATCACCACCCACTGAAAACAAATGACTTGTATCTAAAAAGTTGAGATATTTTGCTCTGAGCTTTCTTCTGCTTCTACGGATTATTTTACTTTTAAAGTATAGTGCTCAAACTGAAAATAATATAAAAAGGGATCGATATCAAAAGACGCATAGGAAACACACTTTTCCAATTTTTATAACTCTACTAAATACCATCCTACTATAAATATCATGTTGCTAACTATTCAATCATTTTAAATTGTGGCCTATCTTCCAACCAAAAACATTAAATATTTAATAAAAATAATGTGGTTAATATAGTTTCAAAGTCTGTGGCAAAACCTACCTCATCATAGTTATTAAAAATTTTTTATTTGTTTTGCCATATGGTCCCTTAACCCTCTCCAACTGACTTTCAGCAACATAATTATATTCTTATTTCTTCACTCCTAGTGATTAATTAACATACTGATATTCAAGAAATAGTTACTGCTAACTTACTAAGGACAAAAATACAGGACTCTGCAGTGGAACTGAAACATGACTAAGATACTCTTTATTTGGGAATTTTTGAACATCAGTAGTCAGCTTGGAACATAGGTAAAAATATAACAAAATGTGGGCTTCCTGGTGGTCCAGTGGGTAAGGACACTGCCTTGCAGTGCAAGGCGCGGTTCAATCCCTGGTCTGCTCACCTCAACTAGAGAGTAGCTCCCACTCCTTGCAACTAGATAAAACACTATGGCAGCAGTGAAAACCCAGAAGAGCCAAAAATAAATAAATAAAATTTAAAAAGAATACTGGAGTGGGTTGCCATTCAGGGGATTTTCCTGACCCAGGGATTAAACCCACATCTCTTATGTCTACTACACTGGCAGGTGGGTTCTTTACCACTAGCGCCACCTGGGAAGCCCAGTCTTTAGTCTACTTTTTCTTTTAGACTGAAAAATACCTATTTCCAATATAAGTTCTACTTCTGTAACATCTTCAGAAGGTAACAGAAACTTCACAAATAATTGTTAAAAGAATAAGCCAGAGTGGTCATAATTACCTGAGGCAAAAACAGATTTTTTTAAAATAAATTCATTTTAAAATCATGTAAGTAGGGGGAAAAAATCACCACCCACTGAAAACAAATGACTTGTATCTAAAAAGTTGAGATATTTTGCTCTGAGCTTTCTTCTGCTTCTACGGATTATTTTACTTTTAAAGTATAGTGCTCAAACTGAAAATAATATAAAAAGGGATCGATATCAAAAGACGCATAGGAAACACACTTTTCCAATTTTTATAACTCTACTAAATACCATCCTACTATAAATATCATGTTGCTAACTATTCAATCATTTTAAATTGTGGCCTATCTTCCAACCAAAAACATTAAATATTTAATAAAAATAATGTGGTTAATATAGTTTCAAAGTCTGTGGCAAAACCTACCTCATCATAGTTATTAAAAATTTTTTATTTGTTTTGCCATATGGTCCCTTAACCCTCTCCAACTGACTTTCAGCAACATAATTATATTCTTATTTCTTCACTCCTAGTGATTAATTAACATACTGATATTCAAGAAATAGTTACTGCTAACTTACTAAGGACAAAAATACAGGACTCTGCAGTGGAACTGAAACATGACTAAGATACTCTTTATTTGGGAATTTTTGAACATCAGTAGTCAGCTTGGAACATAGGTAAAAATATAACAAAATGTGGGCTTCCCTGGTGGTCCAGTGGGTAAGGACACTGCCTTGCAGTGCAAGGGGCGCCGGTTCAATCCCTGGTCTGGAAAGATCCCACCTGCCGTGGAGCAGCTGGACCGATGTGTCCAATTACCGAGCCGGAGCTCTGGAGTGCATGCGCCCAGAGCCAGTGCTCTGCGACAACAGAGGCTGCCATGATGGGAGGCCCACACGGGCCAAAGTACAAAAGATGGATGAAAATAGATAAATGAAAGACCAACAGAAGTGGCCCGCCCACCGCCCCCCAAAAAATAGCAAAATTCAAAATCCACATAGAAATAATATCTCAATGTAGTGGACAGACTTGGGAATTTGGACTTAACTTTCATTTCTTTGATCAGCTATCACCTCTTACAGAAACAACTTTTATTTTTTTGGTCAGCTGTCACCTCTTACAAAAATCATTCAAAGGTAGAAGTTAGTTAAAGACAGCAAATAAGGCTTAATCTAAAGAAACAAACACACATGCCTCCAGTCAACTCTCAGATTTCAAAAAATTTCTATATACCTCAAAAAATGGAAATTCAGGCTTACAAAGACTTCACAGTTCAGGAATTTTCTAGTTAAATATTTTCAAATGACCCATAAATCAGATTTAAATATTACATATAAGATATGAAATACAAAGTTTATTTCTAAATGACCCTTTTAACATTTTGTCATGCATGAATAAAAGTTTTATAGTTTCCACCTAACTCATCTTCATTGTTTATCATAGTTTTCATTCCTTATTGTTCCATATAAACATTAAAAGTAATGACTCAACAGTCAATCTACATTTGTAACTACAGCTATTTTCACTGACAGCAACCAGTTTTAAGTTTCCATATGGTCCCTTAACCCTCTCCAACTGACTTTCAGCAACATAATTATATTCTTATTTCTTCACTCCTAGTGATTAATTAACATACTGATATTCAAGAAATAGTTACTGCTAACTTACTAAGGACAAAAATACAGGACTCTGCAGTGGAACTGAAACATGACTAAGATACTCTTTATTTGGGAATTTTTGAACATCAGTAGTCAGCTTGGAACATAGGTAAAAATATAACAAAATGTGGGCTTCCCTGGTGGTCCAGTGGGTAAGGACACTGCCTTGCAGTGCAAGGGGCGCCGGTTCAATCCCTGGTCTGGAAAGATCCCACCTGCCGTGGAGCAGCTGGACCGATGTGTCCAATTACCGAGCCGGAGCTCTGGAGTGCATGCGCCCAGAGCCAGTGCTCTGCGACAACAGAGGCTGCCATGATGGGAGGCCCACACGGGCCAAAGTACAAAAGATGGATGAAAATAGATAAATGAAAGACCAACAGAAGTGGCCCGCCCACCGCCCCCCAAAAAATAGCAAAATTCAAAATCCACATAGAAATAATATCTCAATGTAGTGGACAGACTTGGGAATTTGGACTTAACTTTCATTTCTTTGATCAGCTATCACCTCTTACAGAAACAACTTTTATTTTTTTGGTCAGCTGTCACCTCTTACAAAAATCATTCAAAGGTAGAAGTTAGTTAAAGACAGCAAATAAGGCTTAATCTAAAGAAACAAACACACATGCCTCCAGTCAACTCTCAGATTTCAAAAAATTTCTATATACCTCAAAAAATGGAAATTCAGGCTTACAAAGACTTCACAGTTCAGGAATTTTCTAGTTAAATATTTTCAAATGACCCATAAATCAGATTTAAATATTACATATAAGATATGAAATACAAAGTTTATTTCTAAATGACCCTTTTAACATTTTGTCATGCATGAATAAAAGTTTTATAGTTTCCACCTAACTCATCTTCATTGTTTATCATAGTTTTCATTCCTTATTGTTCCATATAAACATTAAAAGTAATGACTCAACAGTCAATCTACATTTGTAACTACAGCTATTTTCACTGACAGCAACCAGTAAGAGGCAATCAGCCTAAGCATGGAAAATTCATGCTTCTCCGACTGGTATTCTAGCAGAATTTTAGCATGGAAAATAGCAAAAGAGGACAGAATACACACCAATTGAACCTGAAAACTGAACTTCTGTCCTTACAAAGAAGCAATGCCATCCTTCTATTAGATAATATCTATCCATCCATCCATGCAAATATCTTTTGTCTTTCTACTATAGATAGTAGGACTACAGTGTAATAATTGTATGTATCTAAACATGTACTATACTTTAAATGAAGCATTCCCATTTACCATATGTGGGAGCAGGACGATAGGAGAAAGTGAAAGATTCAAAGAGAAAGAACCTTTGTTCACTTTCGTACGACTTCAGAAAACCAACTCAATCTAAAAAAAGGCAAATAAATGGTAATCAATCATTTATTCTTTTCTGTATAAACTACTAAACGAAAAAAAGTTAAGCAAAAATTATTTTTAGAAGTCCAAGTAATAATCAAAGGAAGAACAGTAAAACTGGAATAACACTATTTTGCAACCTCTAATAAAACAATGGATCAACAATGGCAGTCAAATTTAGAAGGTAAAAAGCTGATAAGGAGCTTTATAAAGAATGGATTAGGTAGACAATACCCAAACCTAGTGATCAGTCTTGGTCACCACAGAAAGTGATAACCAGACATCATCCAAAAAGAAGGTACAATATCTATAAAGTAGTCTTTCCAAAAAAAATTTAACTCAAGTCTGACCAAGCCTCTGGATTTAACTACCAGCTCATAAGAAACAGGGGGATAGAAGAACATGTTAAATGACACAACAAAGATGCACTGAGCAAAAACCAAAATATGAAAAATTCTATAAAACAAACAGTCTACTTTATTCAGCAGATAAATTACAAGGGGAGAAAAAGGACAGAAAAAGAAGAAACTATAGATTAAAAGAGACTTAAGAACTATATCAATTAAATAGTCTGTGAACCTTGTTCAGATCATGACTGAAGCAAACCAACCATCAAGAAAGCAAAACTCTTTATTAGATAATGACAAAAATGTGAATACTAATTGGACATTTAATTAAAGGATTCTTAATTTTCAGGTGTGGTAGTATTGTGGTTATACTAATACAACAAAAATGTGTACCGACCTTTTAAAGATGCATGTATATGCACACATACATACAGAGAGAGCTGATAAGATCAACAAGAATTGCTTCAAAATAGTCTGGGAGAAGTGCGCAGGGAGCACTGATATACATGAAATAAAACTAACCATTATTAACTGCTGGAACAGGATGGTGGTCACAGAAAGGTACATCATAGCACTCTATTTTTAATGTATGTTTTTAAATGCTCATTTTAAAGTTTGAAAAAAAAATAAGAAAAAAGCACTGCCCTTGTACTGTTGACCTCTGAAATACTCTTATGTAACATACTAACTGAGCCCACCTACACATGAAGCACTATTCCAGGTGCTAGAGACACAGTATAATAGGAGAAGTAAGCATTTCAAAATTCCTGACAGAAGAAACAGAATTATTACATAATTGCTAACCAGAGGA
Source organism: Tragulus kanchil (assembly GCA_022376925.1). Classification (NCBI taxonomy): domain Eukaryota; kingdom Metazoa; phylum Chordata; class Mammalia; order Artiodactyla; family Tragulidae; genus Tragulus; species Tragulus kanchil. The sequence continues at coordinate 79,083,591 of JAIOJX010000031.1, forward strand.
GGAAGTAATCAAAACCCTGCAATTCCAGAGATTTACTAATAATAGTTGACAAAATAAACATGAACAATAAGCAAATGGGTTTTTGGGTAATCTCCCATGTTTTCTTCTACTGGTCCCTAAATTTCCAGTATTGCCAAACTAGTAAGTCAAAGCAAAAAATATCATCTACGTGCTTCTTTCTTTCTGCACAATGATTTTATATTACTTGGCAATTTTTTGTCTACTTTTGTTAAGACAATTTAAAACTAAAACAAATACATTTGGCCACTCTCATTTTTATTTAACTTTCTATTACCATAAAATAACAAGAAGCATTTAATTAAAGGAAAATTGAACAAAGTTAAGGGAAAAAATTTTTAAACAAGACCTTGAGAACGTTCCATGTAATATAATCATGGATATCAAAGCTAAAATGCTCTTCTATAAAAACAGATAATAAATTAGATAAACCATTAAGCTTATGACTGATACATTATACTTGTGCTAGCCTAATAAATCTTATTCCTTTCCTACAAATCAGAAAGTAGATACAGACTTATAAACAGGCTTCTTTTAAAACTTAGTTTCAAACTGGACCTCATTGATATCTTTAGGACTTTCCATCCAAAAGCAGAAGAATAAACTTTCTTCTCAAATGCTCATGGAACATTCTCCAGGATAGACCATATCTTGGGCCACCAATCTAACCTCAATTAATTCAAGAAAACTGAAATTATATCAACCATCTTCTCGGACCACAATACAATGAGACTAGAGATCAACTATAGGAAAAACCGCTAAAAACACAAACACATGAAGATTAAACAACACATACCTAAAGAACCAACGGATTACCAAGCAAATCAAAGGAGAAATTAAAAAAAAATTCTTAGAAGAAAATGACAATGACCACACAACAGTGCAAAACCTGTGGGATACTGCAAAAGCAGTTCTAAGAGGGAAGTTTATAACAATTCAATCCTACCTCAAGAAACTAGGAAAATCTCAAACAGAAGACTTAACCTTACGCTTAAAACAACTGGAGAAAGAAGAACAAAAACACCCCAAAGCCAGCAGAAGAAGGGAAATCATAAAGATCAGAGCAGAAATAAATGAAAAAGAAACAAAAGAAACAATAGTAAAGATAAATAAAACAAAAAGCTGGTTCTTCGAAAAGCTAAATAAAATCGATAAACCATTGGCCAGACTCATCAAGAAAAAGTAAGAGAAGAACCAGATCACCAAAGTCAAAAATGAAAAAGGAGAGATTACAACAGAGAATGCAGAAATCCAAAGGATTCTAAGAGACTATTATGAACAACTCTATGGCAACAAACTGGACAACCTGGAAGAAAGGGACAGTTTCTTGGAGAAGATTAATCTCCCAAGTCTCAACCAGGAAGAAGTAGAAACTCTGAACAATTCAATCACAAGTTTGGAAATCGACACTGTGATCAAAAATCTACCCAAAAATAAAAGCCCAGGGGCCAGATGGCTTCACAGCCGAATTCTACCAAACATTTAAAGAAGAGCTAATGCCTGTCCTTCTAAAACTCTTTCAAAAAATTGCACAGGAAGGAACACTTCCAAACACATTCTATGAGGCCGCCATCACCCTGATACCAAAGCCAGGCAAAGACAACACAAAAAAAGAAAATTACAAGCCAATTTCACTGATGAATGTAGACACCAAAATCCTCAACAAAATCCTCGCAAGCAGAATTCAACAACACATCAAAAAGCTTATACATCATGATCAAGTCGGGCATGCAAGGATTCTTCAATATCCGCAAATCAATCAATGTGATACACCATATCAACAAATTGAGAGACAAAAATCACATGATCATCTCAATAGATGCAGAAAAAGCCTTTGACAAAGTACAGCATCCATTTCTGATAAAAACTCTTCAAAAAATGGGCATAGAAGGAACCTATCTCAACATAGTGAAAGCCATGTATGAGAAGCCCACAGCAAACATTATCCTCAATGGTGAAAAACTCAAAGCATTCCCTCTAAGATCAGGAACAAGACAAGGGTGTCCACTTTCACCACTCTTATTCAACATAGTCCTGGAAGTTCTAGCAACAGCAATAAGAGAAGAGAAAGAAATCAAAGGAATCCAGATTGGAAAGGAGGAAGTCAAACTCTATTTGCAGACGACATGATATTATACATAGAAAATCCCAAAGACACTATTACAAAGCTATTAGAGTTAATCAGCAAATTCAGCAAAGTCACAGGATATAAAATCAATATACAGAAATCACTGGCATTCCTATACACAAACAATGAAAACTCAGAAAACAAAATCAAAGAGGCAATCTCCTCACCATCGCAACCAAAAGAATCAAATACCTAGGAATAAACCTACCCAAAGAAACAAAAGAACTGTACACTGAAAATTACAAAACACTCATGAGAGACATTAAAGAAGACTTAAACAGATGGAGAGATAGTCCATGTTCCTGGATCAGAAAAATCAATATTGTGAAAATGACCATACTACCAAATGTCACCTATAGATTGAATGCGATCCCTATCAAACTACCAATGACATTCTTCACAGAACTAGACCAAAGAATAACACAGTTCATATGGAAACACAAAAGACCTCGAATAGCCAAAGCAATCCTGAGGAAGAAGAATGGAGCTGGAGGGATCAGCCTCCCTAACTTCAGACTCTACTACAAAGCAACAGTCCTCAAGACAGTGTGGTACTGGCACAAAAACAGAACTATAGACCAATGGAACAAGATCGAGAACCCAGAGATAAACTCACGCACCTATGGGTACCTTATTTTTGACAAAGGAGGAGAAACTGTAAAATGGGACAAAGACAGCCTCTTCAACAAATGGTGCTAGGAAAATTGGACAGCTACATGCAAAAAAATGAAGTTGGAACATTCCCTAACACCATGCACAAAAATCAACTCAGAATGGATTAAAGACCTAAATGGAAGGCCAGAAACCATCAAACCCTTAGAGGAGAATATAGGCAAAACCCTCAAGGACATAAATCAAAGCAAGATCTTCTCTGACCCGCCTACTAAAATAGCGGAACTAAAATCAAAAGCGAACATGTGGGACCTAATGAAACTTCACAGCTTTTGTACAGCTACAAAAAGTTGAACAGCCCTCTAAGATCGGAACAAGACAAGGGTGTCCACTTTCACCACTCTTATTCAACATAGTCCTGGAAGTTCTAGCAACAGCAATAAGAGAAGAGAAAGAAATCAAAGGAATCCAGATTGGAAAGGAGGAAGTCAAACTCTATTTGCAGACGACATGATATTATACATAGAAAATCCCAAAGACACTATTACAAAGCTATTAGAGTTAATCAGCAAATTCAGCAAAGTCACAGGATATAAAATCAATATACAGAAATCACTGGCATTCCTATACACAAACAATGAAAACTCAGAAAACAAAATCAAAGAGGCAATCTCCTCACCATCGCAACCAAAAGAATCAAATACCTAGGAATAAACCTACCCAAAGAAACAAAAGAACTGTACACTGAAAATTACAAAACACTCATGAGAGACATTAAAGAAGACTTAAACAGATGGAGAGATAGTCCATGTTCCTGGATCAGAAAAATCAATATTGTGAAAATGACCATACTACCAAATGTCACCTATAGATTGAATGCGATCCCTATCAAACTACCAATGACATTCTTCACAGAACTAGACCAAAGAATAACACAGTTCATATGGAAACACAAAAGACCTCGAATAGCCAAAGCAATCCTGAGGAAGAAGAATGGAGCTGGAGGGATCAGCCTCCCTAACTTCAGACTCTACTACAAAGCAACAGTCCTCAAGACAGTGTGGTACTGGCACAAAAACAGAACTATAGACCAATGGAACAAGATCGAGAACCCAGAGATAAACTCACGCACCTATGGGTACCTTATTTTTGACAAAGGAGGAGAAACTGTAAAATGGGACAAAGACAGCCTCTTCAACAAATGGTGCTAGGAAAATTGGACAGCTACATGCAAAAAAATGAAGTTGGAACATTCCCTAACACCATGCACAAAAATCAACTCAGAATGGATTAAAGACCTAAATGGAAGGCCAGAAACCATCAAACCCTTAGAGGAGAATATAGGCAAAACCCTCAAGGACATAAATCAAAGCAAGATCTTCTCTGACCCACCTACTTAGAATAGCAGGACTAAAAAGAAAAACGAACATGTGGGACCTAATGAAACTTAAACGCTTTTGTACAGCAAAAGAGATCACAAAAAAGTTGAACAGACAGCCCACAAAATGGGAGAAAATCATAGCAAATGAAACAACAAACAAAGAATTCATCTCCAAAATCTACAAGTAACTCAGACAACTCAGCGGCGGAAAAATGAACAACCCAATCAAAAAATGGGAAAAGGACCTAAACAGACACCTCTCCAACGACGACACACAGATGGCCCAAAAGCACACAAAACGATGCTCAACTTTACTCATAATTAGAGAAATGCAAATCAAAACTACAATGAGATATCACCTCACACCAGTCAGAATGGCCATCTTCAAAAAATCTGTAGACAATAAATGCTGAGAGGGTGCGGAGAAAAGGGAACCCTTTTGCATTGCTGTTGGGAATGTAAATGGATACAGCCACTATGGAAGACAGTATGGAGATTCCTTAAAAAACTAAAACCAGGGCTTCCCTGATGGTCCAGTGGGTAAGGACACCGCCTTGCAGTGCAAGGGGCGCCAGTTCGATCCCTGGCCTGGGAAGATCCCATGTGCTGCGGAGCAGCTGGACCAATGTGTCCAATTACCGAGCCCAGGCTCTGGAGTGCATGTTCCCAGAGCGGGTGCTCTGCAACAACAGAGGCCACCACGATGGGAGGCCCACACAGGCAAAGAACAAAGATGGACGAAAATGGATAAATGAAAGACCAACAGAAGTGGCTCGCCTGCTCCCCTCCCTCCCCATCCCACCCCCACTCTCACCAAAATAAGTAAATAAATAAATCTTTAAAAAAAAAAAAAAAAAAAAGAAGCAACTGCTCTGCGGTTCAACTTTAAAAAAAAAAACAAAAAAACTAAAACCAGAAGCACCATATGACCCAGCAATCCCACTCTTAGGCTTATACCCTGATGAAATCAAATCTGAAAGAAGCACCTGTACCCCAATGTTCATTGCAGCTCTCTATTCAGTAGCTAGAACATGGAAGTAACCTAGATGCCCATCGACGAACGAATGGATACAAAAGCTCTAGTGTATATATATATATATATATATATATATATATATATATATATATATATATATATATGTATGTATACACATACACACAATGGAATATTACACAACTGTAAAGAGAAATGCAGAAGAATCAGCCCTAATGAGGTGGCTGGATCTAGAACGTATCATCAAAAGTGAAGTCAGTCAGAAAGAGAAGGACAAATACAGTATATTAACACATATATATGGAATCTAGTAGGATGGTGATGATGGCACACGCAGTGAAGTGATGGAAAGACAGACATGGACAGTGGACATATGGACATTGTGGGGAAGGAACAGTGGGTGAGAGGTGTAAAGGAAGTAGCTTGAAGGCCTGTACTATCATATGTGAAGAAATTAGCCATAGTCATTGCTCTGTGAGAAAAGGAGATCCTTCAGGGGTGCTGTGTGATGGTCGGGAGGGGTGGGAAGGGGGGATATATACATATGACTAATCTGGGAACATACATATCTGTAAACAACAAAACTCTGTAAAAGTTACAAAGTAAAAGTTAAAAAAAAAAAAAACTTAGTTTCAAATCTCATAGAGATTAAATTATTATAAATACCAATACCTATTTACATATTAATACATATACATTTAAAAGCAGTGGCTTAAACATTTCAAAATAAAATATAAAAATTAACTATAATTGCCCTTTGTTATTTTTTAAAGATTTATATTTTTAAAGGATCTTTCAAATTAATAAAAATACCAAAATTCTCTTGACTAATATTTTAGCATAACTGAGCACTGGTTAGGTATCAATGGAAGAAAAGCACAATGAAACATATATATAATACAAAGAAATTAAACAGTATTATTCTATTTCATGAAAAGGAGAAGAGACCAGTCACCAATATCTGGGTCACAATAGAGAGATGTAACATTAAATGGAAATAAAACAGTGTTTATAACACCACCTAGCTCCTCATAAAGAACTTACACATTCAAAAAACATCAAGGAAGAAAATGAAATATAGACAGCAATTGCAAACCACTTACAAAGTCCATATTGGGAGAAAGGATTAAATGCATAGCCTCTTGTTAGGGAATAACAATGTAAGGTGTTATTCAAGGCATCTTTTCTGGTTGGGAGCAATATTTTGGTCTGTAGTATCTCTGAAAATATCCAAGTTTGAGTTCTCTAACAGCCCAGTTCAACCCTACACTCCCTCATGCTGAATATTCAAACAGCAACTAACATAAAGGCCAAGCCTCTACACAGGGGTGAGCAGAGCCAACACTGGGCAGTGCAGCGTGGGTATCATTATTGCTTTTTCAATTATTCTGGCAGTAACAGAAATCAACTTTTGTTTCAGGAGGCAAAATTTGTTTTAAAAGAACATCAGGTATTGCATCCTTAGAAAACTGACCACCTACAATAGCGATGAGAAAAAATAATCAGAGAAACATAACACAAGTAAAACAGAGATTCACCCATGACAAAAAGCAGAGCTGAAGTATTCAATATCACTTTCTTATAAACAAAAGAATAAAACAACTGAGACCCAACCAACCAAACATGACGAGGCACATAACCACAGTTCAGAGAAGGCCCAGAAACTGTCCTTTTGATCTACATTCTTTTCTTTACACAGTACTATCTTTTCTCAATGATGTCTTAATTAGACCATTATTAAAAATAACAGCATTTTCTGGAGACACTAAGCAAGCAGGTCAGATCTATACATCCCAATCAGTTTGTTCAGTGATCCTAACAGAACCTAAGCTACAGACACTACACCCAAGGTCACACATGTTTCCCTGAAGAGTAAGCTCTAAAAAAACCCACATGCTTTGCCTTCCTAGAAAAACAAAATTCTCTCTAAATCCCACTCACGTCAACGTGTTCTCTGCGCAGACACCAAAGGCTAATTTGGCTGCTATTTCCCACAGATTTTGCCCATAGGAATTCCATGCTAGTCTTCTTGACCTGGTTCCATAGTATACACTATAGTTCCCTGTCTGGAGCCAGCAGGGAAGCCCAAATCTAAGATCACAACCTCTGAAATTGAAGGTTCTAATAAGCCCCTTTCATAAAATTAGCTTTCTTTCTCAACATTTATGTATTCTAAAAACCACTGTTTCTTCCTAAATTTCATATTCAGACATTAACACCAATAAGTATTCATGCAGAGACAATATATTAAACATTCATTAAATCTGTTATGCTGTCTATCAGAACTATTTCCATATAACTTTCTAGTACTTAATAGTTCATTTATATTCTAACACATATATTTCCCCTTTAAAAAACCTGGACTCTCATTATACCATAAAAACTTTAAGAGTGAGTAAACTTTGCCATATAACTACTTTACAGGTAGACGTAATAGCGTATCATAAAACATACAAATTCATCTCTAAAATTATGCGAAATGTTATTTGGCTTTTCTTCATTCTTCCTAATACACTATCTTTCAAGTGTATCTAAGTCTTAAAACAACTTGAAGAAACCCAATACAAATGTACCCAATCAAAACAAACCCAACAGTCCATCCCACCAAAGACCCAAATAATCAGGAAATCACCTGACCACCTACAATAGCGATGAGAAAAAATAATCAGAGAAACATAACACAAGTAAAACAGAGATTCACCCATGACAAAAAGCAGAGCTGAAGTATTCAATATCACTTTCTTATAAACAAAAGAATAAAACAACTGAGACCCAACCAACCAAACATGACGAGGCACATAACCACAGTTCAGAGAAGGCCCAGAAACTGTCCTTTTGATCTACATTCTTTTCTTTACACAGTACTATCTTTTCTCAATGATGTCTTAATTAGACCATTATTAAAAATAACAGCATTTTCTGGAGACACTAAGCAAGCAGGTCAGATCTATACATCCCAATCAGTTTGTTCAGTGATCCTAACAGAACCTAAGCTACAGACACTACACCCAAGGTCACACATGTTTCCCTGAAGAGTAAGCTCTAAAAAAACCCACATGCTTTGCCTTCCTAGAAAAACAAAATTCTCTCTAAATCCCACTCACGTCAACGTGTTCTCTGCGCAGACACCAAAGGCTAATTTGGCTGCTATTTCCCACAGATTTTGCCCATAGGAATTCCATGCTAGTCTTCTTGACCTGGTTCCATAGTATACACTATAGTTCCCTGTCTGGAGCCAGCAGGGAAGCCCAAATCTAAGATCACAACCTCTGAAATTGAAGGTTCTAATAAGCCCCTTTCATAAAATTAGCTTTCTTTCTCAACATTTATGTATTCTAAAAACCACTGTTTCTTCCTAAATTTCATATTCAGACATTAACACCAATAAGTATTCATGCAGAGACAATATATTAAACATTCATTAAATCTGTTATGCTGTCTATCAGAACTATTTCCATATAACTTTCTAGTACTTAATAGTTCATTTATATTCTAACACATATATTTCCCTTAAACAACCTGGACTCTCATTATACCATAAAAACTTTAAGAGTGAGTAAACTTTGCCATATAACTACTTTACAGGTAGACGTAATAGCGTATCATAAAACATACAAATTCATCTCTAAAATTATGCGAAATGTTATTTGGCTTTTCTTCATTCTTCCTAATACACTATCTTTCAAGTGTATCTAAGTCTTAAAACAACTTGAAGAAACCCAATACAAATGTACCCAATCAAAACAAACCCAACAGTCCATCCCACCAAAGCAGCATATCCCTAAAATCATTTGCTCCAAACACTATGGCAGAGTAATTTTTTTTTGTAAGTAACTGTAAAAAAGTATCACACGATGTGGTATATTTCCACACATGAATTACATTAATATAATTTAAGTTTAAATAAAACATAGTAGATTCCTAAAAATAATTAAATGACAACCAATTATTTCATATAGCAAAAATGACATCTCTAATAAGTGCCAGTTATTCCAGTCTATCACCAACGGTTCTGCAGAGGCCATAAACAAACAGGAACAGTATCTACCTTAAAAATGTTCTGAGAAACTTACCATCATTTTGGCTCTTCCCCTTCATCTCCTCTTTCCACGATGGGATGGTGTTCAGGGGAACATAATCCCTTAGGTATTCTTTGCGTCTCTCCTCTACAGTCATCTTCAGTAAACGTTCTTGCAAAATAAAAGCAGAATTTCCATTTGTATTTTAACTTTTAACTTCAGGGATTATTTTATAATATTATAAAATTTATATTATAAAATTCCGTCATATCCAACTGGTCAAAACCCATGAAAGAACCATGGAATTCTCCAGGCAGCCTTTCCCTTCTCCAGGGGATCTTCCCAACCCAGAGACTGAACCCAGGTCTCCCGCATTGAAGGCAGATTTTTTACCAGCTGAGTTACAAGGGACTAATAAGCCCCTTTCATAAAATTTTTTTAACATTTATGTATTCTAAACCACTGTTTCTTCCTAAATTTCATATTCAGACATTAACACCAATAAGTATTCATGCAGAGACAATATATTAAACATTCATTAAATCTGTTATGCTGTCTATCAGAACTATTTCCATATAACTTTCTAGTACTTAATAGTTCATTTATATTCTAACACATATATTTCCCTTAAACAACCTGGACTCTCATTATACCATAAAAACTTTAAGAGTGAGTAAACTTTGCCATATAACTACTTTACAGGTAGACGTAATAGCGTATCATAAAACATACAAATTCATCTCTAAAATTATGCGAAATGTTATTTGGCTTTTCTTCATTCTTCCTAATACACTATCTTTCAAGTGTATCTAAGTCTTAAAACAACTTGAAGAAACCCAATACAAATGTACCCAATCAAAACAAACCCAACAGTCCATCCCACCAAAGCAGCATATCCCTAAAATCATTTGCTCCAAACACTATGGCAGAGTAATTTTTTTTTGTAAGTAACTGTAAAAAAGTATCACACGATGTGGTATATTTCCACACATGAATTACATTAATATAATTTAAGTTTAAATAAAACATAGTAGATTCCTAAAAATAATTAAATGACAACCAATTATTTCATATAGCAAAAATGACATCTCTAATAAGTGCCAGTTATTCCAGTCTATCACCAACGGTTCTGCAGAGGCCATAAACAAACAGGAACAGTATCTACCTTAAAAATGTTCTGAGAAACTTACCATCATTTTGGCTCTTCCCCTTCATCTCCTCTTTCCACGATGGGATGGTGTTCAGGGGAACATAATCCCTTAGGTATTCTTTGCGTCTCTCCTCTACAGTCATCTTCAGTAAACGTTCTTGCAAAATAAAAGCAGAATTTCCATTTGTATTTTAACTTTTAACTTCAGGGATTATTTTATAATATTATAAAATTTATATTATAAAATTCCGTCATATCCAACTGGTCAAAACCCATGAAAGAACCATGGAATTCTCCAGGCAGCCTTTCCCTTCTCCAGGGGATCTTCCCAACCCAGAGACTGAACCCAGGTCTCCCGCATTGAAGGCAGATTTTTTACCAGCTGAGTTACAAGGGAATCCCAATGTAAATATTAACCACATTAAATTAACCAAGAATTGATGTGGGCTTGAAGAATACCAAAATACAAATTTAGTAACTCCATATTTAAGTTAAAAAGTGTCAAATTAATACATAGTAGGGGGCAAAAAGACGATCAAAGCCTGATGAAGAAAACATTCTTGTGACAGTCTAAGAAGCTTTTTCAAATATCTACTGACGGTCCATTATGTGCCAGCTGATATGTTTACATACTGCAGGTACAAAGGTGACCCTTAACTGGAGAAGTTCACAAGACAAAAGGATAAATGAACACGATAAGAAATAATACCTATATAAATAAAATACAAAATCCCAAGACGAATACGCACAAATGCTAAAAGCACAAAAAAAAACAGTCACCAAGATACTTCTGTAATTCTACGATGCCATCAACGATAGAAGTGCCCTTTCAAATTAATAATACCTTTCTGGGGGTGATAAAAACAATACTTTGTAAGACCTGATTATAAGACTATAACACTTTTTATACATTTAGAATTAACAACAGTTGACATCATTTATAAAGAACTCACTGTGTGCCAGGAACTTTACACGTATCATTTTATTAAAATAATCTTCCCAACACTCAGCAGAAATGATAGTATAATTATCACAATTTTCCAGATAGGGAAATGAAGTATATCAATGTTCAGCAGTTTGTCCAAAGCAAGAGAGCTTTCCATTAAAATCCAGACAGATATCTCCATCACAAACTACAGCCCTGGGCTTCCCTGGTGGTCCAGTGGGTCAGGACACCGCCTTGCAGTGCAAGGGGCGCCAGTTCGATCCCTGGCCTGGGAAGATCCCACGTGCCACGAAGCAGCTAGACCGATGTGTCTAACTAATGAGCCAGAGCTCTGGAGCACATGCGCCCAGAGCCAGTGCTCTACAGCGAGAGAGGCCACTTCGATGGGAGGTCCACACAGGCCAAAGAACAAAGATGGATGAAAATAGACAAATAAAAGACCAATAGAAGTGGTCAAAAGAAAAAAACAATATCAAACAAACAAACAAAAAACTATAGCCTATACCACTGGTACTATACTCTACTACCTTCTCAGAGAAAAGCTACCCAAGAGGTGACCCAGATGCTCATTTCTGAAGGACAGGTACAATTTTGCCATGAAGAAGTAAGAAATAAGGATATTTCAGACTAGTAGAGCAAAGTAAACAAAGATGAGGAGATATAAATAGTTTAATAAAGTTAGTGGCCACAGAACTGAAAAGTAACTGGAAACATAAAATGAAAATGAAAAGAAATCTGCATATCATGACAAGTAGTTCAATCTTAAAACTACAAACTGTAGTTTCACCAGCAGGCTCCCCTATCCATGGGATTGGATACCCACCAGGCTCCCCTATTCATGGGATTTATCCCAGGCGAGAATAACGGAGTGGGTTGCCATTTTTTTCTCCAGGGGATCTTCCCAACCCAGGATCGAACCCACATCTCCTGTATTAGCAGGCAGATTCTTTAGCTAAGCTACCAAGGACGCCCTTATCCCACAAACTAGAACACTAATATTCAAAATAAATTATGCATGTTCTAGAAGGTATATAAAACCTTCTACCAGGATACCTGTATCCAGGTGTTCTACCAGGATACAGGGGGAAAACAAGGTAAAAAAAAATTCTACTTATTTTGAATCCAAGGGAATAACAAATTAAGATTTTACTAATATTCAATATGCAAACTGATACTGGCATCTTCACTCATTCTGCTATGTCAGCTGTCATGTATCATATACATTACCAAAGGTTTCCACAATGTAGAGCAATAGTCATACTCTCACTCTCCAATTCTCTTTCTGCAAATTATAAGGTATTATAGTTTAGGTAAATGGATTTAAGGATATCTAGTTTCAGGTAATCTAACCCCCATAAAATAACCAATTTAAAAGATTCTTTCACAGAGGGCTTCCCTGGTGGTCTAGTGGGTAAAGAGTCTGCCTTGCAGTGCAAGGGGCACCTGTTTGATACCTGGCCTGGTTTGATCCCACATGCCGTGGAGTGGCTGGGCCCGTGTGCTACAATTGCCAGCCAGCGCTCTGGAATGCATGCGCCCAGAGCCAGTGTTCTGCAAAGAGAGAGGCCACTGTGATGGGAGGCCCACACGTGCCAAAAGAATACAAAAAGATGGATGAAAAATGACGATGCCTTAGAGGAAAAAAAAAAAAAAATTTCACAGAAATAAACTGCAGAAAGTATTAATATAAGCACAAGTGAACAAAAAAATTGGGAAACAACATTTCTCCCTACTCCTATAACTACCTTTTCTTCAGCCACATTAGGAAGACCAAAAAAGAAAAAGAAAAGATATTTTAATTTTAATCACATGTGATATATTCAGTACTACAATATTCAAGAGTCAATGCTATATTGAATTTAAGATATCTAGGGCATTCAAGTTGAAATCAAGAATCTGGAACTCAGGAAAACCAGTCTAGTGATTTTAGAACTTGTAATCTAAAATTCTAGTCCTACAGGAAGTTCTCAGGGAAGGATAAGACAGGAACCAAACCTCAAGCAACATTTAGGGAGTGGACACAAAAACAAAAAAAAAAAATGAAATAAAACAGAAGCTACTAGGGGTACAAGATAAATCAGGGTCCCAGTGATACAGAAACCAGCTGAGAAAAGAATCTTCGTAAGAAAAGGGGAAATCTTGTCAAGTGCTACAGGAAGATCAGGAAAAATTAAAATTAGTAAGTCACTGGTTTTTATCAACTGGGTCAAGAGCAACCTGAAAAGAGAACAAAATGGTCAGCAGAGCCATCTGTATTATAACACCACATCATGTAAATCTATGTGATCTTGGGTTACTTAATCTCTGTACAGCTCAGTTTTTTCTTGAGGTAGGCTGGTAGGTATTCCCAATATAAAGATGTGACAACTAAGACAGAGAAGTTAAAAAATTTACCTAAAAGCTTACAAGCAATACAACTAGGATTCAAACCCAGGCAAATGGACTTCAAAGCTATTGACCCTGAGGCTGTTGTGAGAGTTAAGTAAAACAATTCAAGTATGTTACTTAGAATAGTGCTGGTCACACAAACAAGACTGGAATAGGAACTATTTTTATACCAGTACCATCATCTATACTGAATGACTATAAGAACGGTGGTCTAGTGGGTAAAGAGTCTGCCTTGCAGTGCAAGGGGCACCTGTTTGATACCTGGCCTGGTTTGATCCCACATGCCGTGGAGTGGCTGGGCCCGTGTGCTACAATTGCCAGCCAGCGCTCTGGAATGCATGCGCCCAGAGCCAGTGTTCTGCAAAGAGAGAGGCCACTGTGATGGGAGGCCCACACGTGCCAAAAGAATACAAAAAGATGGATGAAAAATGACGATGCCTTAGAGGCAAAAAAAAAAAAATTTTCACAGAAATAAACTGCAGAAAGTATTAATATAAGCACAAGTGAACAAAAAAATTGGGAAACAACATTTCTCCCTACTCCTATAACTACCTTTTCTTCAGCCACATTAGGAAGACCAAAAAAGAAAAAGAAAAGATATTTTAATTTTAATCACATGTGATATATTCAGTACTACAATATTCAAGAGTCAATGCTATATTGAATTTAAGATATCTAGGGCATTCAAGTTGAAATCAAGAATCTGGAACTCAGGAAAACCAGTCTAGTGATTTTAGAACTTGTAATCTAAAATTCTAGTCCTACAGGAAGTTCTCAGGGAAGGATAAGACAGGAACCAAACCTCAAGCAACATTTAGGGAGTGGACACAAAAACAAAAAAAAAAAATGAAATAAAACAGAAGCTACTAGGGGTACAAGATAAATCAGGGTCCCAGTGATACAGAAACCAGCTGAGAAAAGAATCTTCGTAAGAAAAGGGGAAATCTTGTCAAGTGCTACAGGAAGATCAGGAAAAATTAAAATTAGTAAGTCACTGGTTTTTATCAACTGGGTCAAGAGCAACCTGAAAAGAGAACAAAATGGTCAGCAGAGCCATCTGTATTATAACACCACATCATGTAAATCTATGTGATCTTGGGTTACTTAATCTCTGTACAGCTCAGTTTTTTCTTGAGGTAGGCTGGTAGGTATTCCCAATATAAAGATGTGACAACTAAGACAGAGAAGTTAAAAAATTTACCTAAAAGCTTACAAGCAATACAACTAGGATTCAAACCCAGGCAAATGGACTTCAAAGCTATTGACCCTGAGGCTGTTGTGAGAGTTAAGTAAAACAATTCAAGTATGTTACTTAGAATAGTGCTGGTCACACAAACAAGACTGGAATAGGAACTATTTTTATACCAGTACCATCATCATTATTACTGAATGACTATAAGAACATTAGTTTCCTTACAGAATAACTGAGATCCAGGAGACTATGAGGGACTGAGGAAAAGAAGGAAAGTGAAAACAGCAACTCCAAGGTAAAGCCTGTGGAAGAAAGGCTACCTTAGGGTAGAAAAGACGTAATTGTTGTTATAGGCTCAAGAGAGGAACCCAAAGACACTGAGAAATTAAACATACCCAAATAAGTATAAATGATAGCATAAGATCTCAGAGAATTCAGATGAGATAAAGAACACAAGCAGATGAGTTAATCTTAGGCGCGAAGAAGAAATGTGTTTCACCTAAAAAAGAAAGCTAAAAGGACAATGGACACATAAAGAAACAAAGACACTATGGAGGAAGACATGAGTGCTGTTTATGTGTCCATGACACGTATTTTTTCCCTGAGTTAAAAGCCAGTGTTAGACTTCTCTAGCGGTACACTGGACAATTATCCATCTACCAATGCAGGGGACACAAATTCGATCTCTGGTTCAGGAAGATTCCACATCATGGGGCAACGAAGCCTGTGTGCCACGACTACTATGTCTATGCACCTAGTGCCCATTCTCCGCAAGAGAAGCCATTGCAATGAGAAGCCTTCTCACAGCAATGAAGAGTGGACCCCATGGTGCAACTAGAGAAAGCCTGCACACAGCAATAAAGACCCATTGGAGCCCCCCCAAAAAGAGAGAGAATGTCATCTGTTTAGTATAGTAGGTGGGGGTCACAGTGAAGATGAAGCTTGAACAGAATGGTAAATTTGAAATAATCACACAGATGAAGAAAAGTGGTGACTAGTGTTTACCAAAGCACAACTATAAAAGCTCAGATCACTAATATGGAAATACTACAATATCAACAATCAGCTCAAAGATATCACAAAGCGACCTGTACTACTTTAGTCAGAGTCTATATGGGAAAGCAACCTAACCTCTGTCATTCCATTTACTTAAACGTTCAAGTATGGACACAATAAGACAACAAGATAAAACACTGAGATGATTTAACTTCAAGTACTTAAAATGGTAATACACACTGAGTGCTTCTGAATGGGGGGGTGCAAAATATTAGATCAACATCATTTACTTAACCTATGAAGACTCGAGAATTCTTTAGTTAAACTATGAGACATATGGGGGCCACAGTCACATATACAGTCTCTGGCTTTACACAAAACTTTTCCTTAAACAGTGTTTTACGTCTCCAGCCATACTTACTAGACAGTATATTGTGTTAAAATACGCTTATAGAATGCCTTGACATTTCAATGAAGTGGGTAAGTCTTCCTTTAGATTTAAATAACAGCTACAAAAATACAACACCACCCTCTCCAGTGCAATTCAGAAAAAGGTCATGCATTCCATAAGCTTAATACTACTATCCTAGAAATCGTTAGCTCTGTCTTGATGGTATAACATATAGACAGAAAGAGAGACAGAGATTTTACTAAACTATACCTGATTTACAATATTATATTTTAAATACTAAATATTCCAAAAATAGATATCCTGATACGATACTGACACACACACACTAAAGTCTTCAAGTCACAATAACTTTCTCTTTTAACATTAAACTCCATGCAAAAATAGGTTAGTTTCAGACAAGAGGAAAATTTACTTTGTTAAATGCCTTCTTTATTTATTTGCTTCTCTGTTCAGACTATTAATTTAGTAATATTTTCCCCTATTATTATAAGTAAGAAAAAAAAATGTCAAGACATTAAAGTTTCTAAAATGCTTGTTTATCACAGTCACAGTGCATGTTAAATGAAGAAATCATTATAAAATTGTTACTTTAGGAACATTATTATGAAATAAAGATAGTTTGCGAGTAATTGCTGTAATTTCCTCAATTATTCATGTACTGAAAACAATCCCCATGTTTCACTATTCTGCCTTCACTATTATCAATAATACCAAGCTGACATTTCAAGATTATCAGTAAAAATGGGCATAAAAGATTTTTCAATGCTTATTATACTGCTGAACTTCAAATAACTTCTGGGAAAACAAAGCAAAATTCTTCTACACTACTTTATATATCAACAGCATTTGTTCTGTACACCAAAATTTAGTTCTATATATGATAATCATTAAAACATAATTAAATGGCATACAAGCTAGTCTGTCAATAGTTAAAGATCCTTTTAATTGGGTTGTTCAGTTATGCTATGTTAAATCTTCCCAGTAGTGAACGTTAAAAAATTTCCTTTTAATCCCTTCCTTCACGCATTGTTTGAAGTAAGCCCTATATAAAGGATTCTTTATCCACATTCACTCGCCTTTCTCTCATCCACTGCTTGGCCTTATTTATAAAAGGATTGCAGTTCCCTTTAAAAATTTAGTGAATCGTCTTAAAGATAAGATACTTAGGAGAAACTACCAGTTTTTGAACATATCAGCACAAAATACAACACCACCCTCTCCAGTGCAATTCAGAAAGGTCATGCATTCCATAAGCTTAATACTACTATCCTAGAAATCGTTAGCTCTGTCTTGATGGTATAACATATAGACAGAAAGAGAGACAGAGATTTTACTAAACTATACCTGATTTACAATATTATATTTTAAATACTAAATATTCCAAAAATAGATATCCTGATACGATACTGACACACACACACTAAAGTCTTCAAGTCACAATAACTTTCTCTTTTAACATTAAACTCCATGCAAAAATAGGTTAGTTTCAGACAAGAGGAAAATTTACTTTGTTAAATGCCTTCTTTATTTATTTGCTTCTCTGTTCAGACTATTAATTTAGTAATATTTTCCCCTATTATTATAAGTAAGAAAAAAAAATGTCAAGACATTAAAGTTTCTAAAATGCTTGTTTATCACAGTCACAGTGCATGTTAAATGAAGAAATCATTATAAAATTGTTACTTTAGGAACATTATTATGAAATAAAGATAGTTTGCGAGTAATTGCTGTAATTTCCTCAATTATTCATGTACTGAAAACAATCCCCATGTTTCACTATTCTGCCTTCACTATTATCAATAATACCAAGCTGACATTTCAAGATTATCAGTAAAAATGGGCATAAAAGATTTTTCAATGCTTATTATACTGCTGAACTTCAAATAACTTCTGGGAAAACAAAGCAAAATTCTTCTACACTACTTTATATATCAACAGCATTTGTTCTGTACACCAAAATTTAGTTCTATATATGATAATCATTAAAACATAATTAAATGGCATACAAGCTAGTCTGTCAATAGTTAAAGATCCTTTTAATTGGGTTGTTCAGTTATGCTATGTTAAATCTTCCCAGTAGTGAACGTTAAAAAAAATTTCCCTTTTAATCCCTTCCTTCACGCATTGTTTGAAGTAAGCCCTATATAAAGGATTCTTTATCCACATTCACTCGCCTTTCTCTCATCCACTGCTTGGCCTTATTTATAAAGACCAGGAGTTGCAGTAAGAATCCACAGGTTTTAAAGATCTATAATCAAGGAAATCAACTTTCACTACAGTCACTCTTTTATCCTTGTTCTATAAAGATAAGATACTTAGGAGAGATTCCGTCATACTTGATACACAGGTTTCGTTTATCCTAGCAGTAGCTGTGCAAGTACTTTTTACTACATTTCTGTACAATCAGCTAATTAAGAAGCAAATAAAGAAAAACTGCAGAGACTTAAGTTTCACCTTGGAACATTACCTAACTATGATGCCAAAGAGGAACAGGGAGAGAGAGGGAGAAAAGAGGGCTGGGTCGCACACTTCAGTGTCTCAGCGACTTCAGCGTCCCCGTCCACCTGGCTGATGTGGATAAGCTTAGATCTGCACGAAAACTCCGCGGTGGGCTCATTCACAGTCTCACAATCTTACTCGGAGCAACTTTAGACCATGAATGGGGACGGAATCTAGAGAAAATCACTGCGGAGAAAAGCCCGTTCAGACTTCTCCGAAGGCACTTAACCTCGGGAACCAGACCCGCTGGCTCTAGGTTCCCTCTGTGATACAGGTTCCAAAAGTCACACTGCGGCGCCGAAAGAAAGGAGGGCCCCGGCTGAACCCCCAGAGGCGGGGACGTCTGGGGAGGGCAGGGGAACGAGGTGAGGGCTGACCGGCTGAGGCTCGGCGGGCGCGGAGCAGCACCAGCAGCTGCAGTCCGGCTGCCAGCCGCCGGGCACGTGTTCGCGGGACACCTGGGCGGAGAATCCAAAACTCCCAGCTGGGGCCCCCGAACAGGGCGGGGGGCCTGAACGAAAACTCCCAGTGGGGGGGCCCAAATAACTTCTGGGAAAACAAAGCAAAATTCTTCTACACTACTTTATATATCAACAGCATTTGTTCTGTACACCAAAATTTAGTTCTATATATGATAATCATTAAAACATAATTAAATGGCATACAAGCTAGTCTGTCAATAGTTAAAGATCCTTTTAATTGGGTTGTTCAGTTATGCTATGTTAAATCTTCCCAGTAGTGAACGTTAAAAAAAATTTCCCTTTTAATCCCTTCCTTCACGCATTGTTTGAAGTAAGCCCTATATAAAGGATTCTTTATCCACATTCACTCGCCTTTCTCTCATCCACTGCTTGGCCTTATTTATAAAGACCAGGAGTTGCAGTAAGAATCCACAGGTTTTAAAGATCTATAATCAAGGAAATCAACTTTCACTACAGTCACTCTTTTATCCTTGTTCTATAAAGATAAGATACTTAGGAGAGATTCCGTCATACTTGATACACAGGTTTCGTTTATCCTAGCAGTAGCTGTGCAAGTACTTTTTACTACATTTCTGTACAATCAGCTAATTAAGAAGCAAATAAAGAAAAACTGCAGAGACTTAAGTTTCACCTTGGAACATTACCTAACTATGATGCCAAAGAGGAACAGGGAGAGAGAGGGAGAAAAGAGGGCTGGGTCGCACACTTCAGTGTCTCAGCGACTTCAGCGTCCCCGTCCACCTGGCTGATGTGGATAAGCTTAGATCTGCACGAAAACTCCGCGGTGGGCTCATTCACAGTCTCACAATCTTACTCGGAGCAACTTTAGACCATGAATGGGGACGGAATCTAGAGAAAATCACTGCGGAGAAAAGCCCGTTCAGACTTCTCCGAAGGCACTTAACCTCGGGAACCAGACCCGCTGGCTCTAGGTTCCCTCTGTGATACAGGTTCCAAAAGTCACACTGCGGCGCCGAAAGAAAGGAGGGCCCCGGCTGAACCCCCAGAGGCGGGGACGTCTGGGGAGGGCAGGGGAGCGAGGTGAGGGCTGACCGGCTGAGGCTCGGCGGGCGCGGAGCAGCACCAGCAGCTGCAGTCCGGCTGCCAGCCGCCGGGCACGTGTTCGCGGGACACCTGGGCGGAGAATCCAAAACTCCCAGCTGGGGCCCCCGAACAGGGCGGGGGGCCTGAACGAGTCCTGCGGAGCCCGGAGGCCGCCGTGCGGGGGTCGGCGGCCGCCGGCAGGCGAAGGTGACCGGGCGCAGTGGGCGGCGGAGAGGGGCGAGCGCCCACACGTGCGCGAGCCGCAGGTGCCCGGGGGCGGCGCGTGCACGCCGGCGTGCGCGCGTGTGTACACACGGACCCGCCAGGGAGGCGGCACCGGCCAGGCGGGCGCGAGGCAGGAGCCGGGCGGAGGGCGCCGCGGCACACACACACCCCTGACCCCCGCCCCCACCCCGCCCCACCGCCCGACCCCCCGGGACTCGACGGGCCGGTTACCTTTCTCCTCTCTCCACACCTTTTTCTTCTTGTTGCTGGGGTACATGTTGCCGTGGGGGTGGCTGGCTTTAAGCTGCAAGTTCCCCAGGCTCACAGGCAAACAGGGTGTGTGTGGAGTGGGAGGGGTGGGAGGGGGCACTCGAGAGGGAAAAAGTGAAAGAGGCTCCGGGTCCCGCGCCGCTCGCCGCGCTCCAGTCGCCGCCCTCCTCCCTCAGCCCGCGCTCGGCTCCGGCTCCCACCCGCCTCAGCCCGCGGCCGCAGCCACAGCAGCACCTCGGAGCCTGTCAACTAGGTCACGCCTCGCGCTAACCTAACACCCGCGCAGGCCCCGCCTCCCAGCCGCTAGCCAGCGCCGCCTCCCATTGGCTACACCGTCCGCCGCTCTCCGCGTTCCAGCCGCCGCGCGCCCCGACTTCGGCCCCAGGGCGCACGCGCAGGCGCAGGCTCGGGCCCGACGCCGAAGACGTTGGGGAGCTGGAGGGGGCGGAGCTAGGGCGCGAGGGGGCTGGAGGTGGCTCACGACTGGGGCGTGGCGTGGGGCGGCCCCCAGGGAGCTCTGAGCGGCGCGGGGTCTCGCAGTTTCGCTGCGCGGGGAGAACCCGAGGGCGTGGCCTATGGGGAGGGCCAGGTGTGCCCGGTGGCTGCAGACCCGCCACGCTGCCTCGGGGCCTAGAAGATGTGGAAGTGGGAGGGGATATGAGTCAACAGGAATTGTGTTCGCTCACTCTCACTGCCCGGTCGGCACCGATTTTATCACAGAATCTGAAGCTTTCCTCGTAGTGGGCAAGTATAACCGAAAAGAAAGGAAAGGATTAGGTAATGATCACGAGCATACCCAAGCAGCTCCTCGACCTTGGAGTAAAAATTACAAATTTCACTCTATTCCAGTGAAGTCTGGAAAGAACAGAAGGAAAATGAACTACTCACGAGTTTAAAGACCCGGGAAGAAGTGGACAACCAAAACTTTGTATTGAAAACAGAAGAACTTGCATCAGATGCACCAAAGCAAGTTCAAGTGGGTATTACACAGAGCCCATTACCTTATTTTCTTCCCTACCAACTGCTCCAGGTCAAGGTGCTGGTTCTAAAGGGCTTGCTTGGATCTGGGCAATACTAGTCTGCAGGTGTTCTGAAAACCCAGTTCCAATCAAGTCCACCAGAAGAGTACAGTGACCTAAAATTTAGAGGAAATTTGGTAGCCCCCTCCCCAAATGTATGATGTTTCTATATGTCAGACCATTCAATAGCAGGTCTAAAGGACCATTCAGCTGTCAAATAAGTGTGGAGTACTGTGCTATATGTGCTGTACTTGTCAGGTGTATAAGAGTAAATAATTATTTGGAACACATTATTTAATGAAGAATAAAGAAAGAGAGAGGCCCCATTTAGAATTGTAAAGAATGGAATGTTTTGAATAACAAGACACTCATGAAAATGATTAATAACATAGGTCAAAAAATTTTTTTAACTCTCATTTATTTACTTATTTTTAAAAAACTTTTATTTTACCTTTAGCTTTTACAGGTAAATTTTTTTATTTGGCATTGTCACTGCTTCTGTTGTTCTCTTAACACTAACATACCTAAATATTTGAGGGAAGTAGGGAAAGCTTCTAAGAAGAAAGTGACATTTGGGCTAGTAATAAAAATATTCACTTATATATTGGCAGTGGAAATAAAAAGGTGGACTCTAGTAAAGGGCACATTACTAAGGTAGAATCAATAAAAATTGATAATGGAATAGATTTGGAGAAGAGAATGAGAAAGAATATAGGGTTTCATGGTATAGTGGAGGAGAACAGCAATATGGTTAATAAAGTGAGCAGTAGGGGAACAGTTTCAGTTTTGTGGGAAAAATATTGAGTTCTTAGTTAGAAATACAAAATGTCAGGTGTTCACAGGAAAGTACATTATATGGGCGCCATCTCTTCTGTTAGAACAGAGAAATTGTTTCCACACCAGCCCAGAGCCGGTCCTTCCGCTGGTGCTTTCTTAGTAACACTAAACTATTGATTAGTGTTTATTTCACGTTGACTTGGAACTGGGACCATCCATCAGCTTTTAAACTCTTTCAGGTGTCTACCATGTTAAAAACAACAACAACAACCAAAAAAATCTTTCTCCTGTGATCCCATACCTGCTACTGCTAGAGGAAGCTATTGTTTCTCCTTCCTTTCCAAAATACTGTGTCCATATTCTTACATCCTGCTTTCTCCTCTTCAGTCCACTCTGATTTGAGTTCTGAATTCTATCCTATAAATTTACAGAAATGGCTGTTACTCAGGTAATCAATGGCCTTCATGTGATACTTCGTAAACATTTTTCAGTCTTTCACTTACGAGATCTTTCAGCAACATTTAACACTGTTAACCTCTTATTCTTCCAAACAGCATGCTTTTCTTTTAATTTCCTTACCCTTTTGAGTTTCCTCCTGTCTGGTCATACCTTTACAGTCTCCTTTGTTGGCCCGTGTTCCTTTCAAGCCATTACATTTTGGAGTTCACTAAGACTCAGAATTAGCTTCTTACCTCTTTTTACTTTTTCTTTGAATAATTTTATCCATATTCATAGCTTCAGTTATAACTGTAATTTTCACCAGGGACAATTCTGTGTCCCTTGGGGACACTAGCATTGTCTGGAGGCATTTTTGGTTGTCACACCTGAAGGAAGAATTCTATTGGTATTGAAAGTATAAACCGAAGGATTCTGCTAAGCAACCTACAATGCATGTGTTAGGGTCCTCCACAACGATGTAAAGAGAAGTAATTTAGATATTCACTTATAAGGCATAATTGCATGGTACTAAGGTAGAATCAATAAAAATTGATAATGGAATAGATTTGGAGAAGAGAATGAGAAAGAATATAGGGTTTCATGGTATAGTGGAGGAGAACAGCAATATGGTTAATAAAGTGAGCAGTAGGGGAACAGTTTCAGTTTTGTGGGAAAAATATTGAGTTCTTAGTTAGAAATACAAAATGTCAGGTGTTCACAGGAAAGTACATTATATGGGCGCCATCTCTTCTGTTAGAACAGAGAAATTGTTTCCACACCAGCCCAGAGCCGGTCCTTCCGCTGGTGCTTTCTTAGTAACACTAAACTATTGATTAGTGTTTATTTCACGTTGACTTGGAACTGGGACCATCCATCAGCTTTTAAACTCTTTCAGGTGTCTACCATGTTAAAAACAACAACAACAACCAAAAAAATCTTTCTCCTGTGATCCCATACCTGCTACTGCTAGAGGAAGCTATTGTTTCTCCTTCCTTTCCAAAATACTGTGTCCATATTCTTACATCCTGCTTTCTCCTCTTCAGTCCACTCTGATTTGAGTTCTGAATTCTATCCTATAAATTTACAGAAATGGCTGTTACTCAGGTAATCAATGGCCTTCATGTGATACTTCGTAAACATTTTTCAGTCTTTCACTTACGAGATCTTTCAGCAACATTTAACACTGTTAACCTCTTATTCTTCCAAACAGCATGCTTTTCTTTTAATTTCCTTACCCTTTTGAGTTTCCTCCTGTCTGGTCATACCTTTACAGTCTCCTTTGTTGGCCCGTGTTCCTTTCAAGCCATTACATTTTGGAGTTCACTAAGACTCAGAATTAGCTTCTTACCTCTTTTTACTTTTTCTTTGAATAATTTTATCCATATTCATAGCTTCAGTTATAACTGTAATTTTCACCAGGGACAATTCTGTGTCCCTTGGGGACACTAGCATTGTCTGGAGGCATTTTTGGTTGTCACACCTGAAGGAAGAATTCTATTGGTATTGAAAGTATAAACCGAAGGATTCTGCTAAGCAACCTACAATGCATGTGTTAGTCCCCACAACAAAGAATGTCAATACTGCTGTGGTTGGAAAATCCTGAGTTATACCGATGACTCCCAAATTCAGAAATGTAAAACTTTCTTGACCTATACATGCTACCAGGTACTGGATCTTAACTTTAAGAGGCAGTACTATGCATCTGGAGGCAGTTCATCTGAATTCAAATTCTGAGATTTACCCTTATTGATTCTTGTAACTCTTAGCAAGTTACTCAGCATCTCTAAACTTTAGTGGTTTTTACTCTATTATATGGAGATGAAAATATAATATCTACCTCATAAGACTGATGTGAGATTAAATGAGTTAAAATACATAAAGTGACTATCACATAGTAAATGCAGCAGAGATACTCACTAATGCAACGTCTTCTTTCTTGGCCCAGAGCAAGACCGTATGTCCCAGTCTCTCTTGAAGTTAGTTAGGACATGTGACTGCATCCTAGTTCAGTTATGGGACAAAAGTTACATATGCCACTTCCAGGCTTAGCCATCAAACCCCCTGTGCACTCATTCATATTCGCTTTCTTTTCCACAGTGACACAGAAGCAGCATCCTAAGAAGGAAGGAATTTGGACCCCAGAGTCACTGCTTGGAGGAGTATCTCTGAGCTCTGAGGAGTACCACATCAGGCTACGATGTAAACAAAAATGTCTATATATTGTTTAAGGCTTTGGTATTTAGTGGGTCTTTGTTTCAGTATTTAGTTTTCATTACTCTAACAATACACCATTATCAAAGTTTAAATATTAACATCTAATATCTCAAAAATATTTGAAATGTACCATCTACCACACTGAACCTCTTATTCTTCCAAACAGCATGCTTTTCTTTTAATTTCCTTACCCTTTTGAGTTTCCTCCTGTCTGGTCATACCTTTACAGTCTCCTTTGTTGGCCCGTGTTCCTTTCAAGCCATTACATTTTGGAGTTCACTAAGACTCAGAATTAGCTTCTTACCTTTTTTTACTTTTCTTTGAATAATTTTATCCATATTCATAGCTTCAGTTATAACTGTAATTTTCACCAGGGACAATTCTGTGTCCCTTGGGGACACTAGCATTGTCTGGAGGCATTTTTGGTTGTCACACCTGAAGGAAGAATTCTATTGGTATTGAAAGTATAAACCGAAGGATTCTGCTAAGCAACCTACAATGCATGTGTTAGTCCCCACAACAAAGAATGTCAATACTGCTGTGGTTGGAAAATCCTGAGTTATACCGATGACTCCCAAATTCAGAAATGTAAAACTTTCTTGACCTATACATGCTACCAGGTACTGGATCTTAACTTTAAGAGGCAGTACTATGCATCTGGAGGCAGTTCATCTGAATTCAAATTCTGAGATTTACCCTTATTGATTCTTGTAACTCTTAGCAAGTTACTCAGCATCTCTAAACTTTAGTGGTTTTTACTCTATTATATGGAGATGAAAATATAATATCTACCTCATAAGACTGATGTGAGATTAAATGAGTTAAAATACATAAAGTGACTATCACATAGTAAATGCAGCAGAGATACTCACTAATGCAACGTCTTCTTTCTTGGCCCAGAGCAAGACCGTATGTCCCAGTCTCTCTTGAAGTTAGTTAGGACATGTGACTGCATCCTAGTTCAGTTATGGGACAAAAGTTACATATGCCACTTCCAGGCTTAGCCATCAAACCCCCTGTGCACTCATTCATATTCGCTTTCTTTTCCACAGTGACACAGAAGCAGCATCCTAAGAAGGAAGGAATTTGGACCCCAGAGTCACTGCTTGGAGGAGTATCTCTGAGCTCTGAGGAGTACCACATCAGGCTACGATGTAAACAAAAATGTCTATATATTGTTTAAGGCTTTGGTATTTAGTGGGTCTTTGTTTCAGTATTTAGTTTTCATTACTCTAACAATACACCATTATCAAAGTTTAAATATTAACATCTAATATCTCAAAAATATTTGAAATGTACCATCTACCACACTGATCTTTCACCCACTCTTACACCTAGTCCAATGTCTCCATGTTTTTGAATGGCTTCATCACCCATTTAGCTGAGCAGTATAGAAATCTAAACACCATAGCTGTTACCTCTTAAAACTTTTCTCTCATTTCAAATGAACTGCTCTACCTTCTCGGTTTTATCTCCTGTAGAACCCTTGAGTTACTTACCTTTCCAATACCACTGCAGCAGTCTAAGTCCAAACTTAACTGGACTACTCCAAGAGACTTCCTTACTGTCTTCCCTGTCGACTTTCGCCTTTCTTCTATCTGTTCCCTGCCCTGTATCTAGAATTATCTTGTCAACTGTAGTCAGGTCATTTCACTGTTGTAGCTCATTCAGTGAATGAGCTCATTCTTTTGGCCTTTACCATTGAACTGGGTTTCCCCAAAACTTTGTATGTTGAACCCCTAACCCCATAGTTATGTGGATATAGGATCTTTAGGTCATGATGGTTAAATAAGGTCATAAGGGTGAGACTCTAATCTAATAGGACTGTACCCTTATAAAAAGAGGAAGAGTTCACACACTTTCTCTCTTTCTTTCCCCCAGTGCCACCATCCTAACTCCACTGTTCCCCATCATGTAAAGGCACAGTGAGAAGGCAGCGATCTTCAAGTCAGAAAGAGAACCTTCACAAGCAGCTGCCAACGCTGTATCCTGATCATAGACTTTCAGCTTCCAGAAATGTAAGAGAACTAATTTCTGTTGTGTAAGTCACCCAGTATTTGGTTATGGTAGCCCAAAGTGACTAAGACAATTTTTTTATAAAATTGAACCACTTAGGAGTGACCATCCCCCCCAATTCTTATTTGTCCTAAACCATGCTCTACTCCCACTACCAATCTCTGATTCCAGCCATAATAGCCTGTAACAGCTTTTCAGTCCTTTGAACACATTCTCACCGCATGGCTCTACAATACTTGAATTTAAAAATGTGCTTTGGTATTTAGTGGGTCTTTGTTTCAGTATTTAGTTTTCATTACTCTAACAATACACCATTATCAAAGTTTAAATATTAACATCTAATATCTCAAAAATATTTGAAATGTACCATCTACCACACTGATCTTTCACCCACTCTTACACCTAGTCCAATGTCTCCATGTTTTTGAATGGCTTCATCACCCATTTAGCTGAGCAGTATAGAAATCTAAACACCATAGCTGTTACCTCTTAAAACTTTTCTCTCATTTCAAATGAACTGCTCTACCTTCTCGGTTTTATCTCCTGTAGAACCCTTGAGTTACTTACCTTTCCAATACCACTGCAGCAGTCTAAGTCCAAACTTAACTGGACTACTCCAAGAGACTTCCTTACTGTCTTCCCTGTCGACTTTCGCCTTTCTTCTATCTGTTCCCTGCCCTGTATCTAGAATTATCTTGTCAACTGTAGTCAGGTCATTTCACTGTTGTAGCTCATTCAGTGAATGAGCTCATTCTTTTGGCCTTTACCATTGAACTGGGTTTCCCCAAAACTTTGTATGTTGAACCCCTAACCCCATAGTTATGTGGATATAGGATCTTTAGGTCATGATGGTTAAATAAGGTCATAAGGGTGAGACTCTAATCTAATAGGACTGTACCCTTATAAAAAGAGGAAGAGTTCACACACTTTCTCTCTTTCTTTCCCCCAGTGCCACCATCCTAACTCCACTGTTCCCCATCATGTAAAGGCACAGTGAGAAGGCAGCGATCTTCAAGTCAGAAAGAGAACCTTCACAAGCAGCTGCCAACGCTGTATCCTGATCATAGACTTTCAGCTTCCAGAAATGTAAGAGAACTAATTTCTGTTGTGTAAGTCACCCAGTATTTGGTTATGGTAGCCCAAAGTGACTAAGACAATTTTTTTATAAAAATTGAATCATTTAGGAGTGACCATCACCCCCAATTCTTATTTGTCTTAAAACATGCTCTACTCCCACTACCAATCTCTGATTCCAGCCATAATAGCCTGTAACAGCTTTTCAGTCCTTTGAACACATTCTCACCGCATGGCATTTTTCTCATGGTTGTCACTGTACTTAGGACATGTCTTGCTTAGACAACCCATTCTCATTCTTCAGAGTTCAGTTGGCAAAACGCTCTCCCTGGCAAAGCCTTCCGTAATTCTGACCCCACCTGATCTCTATGCACAGTTTTCCCTTATATGTCTACAGTTCTCATTTTTTTTCCTGTAAGCACTTTTCACAAGTTTTTTTGAGATTATTTTATTAATATTTATCTTGAACTCTAGACTTACAAACTCTCTGAGGACAGGAAGTATTATCTTGTTGCTCACCATTCACAGAAAATGCCCAATGCCTGGCATGTAATAAAAATTTATTTTAAAAAATGTATTGAATCAAGGCTTCCCTGGTGGTCCATTGGGTAAAGAGTCCACCTTGCAGTGCAAGGGGCACTGGTTCAATTCTTGGCCTAGGACAATCCCCTGTGCCACGGAGCAGCTGGACCAGTGTGTCCAATTATGAGCCAGCGCTCTGGAGCACATGCATCCAGAGCCAGTGCTCTGCAATGAGGGAGGCCACTGCAATGGGAAGCCTACACAGGCCAAAGAATAAATAAGGATGACAATAAATAAATAAATAACCAATTAAAGAGGCCAAAATTTAAAAAAAAATTATCGAATCAATTAAAGTTAAATGAGCATCCATACAGAAAAGTTAGCAAAATTAAGGAATAGTACATGAAACCTAATTTTAATATGAAGACCAAGAGAGGAACTTAACAAATGAAATCTGTGAACACCTCAAAGAGCATTACCATTCATCTTTAGCATATGACAGCTTTTCAACACATGAATGAATTAAAGGAGGGAGCAGTAGAAGAATGAGAAGCTGTATTCAATAGTGTAGAAAATTCATTGCAATTCAATTTTCAGAGAAACCAACACTGTATTTTCAGGAAGGTGTTTATGTTCAGAAATCTCAGATGTCTCATAGAGATCAAGTATGATGAGAAATGAGAAAAGATAATTGAGTTTATCGTCTGTAAATTAGTGAAAATAAAAACGAGTAGTTGAAGAATAAGTGAGAGGCAACAAGCCAGGAGCAGTGATTACAATGTATTCCCTAGAGATGTTTAGAGGCTAAAGGATAAGTAGAGAAGATATTAATAGCAGCAGTCAGGATGCCAGAGTCAGAAAAAAAGTTTTTCTAGGAAAGGTAGAATGAAGAGTTTTTAAATTAAGGAGAAGATTGGCACAGAAAGAGAGAGAGACAAAAGAGAAACAAAAAAAGAAAAGAAGAACAAATGTTAAATGGACTGAAGTACCAGAGAAAATAAATGTGAACAGAATCAAAAGTGAGAGAAGTCTGAACAGAGGAGAAGAAAGGAAGTCAAAGGAAGATAAGTCAAATGGCCACTGTTTCAGTGCAAATAGGGACCAAAATCATCTGCAGAAAGATGCTGATAATTCTGGATCCAAATGGGGACTGGTCAAAAGATTGGAGAATGTTTAATGGATGCTATTAAGAGTTTAAATACATTTCATTTAGATACGTTTTAAAGTACAGATGTTGAGACAGTTATATTTTTAAGTCCCTTGGTGAAAAGAAAAGATATTAGGGACTCTGGTAGACTGAATAACAACCCCAAAGATTTCAGGACCTAATCTCTGGAACCTATGAATGTTACTTACTTGGCAGAAGGAACTTTCCAGATATGACAGAGGATCTTGAGATGGGGAGATTAACTTATATTTCTTGTCTGTGGAAAATTTAAAAAAAAATTATCGAATCAATTAAAGTTAAATGAGCATCCATACAGAAAAGTTAGCAAAATTAAGGAATAGTACATGAAACCTAATTTTAATATGAAGACCAAGAGAGGAACTTAACAAATGAAATCTGTGAACACCTCAAAGAGCATTACCATTCATCTTTAGCATATGACAGCTTTTCAACACATGAATGAATTAAAGGGGGGAGCAGTAGAAGAATGAGAAGCTGTATTCAATAGTGTAGAAAATTCATTGCAATTCAATTTTCAGAGAAACCAACACTGTATTTTCAGGAAGGTGTTTATGTTCAGAAATCTCAGATGTCTCATAGAGATCAAGTATGATGAGAAATGAGAAAAGATAATTGAGTTTATCGTCTGTAAATTAGTGAAAATAAAAACGAGTAGTTGAAGAATAAGTGAGAGGCAACAAGCCAGGAGCAGTGATTACAATGTATTCCCTAGAGATGTTTAGAGGCTAAAGGATAAGTAGAGAAGATATTAATAGCAGCAGTCAGGATGCCAGAGTCAGAAAAAAAGTTTTTCTAGGAAAGGTAGAATGAAGAGTTTTTAAATTAAGGAGAAGATTGGCACAGAAAGAGAGAGAGACAAAAGAGAAACAAAAAAAGAAAAGAAGAACAAATGTTAAATGGACTGAAGTACCAGAGAAAATAAATGTGAACAGAATCAAAAGTGAGAGAAGTCTGAACAGAGGAGAAGAAAGGAAGTCAAAGGAAGATAAGTCAAATGGCCACTGTTTCAGTGCAAATAGGGACCAAAATCATCTGCAGAAAGATGCTGATAATTCTGGATCCAAATGGGGACTGGTCAAAAGATTGGAGAATGTTTAATGGATGCTATTAAGAGTTTAAATACATTTCATTTAGATACGTTTTTAAAGTACAGATGTTGAGACAGTTATATTTTTAAGTCCCTTGGTGAAAAGAAAAGATATTAGGGACTCTGGTAGACTGAATAACAACCCCAAAGATTTCAGGACCTAATCTCTGGAACCTATGAATGTTACTTACTTGGCAGAAGGAACTTTCCAGATATGACAGAGGATCTTGAGATGGGGAGATTAACTTATATTTTGGTGACCTAGATGTAAAGTGTCCTAAGATGGAGACAGAGGAAGGTTAAACCACCAAATAGAAGACAAAGTGATGATTGTGCAGAGATTGAAGTGAGGTAACCACAAACTGAGAAATGTGGGCAGCCACCAAAAGCTGGATGATCCAAGGCAAAGAATGGATTCTCCCCTGAAGGAACTAAGTTAATGCTCTTAATTTTGGTCCTGTTAGGACTCCTATTGGACTTCTGACCTGTAGAACTGTAAGAGAATAAATTTCTAGTTTTTTTATGTTATTTTTAACCCACTAAATTTGTAGTATTTGTCATAACAGCAGTGACAATAAAGGGGGCAAACCTAAAAATTCAAGGCAATAAACACATCTGTTTCTGAAATAATTACCTGAACACACTATAAAACTTGGGTATATTTTAGGTATGATTTGTCTACTTGCTGCACTCTTTGGATAGTGTTAATATTGCCACGCATGCATCCAAAGTCGATCAGTCATGTCTGACTCTTTGTGACATTCTAGACCACAGCCCACCAGGCTCCTCTGTCCATGGGATTCTCCAGGCAAGAATACTGGCGTGGGTTGCCTTACCCTCCTTCAGGGGATCTTCCTGATGCAGGAATCGAACCTGTGTCCCCTGCAACTGCTGTGTTGCATGCACATTGTTTACTGCTGAGCCACCAGGGAAGCCCTAATATTGCCATACTTTTACTTAAATACTCACTTTAATATCTAGTCCTAGCCTTGAGGCTATTCATTTGTAAAATGCACATATATTTTAGGATAGTAAAGAAGGCATTTTTAAACACCTTTTAATGAAAATTTAATGAAACATTCTTTTTAAAATGTAATTGATGGAGCTTCCCTGGTGGTCCAGTGGGTTAGGACACCACCTTGCAGTGCAAAGGGTACCGGTCCAATCCCTGGCCTGGGAATATCCCACATGCTGCGGAGCAGCTGGACCAATGTGTTCAGTTACCAAGCTGGAGCTCTGGAGCGTATGTGCCCAAGCCAGTGCTCTGCAGCGAGAGGGGCCTCTGCGATGGGAAGCCTACACAGGCCAAAGAAGAAAAAAGATAAGTGAATGGAAGATCAATAGAAGTGGCCAAAAAAAAAAAAAGAAAGAAAGAAAGAAAGCTAAAATGTAATTGATGATTGGAATTTGTCTTGGTCCAGATAAAATGTCAGCAGTTCCTTACTGGAACAGAGGAGAAACATTTTCACCAAGATGGGGACAACAGACATGGTTATCTGTGTGTTTCTTGTCCACTGTACCCTTGAGATGTTAGATTAAAGGATAATGTCAAGTTAGTTCATGTACTTAATTATGCTTTCACATAATTGCAGTTTGCACCTCTGGAGGTAACATAGAAATAAGAACTATCAGCAGCTCTGAAGAAAGTTCAGAGAGCAACTTCTGCCTATTTCAAGTCTACTACTTATCTCTTACCAGACAAGTAGCAAACTAGGTATGGTTCCTTCCCCAGAGCCTGCTCTGTCCATCAGCTGCCTTCATTCCAGGTTGAAAGGAACTTCCTGGCAGCTCATTGGCCCAAGAGTAAGGAAATTGTTGCTTAGCAACCAAATCCTGACCCCTACAGACCTGAAAAGAGGAAGCTTGTGGGCTACCCACCTAGTTCTGCCTGTGTTAAAGAAAGAAGGAGCTACTTGGGAGAAGATGAAGCCCTTGTCCATCCTAATAGAAATTCTGATAATTCTTGGGGTCACACTTAAAAGTGAGTTTCTTTCCTTATGGTTGTCTGTGAGAGTCTTAGCACTAAGTAAGGGTAGAATCTGATTAGAAAATCACAGATAATTTGGTTGTCTGTGAGAGTCTTATTTTTAGTAAAATTTTGCACATATATTTTAGGATAGTAAAGAAGGCATTTTTAAACACCTTTTAATGAAAATTTAATGAAACATTCTTTTTAAAATGTAATTGATGGAGCTTCCCTGGTGGTCCAGTGGGTTAGGACACCACCTTGCAGTGCAAAGGGTACCGGTCCAATCCCTGGCCTGGGAATATCCCACATGCTGCGGAGCAGCTGGACCAATGTGTTCAGTTACCAAGCTGGAGCTCTGGAGCGTATGTGCCCGAAGCCAGTGCTCTGCAGCGAGAGGGGCCTCTGCGATGGGAAGCCTACACAGGCCAAAGAAGAAAAAAGATAAGTGAATGGAAGATCAATAGAAGTGGCCAAAAAAAAAAAAAGAAAGAAAGAAAGAAAGCTAAAATGTAATTGATGATTGGAATTTGTCTTGGTCCAGATAAAATGTCAGCAGTTCCTTACTGGAACAGAGGAGAAACATTTTCACCAAGATGGGGACAACAGACATGGTTATCTGTGTGTTTCTTGTCCACTGTACCCTTGAGATGTTAGATTAAAGGATAATGTCAAGTTAGTTCATGTACTTAATTATGCTTTCACATAATTGCAGTTTGCACCTCTGGAG
Source organism: Tragulus kanchil (assembly GCA_022376925.1). Classification (NCBI taxonomy): domain Eukaryota; kingdom Metazoa; phylum Chordata; class Mammalia; order Artiodactyla; family Tragulidae; genus Tragulus; species Tragulus kanchil. Next base: position 79,117,379 of record JAIOJX010000031.1, read on the forward strand.
GTAACATAGAAATAAGAACTATCAGCAGCTCTGAAGAAAGTTCAGAGAGCAACTTCTGCCTATTTCAAGTCTACTACTTATCTCTTACCAGACAAGTAGCAAACTAGGTATGGTTCCTTCCCCAGAGCCTGCTCTGTCCATCAGCTGCCTTCATTCCAGGTTGAAAGGAACTTCCTGGCAGCTCATTGGCCCAAGAGTAAGGAAATTGTTGCTTAGCAACCAAATCCTGACCCCTACAGACCTGAAAAGAGGAAGCTTGTGGGCTACCCACCTAGTTCTGCCTGTGTTAAAGAAAGAAGGAGCTACTTGGGAGAAGATGAAGCCCTTGTCCATCCTAATAGAAATTCTGATAATTCTTGGGGTCACACTTAAAAGTGAGTTTTTCTTTCCTTATGGTTGTCTGTGAGAGTCTTAGCACTAAGTAAGGGTAGAATCTGATTAGAAAATCACAGATAATTTTACAGTCTTCCTAATTAACACTATTGTTGGCTGAGTACTTTAAAATATTCAATAAGAATAGTAGTAATGATGCTCTCATATAGGACAATACCTGGGAAGATATGTGTGTATGACTGTGTGTGTATGTGTCTGTGTGTGTGAGAGAGAGAGAGAGAAAGAAGGTGGGACAGACATTGAGCATATGTATGAGAAATGCATTACAGTAAATTTTATAGAGTAAGGATTATTTGAGACAGATTTTTAAATTTTGTTTTAATTTAGAATATCATGAAGATCTAGTTCTAGAACTTTAAATGAAAAGTATAAGACTCAAAGAATGGTAAAGTGCTTTGATTTTTATTCTGATAATCTCTTACAGTCTTTCCAGAATAACAATTCTACTTTCAAAGTTTCCATGGTTCCTAACTAGTTACTATCTTAAAATGTAAATTATTTTCCAATCTTTTTTCTCTGGATATGTATTGAGTTAATTCTTTCCTACCTCACATAATTTGGTCATTATTCATTCAATTTAAGAAATATTTATTTGCATTTAACTCAGGAATATAAGGTTGATATAGCATCTGAAAATTAATAATGTAACACACTGCAGCAAAAGAGCAAATGATAAAAACCACATAAGTCATCTCAACTGATGCAAGGAAGAGCACTTAGCAAAAATTAACTTCCCTTTTGTATAAAAACATTCAACAAATGAGAAGTAGAAAGGAACATGTCAATCTAATAAAGGGCATCCTCAACAAAACTGGCACCTAATACATTTAAAAATGGAACACTGAAAGTTTACCCCAATGGTCCCCCTAAGGTCAGAAACAAGACAAAGACGTGCACTCTTGCAATTCCTATTCAACATTGTTCTGGAGATTTTAGCAAAGGCAGTTAGATAAGAAGAAGAAATAAAAGTTGGCAAGGGAGAATAGACCTATCTGTATTTGCCAAAGACATGATCCTGTGCTCAGTTGTGTCCAGCCCTTTGCCTGTCATCATTCCTTTATTCCTTCCCCAAATCCTATCGATGCCACAGTTGTTTCTCCCATCTATGCATTTTCACCATTTCAGTTTTTAGTCTTATTTTTATATCTTTTATCTAAATTTCTACACTTCTAACATCCCCCCTTATTCACAGTAGAGTACTGCTGAAAATAATAATCCTAAACCCTAGATTTGATCATGATTTTCCCTATCCAAGTACCTACTTTATATATCTTGTCCATCTTGTACATCCTATATAGTTAAATCCCAACTTCCTTTCTATTTTGTCCATGCTGTGTGCATGCCCAGTTTGTTCAGTTGTGTCTAACTCTTTGCGACCCCATGGACTGTAGCCCTCCAGGCTCCTCTGTTCATGGGATTTTCCCAGCAGGAATACTGGGACGGCTTGCCATTTCCTCCAGAGAATCTTCTTGACCTAGAGATCAAACCCACGTCTCCTACACTGGCAGGTGAATTCTTTACCACTGAACCACCTGTATTTTATTTGAACCAATTCAAACTATAAGCTACTCAGTATACCTAACTCTCTCACTTCCAGGTCTTTCTCAGTCTATTCTGCAGGTGGACTGTCTGCAGGAATGGACTGTCAAATCATGTTCTTCCCTTTCCCACCATAAATCCATAGCATAATATCCTACTAATCTTTTAAAGTCCATTCCAAGTTATACTTCTCAAAAAGAAAGAGAGTTTTCCCGAGCTCTTCCTCGAAAGGAAGTTGTGCCTTTGTTTTCTAAATTCATCATGGTCTCACAATTGAGTTAGTTTTTACCCTTCTCACTATATTGTCAACCACAGGAGTATATCACCTTTAATATTCCTTATAACTCATTGCAGAACTTGGCAAATGCTCAATTAGCACTTGTAAGATAGAATAATAACTAACATTCATGAAAAAGTTTAAAATTTGTAAAATGCATTGTCCAAACCTATAAGGTACATCATGTAAATATTTTTATTTAGTCTAAATTTACACATTTTTAAAACTCTCAAATATAAGGTTTAGTACAATCTGAATCCTCAGATGGGAATCCAGTTTTGTTTTTTGGTTTTTCTACTCCCTATCATCTGTTATTCTAGGTCTGTATTCTCCAAAGTAGACTGCTCAGAGTATCTGCCTCATTATCATATTTATTTGCCATGGGCTATTTCTACATACTACCAACAATCAGATGAAAAACATAAATCCAATCAATGATCCAAATATTTTAAAATGTACGTACAGTTGCTTCTGTATAGAACAAACAGGTAGGTGATTGATTTGTGTTACTTACTTTTCAATCAGTTGTTTTGGCAGTATGGCAATTACATAAAACTCCACAAGTGGCAGCTGTTAATTTTGTAATTTTACTGCTATCTTCAGGTTTTTTCCTATAGCCATCTAATATTATTTAGTCTTTCATCAATGAGATTTGGAGGCAAGGAAAACTGGTTTAAGACTTTTTAAAGTCTGCCTTATATGACAAAAGTTCATAGTCAAAGCTATGGTTTTCCCAGTAGTCATATATGGATGTGAGAGCTGGACCATAAAGAAGGCTGATCACTGAAGAATTGATGCATTTGAACTGTGGTGTTGGAGAAAACTCTTGAGAGTCCCTTGGACTGCAGGGAGATCAAACCAGTCAATCCTAAAGAAAATCAACCCTGAATATTCATTGGAAGGAATGATGCTAAAGCTGAAGCTCCAATACTTTGGCCACCTGATGCGAAGAGACAGCTCATTGGAAAAGAGCCTGAGGTTGGGAATGATGGAAGGCAGAAGGGGAAGGGGATGACAGAGGATGAGATGGTTGGAAGCCTGGTGTGCTGAAAGAGAGTTTTCCCGAGCTCTTCCTCGAAAGGAAGTTGTGCCTTTGTTTTCTAAATTCATCATGGTCTCACAATTGAGTTAGTTTTTACCCTTCTCACTATATTGTCAACCACAGGAGTATATCACCTTTAATATTCCTTATAACTCATTGCAGAACTTGGCAAATGCTCAATTAGCACTTGTAAGATAGAATAATAACTAACATTCATGAAAAAGTTTAAAATTTGTAAAATGCATTGTCCAAACCTATAAGGTACATCATGTAAATATTTTTATTTAGTCTAAATTTACACATTTTTAAAACTCTCAAATATAAGGTTTAGTACAATCTGAATCCTCAGATGGGAATCCAGTTTTGTTTTTTGGTTTTTCTACTCCCTATCATCTGTTATTCTAGGTCTGTATTCTCCAAAGTAGACTGCTCAGAGTATCTGCCTCATTATCATATTTATTTGCCATGGGCTATTTCTACATACTACCAACAATCAGATGAAAAACATAAATCCAATCAATGATCCAAATATTTTAAAATGTACGTACAGTTGCTTCTGTATAGAACAAACAGGTAGGTGATTGATTTGTGTTACTTACTTTTCAATCAGTTGTTTTGGCAGTATGGCAATTACATAAAACTCCACAAGTGGCAGCTGTTAATTTTGTAATTTTACTGCTATCTTCAGGTTTTTTCCTATAGCCATCTAATATTATTTAGTCTTTCATCAATGAGATTTGGAGGCAAGGAAAACTGGTTTAAGACTTTTTAAAGTCTGCCTTATATGACAAAAGTTCATAGTCAAAGCTATGGTTTTCCCAGTAGTCATATATGGATGTGAGAGCTGGACCATAAAGAAGGCTGATCACTGAAGAATTGATGCATTTGAACTGTGGTGTTGGAGAAAACTCTTGAGAGTCCCTTGGACTGCAGGGAGATCAAACCAGTCAATCCTAAAGAAAATCAACCCTGAATATTCATTGGAAGGAATGATGCTAAAGCTGAAGCTCCAATACTTTGGCCACCTGATGCGAAGAGACAGCTCATTGGAAAAGAGCCTGAGGTTGGGAATGATGGAAGGCAGAAGGGGAAGGGGATGACAGAGGATGAGATGGTTGGAAGCCTGGTGTGCTGCAGTCCATGGGGTTTTAAAGAGTTGGACACAACTGAGTAACTGAAAAGAACTGAAAGCCTGCTCCACAGAATTGGAGCCAAGGTAATATGGGATTGAAGAGAATATGCCCAGATTGGAACAAGCAATATACACCCTGATGTTTCGTTCATCAAAGAGCTTTAAAAAAAAAAAAAAAAACACAGTACATTAACTCTGAGAAAAGTACCTGTGATGAAAAAGGAATTAGGAATGCTTAAAGGAGAAGGAATAGAAATGGATTGAAAGAAGAAAGTTTTGCCCAAAAATGTACAAAAGAGAATATGGCTAGGAAAAAAAGGACAGTTGGGTTCAGAAAAAAGAGAAGGAGCCATGGGACGAAGAAAAAAAAAGAATTATGTTGAAAACAACATTAGAAGCTGTCTAGAAGTTCTGGCCCCTACACCCCTCATCACTACATGGCAGAGAATAAGGAGAAGGCCACAGGCTGTTTGCTAGTGACAAAAGCCTAGCTGATGGGTTGTTTGGGCTAACCCTCCCTCTGAAAATATATGACACAATGTCTTAAATTTATCAAAGAGTTGAGAAGTTAGTAAAAGACTTTCAAATTTTAAAAAAAAAATCTAAGAAATTGCTGCAATAAAGAGAAATAAACACAGAACACCTGAACAGGGCCAGAACTTGCCTTAACCTCTCCCAGCCCTGTATTTCAACACCAAAACAGCCTTTGCCTTGAGCCAGATAAACTTAGGCTTTGGTTGTTGTGGCTTCACAGAGCAAGAAGGATGGAATCTAGTCCTCAAGACCTGTCCAAGATGAGGACTCAAACAGGAAAAAAGCACCATGTTGACTTCAAAAACATTAGCAACCTAGAAATATTTTACTACTAAGGTGAAATGATTTTGAATCTAGAATTATATAATCTGTCAAACTCACAGACAAGTATAATGATCGAAGAAGACATTTTCAGACAAAAATAGATACAGAAAACTTTGAAAATCCATTGTCAATCCTAAAGAAAATCAACCCTGAATATTCATTGGAAGGAATGATGCTAAAGCTGAAGCTCCAATACTTTGGCCACCTGATGCGAAGAGACAGCTCATTGGAAAAGAGCCTGAGGTTGGGAATGATGGAAGGCAGAAGGGGAAGGGGATGACAGAGGATGAGATGGTTGGAAGCCTGGTGTGCTGCAGTCCATGGGGTTTTAAAGAGTTGGACACAACTGAGTAACTGAAAAGAACTGAAAGCCTGCTCCACAGAATTGGAGCCAAGGTAATATGGGATTGAAGAGAATATGCCCAGATTGGAACAAGCAATATACACCCTGATGTTTCGTTCATCAAAGAGCTTTAAAAAAAAAAAAAAAAACACAGTACATTAACTCTGAGAAAAGTACCTGTGATGAAAAAGGAATTAGGAATGCTTAAAGGAGAAGGAATAGAAATGGATTGAAAGAAGAAAGTTTTGCCCAAAAATGTACAAAAGAGAATATGGCTAGGAAAAAAAGGACAGTTGGGTTCAGAAAAAAGAGAAGGAGCCATGGGACGAAGAAAAAAAAAGAATTATGTTGAAAACAACATTAGAAGCTGTCTAGAAGTTCTGGCCCCTACACCCCTCATCACTACATGGCAGAGAATAAGGAGAAGGCCACAGGCTGTTTGCTAGTGACAAAAGCCTAGCTGATGGGTTGTTTGGGCTAACCCTCCCTCTGAAAATATATGACACAATGTCTTAAATTTATCAAAGAGTTGAGAAGTTAGTAAAAGACTTTCAAATTTTAAAAAAAAAATCTAAGAAATTGCTGCAATAAAGAGAAATAAACACAGAACACCTGAACAGGGCCAGAACTTGCCTTAACCTCTCCCAGCCCTGTATTTCAACACCAAAACAGCCTTTGCCTTGAGCCAGATAAACTTAGGCTTTGGTTGTTGTGGCTTCACAGAGCAAGAAGGATGGAATCTAGTCCTCAAGACCTGTCCAAGATGAGGACTCAAACAGGAAAAAAGCACCATGTTGACTTCAAAAACATTAGCAACCTAGAAATATTTTACTACTAAGGTGAAATGATTTTGAATCTAGAATTATATAATCTGTCAAACTCACAGACAAGTATAATGATCGAAGAAGACATTTTCAGACAAAAATAGATACAGAAAACTTATGACACACAAATCTTAGTTGAGACATTGACTGTTCTGTTGTCAAAATGTCCATTCACGTGGGGAAAAAAGTCAAATTCCACATGATACCAATCATGAAAGTTGATTCCAGACAGTAAAAAGTTAAGCAGTAAAAGTAAACAATGAAAATAGCTAAAGGAAATACAGGAGAATGTATATTCAACTGATTGGTAAGAAGGTCTGCTTGAACAAGATACATAAGCACAGGTTGTAAGTGAGAAAAAGACCGATAATTTTGACCTCATCAGATTTTAAAGCGTGTGCTACCATCAACAGTTAAATGGCTAACAACAGATTGAAAAATTAAAAAACATGTTTACAACATAAACACTAAGCAAATAATATCTAGAATATATAAAAAACTGCTAAAGATTCATATTTTTAAAAGCCTTATAAAAAGATGGGCTAAATATCTAAGTGTTCCTTGGAGAGGATATATTTTACAAATGCCCCTAAATGTGAAAAGATCATTAGCCTTGCCAGGAATCATACAAATAGAACTTAACAATGAAATAACAATGCTATTCCAGTATACTGGCAAAAATTGAAAAATGCATATTTAACTGAGGAAAAGGTAATATTCTGGTATAATGTGTGGAATTATAAGTCAGAGTAGCTTTGGGGGAATTTGGAGGCATATTACTTCTTACGTGAGCAAGTCTGTTTCATGTTGTCTAGGATGCTCTTATACGTGTTCACAGGAAACATGTTCAAGATTATCCATTACTGTATTGTTTATAACAGCAAAGTCATTGAAAACATCATGTCTATCCATTAAATAATTAATAATAACGTGATGGTAGAGATGACTCTCTTCCAAACCTGAAATTCTGTGTTTTACTTTTAGTATGTCAGAAGTCCTCAAGAATGGTTAACAAAGAATTCCTACACATAAACATGAGCTAATTTCTTATCTCTGCATTAAGTAGATGTTGAACATTACTTCAAGTGCCTACAGCATCAAGATTACTGTACACTTCTAAGATCACATACATAGTTATAGAATCTATCTTTGTATATAGCTGTATAAAATATATCAAAATACAAAAGCTTTATGAAAGCTTTACAAAAGCTTTTCTGTATGGTTATTTCCTGTGTTGGTTACTTTAATAGACCCAGGTAAATTATCTTTCTTTCAGCTTCTGTCAGTTTTAATCCCTATCGCATTAATTACTTAAGTAATGCTTTTAACTCCCCCCAAGTTATACATTTAGATCACAGGAGAAGATAAGATGTGGTAAGCATAAATGCCTCACCCCAAACCAATTAGTAAATTCATTTACAAAAGGAACTAAAACTAGAATTAAAGACATCTGAATCCTGTTATCTTGCTCTACTGATAATCCACATTTCCTTACTCTCAAAGAAAGGACAGTGATAAATAAGGACACAAGAACTAAAATCTCTGAGTTCTAAACCTGCTTTAAAACAGATTGAAAAATTAAAAAACATGTTTACAACATAAACACTAAGCAAATAATATCTAGAATATATAAAAAACTGCTAAAGATTCATATTTTTAAAAGCCTTATAAAAAGATGGGCTAAATATCTAAGTGTTCCTTGGAGAGGATATATTTTACAAATGCCCCTAAATGTGAAAAGATCATTAGCCTTGCCAGGAATCATACAAATAGAACTTAACAATGAAATAACAATGCTATTCCAGTATACTGGCAAAAATTGAAAAATGCATATTTAACTGAGGAAAAGGTAATATTCTGGTATAATGTGTGGAATTATAAGTCAGAGTAGCTTTGGGGGAATTTGGAGGCATATTACTTCTTACGTGAGCAAGTCTGTTTCATGTTGTCTAGGATGCTCTTATACGTGTTCACAGGAAACATGTTCAAGATTATCCATTACTGTATTGTTTATAACAGCAAAGTCATTGAAAACATCATGTCTATCCATTAAATAATTAATAATAACGTGATGGTAGAGATGACTCTCTTCCAAACCTGAAATTCTGTGTTTTACTTTTAGTATGTCAGAAGTCCTCAAGAATGGTTAACAAAGAATTCCTACACATAAACATGAGCTAATTTCTTATCTCTGCATTAAGTAGATGTTGAACATTACTTCAAGTGCCTACAGCATCAAGATTACTGTACACTTCTAAGATCACATACATAGTTATAGAATCTATCTTTGTATATAGCTGTATAAAATATATCAAAATACAAAAGCTTTATGAAAGCTTTACAAAAGCTTTTCTGTATGGTTATTTCCTGTGTTGGTTACTTTAATAGACCCAGGTAAATTATCTTTCTTTCAGCTTCTGTCAGTTTTAATCCCTATCGCATTAATTACTTAAGTAATGCTTTTAACTCCCCCCAAGTTATACATTTAGATCACAGGAGAAGATAAGATGTGGTAAGCATAAATGCCTCACCCCAAACCAATTAGTAAATTCATTTACAAAAGGAACTAAAACTAGAATTAAAGACATCTGAATCCTGTTATCTTGCTCTACTGATAATCCACATTTCCTTACTCTCAAAGAAAGGACAGTGATAAATAAGGACACAAGAACTAAAATCTCTGAGTTCTAAACCTGCTTTAAAACTAGTTCTTATAATATTCAAAGCAAATCCTCTATTATCAGGTTGCTAAAGTAATCAGTAAAATTATGCAAAACAACTGACATATAATTAATCACAGCTAGATTATAGAAATAAAAAAAAATCTTATGATTACCAGGGGTGAAAGAGGGAAGGGATAAATTGGAAAACTGGGATTAACACATACATACTACCATATATAAAACAGATAACTTATAAGGACCTACTGTATAGCACAAGGAACTCTCTTCGATACTCTGTAGTAGCCTGTATAGGAAAAGAATATAAAAAAGAATGGATACATGTTTATCTATAACTGATTCACTTTGCTGTACACATGAAACATACAACACTGTAAATCAACTATACCCCAATAAAAATTTTTAAATAAATAAATGATAGCTAGCTGCAATACTAGAGCTTAATAAAACTTTAATCCCCTTCCAAAGCTAACTTGATATCAAAGGTTTTTGATGGCATATTCTGCTGTGGATATATATTATTTATTAGCATAATATATTAATAATCTAGTATATTATAATACACACCCCAAAAGTAGAAATTATAAAGGAGATTTTTTTAATTACACATAAGTAGAAGGTCTAATATTTTCTTGCTGCTCCCAGACTGTGTTTTTCTCAGGGAGTGCTAAAATTTGTGGCAGTGTCAATATTCATACAGAAAGAAGTAATGAAACAGTGGGACAGGTTACCCAACAATCACCAGATGTTTCTCAATTGATATAAATACCTACTAGAAAACACTGTGCAAGGTACTGTTTGCAGCAGAATGGTTTCCCTGGTAGCCAATCAAAGCTTCGTTTTCTATGCATGAAAACCTAGAAGTCTAAGATTTAGAAAAGAAAAATATTTTAAAAAATGAGTTTCAAAGGAGTTTTTGTTTTGATTATGTATCTTCTTTTTATGTTTTAAGCTATTAAATAGTTTGTTCCTTCAGTTAGACTCTTATACCTCCTCCCATTTCACTGATTTTTTTATCTACATTGATTTTACCTTTGATAACTGCTTTTAGCCCTGTAATTCTCATGTTAGTTTTTGACCACTGACAGTTTGATTTTCTGACCCAATGTATAATGCATACTTTGTTCCATTGAATAGCCATAATTTTCTACTCTTACTCAAACACACATGACACTTTGTACTTCTTATTCTGTATCTGTACATTCTGTGCACACTAACTCTAATTTTACTCTCTGTACTTTGGGAATATAATAATGGGGATATACCAAATCACATTGCTTTATCTAGTTTACTTTTTCTAGTTATAATAATGGAATTTTTAAATTAGTACATTTACTATGAATGTAATATCAGTCACACTCTGATTTCTAATATACAATTAATTAGCATAAATAATTTGCTTCGAAGAAAGTGTTTGATAAAGAATTCATATTATAGGCAAGGCATTAATAAATTCTAATAGCATATTAAATCTTTAATAGTGCTTTATTTACCATAGTCCTTTTAAAATACAAATTTACATGTACTGTTATCTTGAAAGCATCTTATGTCCTTTAAATAAGTTGACTTCATATCATAATTGTTGTTTTTATATATTATATCAATGGCTAATATTTATTAAACATACTGAACATGTATTAAGTACTGTGACTTTACATGAATTGTCTCATTTGATTAGCATAACACATTAATGAAGTAGGTATAAAATTAAGGCTTGAACACAGACCTGTTTGACTCAAAGTCCACATGTTATAAAAAAACACACCCCAAAAGTAGAAATTATAAAGGAGATTTTTTTAATTACACATAAGTAGAAGGTCTAATATTTTCTTGCTGCTCCCAGACTGTGTTTTTCTCAGGGAGTGCTAAAATTTGTGGCAGTGTCAATATTCATACAGAAAGAAGTAATGAAACAGTGGGACAGGTTACCCAACAATCACCAGATGTTTCTCAATTGATATAAATACCTACTAGAAAACACTGTGCAAGGTACTGTTTGCAGCAGAATGGTTTCCCTGGTAGCCAATCAAAGCTTCGTTTTCTATGCATGAAAACCTAGAAGTCTAAGATTTAGAAAAGAAAAATATTTTAAAAAATGAGTTTCAAAGGAGTTTTTGTTTTGATTATGTATCTTCTTTTTATGTTTTAAGCTATTAAATAGTTTGTTCCTTCAGTTAGACTCTTATACCTCCTCCCATTTCACTGATTTTTTTATCTACATTGATTTTACCTTTGATAACTGCTTTTAGCCCTGTAATTCTCATGTTAGTTTTTGACCACTGACAGTTTGATTTTCTGACCCAATGTATAATGCATACTTTGTTCCATTGAATAGCCATAATTTTCTACTCTTACTCAAACACACATGACACTTTGTACTTCTTATTCTGTATCTGTACATTCTGTGCACACTAACTCTAATTTTACTCTCTGTACTTTGGGAATATAATAATGGGGATATACCAAATCACATTGCTTTATCTAGTTTACTTTTTCTAGTTATAATAATGGAATTTTTAAATTAGTACATTTACTATGAATGTAATATCAGTCACACTCTGATTTCTAATATACAATTAATTAGCATAAATAATTTGCTTCGAAGAAAGTGTTTGATAAAGAATTCATATTATAGGCAAGGCATTAATAAATTCTAATAGCATATTAAATCTTTAATAGTGCTTTATTTACCATAGTCCTTTTAAAATACAAATTTACATGTACTGTTATCTTGAAAGCATCTTATGTCCTTTAAATAAGTTGACTTCATATCATAATTGTTGTTTTTATATATTATATCAATGGCTAATATTTATTAAACATACTGAACATGTATTAAGTACTGTGACTTTACATGAATTGTCTCATTTGATTAGCATAACACATTAATGAAGTAGGTATAAAATTAAGGCTTGAACACAGACCTGTTTGACTCAAAGTCCACATGTTGGCTCATGATGCTATATGCTGTCTCTGATAATGAGTGTCCATGGCCTCAAAATGGACATTTTTGAAAGCATGGGATAAAGAAAGTTTTACTTGTAGTGAACATCTTTATTCTGAGATAATTTATTTTGCACCCTGAATCTAAAGAGAAACCCTAATCTATAATTGTTTGAAATATATATATAATCTTTAATTTTTTCATATGTTTCATATCATTGCATTTGTCACCATGTATTTATTGGATTTTTCTTTAGAATTTGCCAACTATTTCTCTAATTTGACAGAGAATTAAGTACCAAACAACTGAGGATAGGTTTCTATAAGACCTGGCTTATGAAGTAGGCAGAGTTGTCAGGCCAAGTGCTAAAGTTCATCAGTGAGAAAAAGAATAAAGAAAGAATAAAACATATCAAATTAAATTTTTTAATGTCAGAGATAACATTAGAACATTCACAGCCTGCTCTCAAGTACAAGCTTGTATATTAGAAACATATAATTTGGACTCGCCTTTATTTCTCCTGAGTCAGGTTCTTCAGTCTATAAAATGTGAATGTATCACATGCATGCATGCTTTACCTCAGGAAATATGTGGGGTCATTTTTGCTGTGCATTAAATAATTTTTCAGTAATTGAAACTGAGCAATAATTTTAAGTACTATGCAAAAATGAAATATACCAATGACTACATATGGAATCTATTAATATATTGTATATATAGTCTACCCTTTATAGAAAATCATTAACAATTCCTTGTGAAAATTATTTTTTTCAAATTTCAAATCCTGATATGATTATACTACTCTATATTTCTCAGATATTTATATCGCTCAACTATATTAATTTTTAGTATCTCTCTGCCATATGGATGAGTCTATAAAAATTTAAAAGATTATATTCCCTCTCCTATGTTTTAATATTCTCTATTAATAGTTGCATTTATTTATATAGATAACATTGGTCGGGGGCGGGTTGGGGAGGGAGAGGGGCGGGCAGGCCACTTCTATTGGTCTTTCATTTATCTATTTTCATCCATCCCTGTTCCCTGGCCCATTTGGGCCTCCCATCGCAGTGGCCTCTGTTGTCACAGAGCACCAGCTCTGGGCACATGCGCCCCAGAGCTCCGGCTCGGTAATTGGACACATTGGTCCAGCTGCTCCGTGGCATGTGGGATCTTCCCAGGCCAGGGATCGAACCGGTGCCCCTTGCACTGCAAGGCAGTGTCCTTACCCACTGGACCACCAGGGAAGCCCATAGATAACATTTTAATTAAATTCTAGATTGGAAAGTTTTCCACTGTTGAAATTAGCTCTAGTATTTGTAGAACTCTTACAGGTTATATCAATTTCAGGATGCTTGATTAAAGTATTTAGATTATCTCTGGTGTCAAGTTTCATCTTTAAAAATTATCAGTGAAGGAATTACTTTGTAACACATTATGAGTAACGTTAAGTTGTAAATTATTTTTATTAGAATTCTAAAGTATCCCACAAGTTTTTAACAAGAAATTGTACTTAGTGAAATTTTAAAAATATTTTAGTATTTTATAAAAATGTTTTGTATATTGCAGCTATTAAAGCAGAAAGGCATAATAAAAAACAAGAAGAAAGAAATGTCACTGCACAGGTAACTATTTTGATAACCATATTTTTCCAACATAAAATTTAACCTATAGGCATTATTAGTAGTATTAACTCAGCATGCTTAGAATTTCTTAACTCATAATTAACTGTTGCTTCTGTTATTTTCTCCATTCTCAAGCCACATGTTTTGTTCATCCGTTCAACAAATATTTACTCATTCCACTGTGAGAAGATAAGAATGTCATCAGGCTTGAGCCTTCCTATAAGCCATGGCCTGGCTCCGGTCCTAAAATCCTAAAAAAGGACAGAGGCAAGCCTGACTTATAGACTTACCAATTCTTACTACACTTGATTCACTCAGATGTCTTCTAACATCTCGAAAGAATTCTGCATTTTCAGTCTGTCCTCAACCAGCAGCCTTTGCTCCTTTCCTTGAACCTCTTTAGTGGCTTCCCATCTCATGCCAAGTAAAGCCAATATATTGCCTAATAGACTCTCTGGTCTGGTCTCACTACTGTTTCTCTGACATCACATCCCTTACACACCATTCTAGATATACTGGGCTCGGCGCTGTTGCTCAGAAACCCCCAGAAACATGCCCACCTTTCTGTTCTTTCTGCCTGGAATGTCCCTTAGCCCAGACATCCATATGGCTCCCTTCCCTTGCCCAAATGTCATCTTTTTAGAGTGTCCTTCCCCAGGAATTATGTAACGTTGCAGTCACTCTATTCAAAATTACTAAGCTTATCACAACCCTTTCTACCTTCTTTACATCCTGTAATTGAATTACTGTTATGTAACACTCCACATTTTGTTGTTTGTTGTCACTTTTCCCTCATTTGAATGTAAACTCCATGAGAGCAGGAGTTTTTGTCTCTGTTGTTCACTACTATTACCCTGGTAACTAGAACAGTGCTTGGCACATAGCAGGCACTCATTAAATGTCTACTGAATGGCTTCCCTGGTGGTCCAGTGGGTAAGGACACTGCCTTGCAGTGCAAGAGGCGCCGGTTTGATCCCTGGCCTGGGAAGATCCCATGTGCCACGGAGTGGCTGGACCAGTGTGTCCAACTACAGAGCCAGGGCTCTGGAGACCTGGCTTATGTGCCCAGAGCTGGTGCTCTGCAGCAAGAGAGGCCACTGCGATGGGAGGCTCACACAGGCCGAAGAACAAAGATGGATGGAAATAAATGAAAGACCAATAGAAGTAGCCAAAAAAAAAAAAAGTCTACTGAATTAATGAATATGTTTTACTGCTGACTTTTTTTCTGTTTCCCCATTTGCCTCTTTTTATTAATATTGATTTTCATCCATCTTTTTTTTTTCCTTTGTCATGTGTGGGCCTCCCACTGCAGAGGCCTCTCCCACTGCAGAGCACCAGCTCTGGGTGCATATGCTCCAGAGCGCTGGCCTGTAATTGGACACACCGATCAGCCACTTCACGGCACACAGGATCTTCCTGCGCCAGGGATCGAACTGGTGCCCTCCGCACTACAAGGTGGACTCTTTACCAACTGGACCACCAAGGAAGCCCATGAATACATTTTAAATCCAGATTAAACAAGCAAACTTTGAAAAAAGTTTGGATAAATTGAAAACTGTCTAGGTTGCAGCATTTTCTAAACCCCTCCAAATTTAGCTCTTCCCCATTATCATAACTACCACATCCCATAATTAGCAGTGGAATTGTTATCTGTAGAAATAGAAGTGACCTTGGCAAAAAGCTCACAGTTTGTCCTTGAACAGGTGGAGATTGAAGGACATTTGGTCCTTGTTTTCCATGATGTCTTGTGATATGCAGTGCCTACCTATACGTATAAAAAGCCTTCTCTGGCTCTGACGAACTCCTTACTGCTTGGGACCAAGGATGCTGCTCAGGCCCATAAGTGTCCTCCCCAATGCCAGGCATCAGTCTATGAGAACATGAGTCTGAGCAAACTCCGGGAGACAGTGAAGGACAAGGAAGCCTGGCATGCTACAATTCATGAGGCTGCAAAGTGTCAGACACAATGGAGCGACTGATCAACAATTATACTGAGAAAGACATGCGCTCTACCCATGTGTAGCCAAGCAAGAAAAAATAGTATAAACTATACTACAGATCTTAGACTCTTGGAGAACAGTGGGTAAGGACACTGCCTTGCAGTGCAAGAGGCGCCGGTTTGATCCCTGGCCTGGGAAGATCCCATGTGCACGGAGTGGCTGGACCAGTGTGTCCAACTACAGAGCCAGGGCTCTGGAGACCTGGCTTATGTGCCCAGAGCTGGTGCTCTGCAGCAAGAGAGGCCACTGCGATGGGAGGCCCACACAGGCCAAAGAACAAAGATGGATGGAAATAAATGAAAGACCAATAGAAGTAGCCAAAAAAAAAAAAAGTCTACTGAATTAATGAATATGTTTTACTGCTGACTTTTTTTCTGTTTCCCCATTTGCCTCTTTTTATTAATATTGATTTTCATCCATCTTTTTTTTTTCCTTTGTCATGTGTGGGCCTCCCACTGCAGAGGCCTCTCCCACTGCAGAGCACCAGCTCTGGGTGCATATGCTCCAGAGCGCTGGCCTGTAATTGGACACACCGATCAGCCACTTCACGGCACACAGGATCTTCCTGCGCCAGGGATCGAACTGGTGCCCTCCGCACTACAAGGTGGACTCTTTACCAACTGGACCACCAAGGAAGCCCATGAATACATTTTAAATCCAGATTAAACAAGCAAACTTTGAAAAAAGTTTGGATAAATTGAAAACTGTCTAGGTTGCAGCATTTTCTAAACCCCTCCAAATTTAGCTCTTCCCCATTATCATAACTACCACATCCCATAATTAGCAGTGGAATTGTTATCTGTAGAAATAGAAGTGACCTTGGCAAAAAGCTCACAGTTTGTCCTTGAACAGGTGGAGATTGAAGGACATTTGGTCCTTGTTTTCCATGATGTCTTGTGATATGCAGTGCCTACCTATACGTATAAAAAGCCTTCTCTGGCTCTGACGAACTCCTTACTGCTTGGGACCAAGGATGCTGCTCAGGCCCATAAGTGTCCTCCCCAATGCCAGGCATCAGTCTATGAGAACATGAGTCTGAGCAAACTCCGGGAGACAGTGAAGGACAAGGAAGCCTGGCATGCTACAATTCATGAGGCTGCAAAGTGTCAGACACAATGGAGCGACTGATCAACAATTATACTGAGAAAGACATGCGCTCTACCCATGTGTAGCCAAGCAAGAAAAAATAGTATAAACTATACTACAGATCTTAGACTCTTGGAGAACAAAAGCTCTATCTTCATGTCAAGGATGGGGAAAATATGCCAGGGTATCCTGTGTGTAGACTATACATCTCACAATTCCCCTGGAGTTTCTTTGTTTACCTCCTACTGCCGTCCTCCTAGAGCACAGACTGTGAACATGAAAAGAGCGAAGGCTGTATATGGTTCTACTACAAAGTTCTTTTACATCCATGCTTCCCTACAGCCAGGATAAACTAACATTAATTTACTCAACTGGCCATATTATTTCATGACTCCTTTATAATACATATTATTACTTATAATATTTAGGAGTCAGGATATTATATGGCTGAAGATATCCTCCCCCTATCTTTACCTTCATTATAAACACAGCAAATTCTAATTATTTTTCATAATAATTACTACTTGCACTGTAATTTTTTAACACTTACCTACGTATAACTAGATGAGTAGAGCTAATTTCCCTAGGCTTTCTCTCTCTTGCATTAGAACTCTAAAATCCACAAGCATATCGTTCTCCTTCATTCCCCCAAGGTTCACTTTCTAAAAACGCACCTACACACTTAAAATAATGCTGAAATACACTGTGTTCTGTGTTGAGGACCTAATGTTTTCAGGAGTTCTGTGTATTACTTCCTTCAGTTTTAAAGAGTGATCATGATCACAGAGAGGATAGATGCTCAGGTATCTAACGTCCTACCAGGGAATAATTGAGGCCCCTAAAGGGAGCAATTCAGTGTATGGCTGAGAGAACACTGTGGCAACCACCACCACCAAGAGTAAAAATGAAAGCTCTGAAAACAGAAAAGGTAGCCCAGCTCTCAGCATTGCCCAGTTTCACCAGAGTCCTCAGATCCTTTCTCTGCTTCACCTAAGCAGACACATTCTGTTTGTTTTTTAAGATTAACACCTTCTTCCAATAGTTAGATTATTTTTATACATCTTGGTACTTTGATTTATGTCTAACATTATATAATAAGACTTTAAACTTTATATAACCCTTTCACATATACTATTTATTCCTCCTAACATTTCTGTGTAGTCAATTATTATCCTCATTTTATATTATCATACCCTATTCCATTCAAATTTAAGTGATCTTTGTATTACAAATTTCATTCATTCAACACAATGCCTACCATGTACCAAATACAGTCACTGGAATTTGGGATTTCCAAAAGGTTCTCACTTTTATTTTTAGCTTTGTGAAACCTCCATGTGCAATTGCCTGAACTTGATTGTGAACTTCTAAAGAGTAAGAAAGTGTATTTTCGAACTTTTTTGCCTATTGTAAATACAATAAGTTTACAGATATAGTTAAACATGCTGCTACAATTCCCCATCCCTTGG
Source organism: Tragulus kanchil (assembly GCA_022376925.1). NCBI lineage: Eukaryota > Metazoa > Chordata > Mammalia > Artiodactyla > Tragulidae > Tragulus > Tragulus kanchil. Next base: position 79,135,592 of record JAIOJX010000031.1, read on the forward strand.
ACTCTTTCTAATAACTTATCTTGGTGTCATACTTCTTCAAATGCTGCCTATCATCTTAACTGAAATCTGATTGTCTCCTGAGAACTTTTTCTGCACTCCTTCAGGAATTTTCTCCCATTGGAGATATAATATTGGTCCTAGCTGGGGTGCTGAGTCCTGCTACCTTCTCATTGAGAGAGTAATAGGAGCTGGGGACAGAGAAGTAGCTGATGGTCTTCTCTCCAACTCTGAGCCTGTCGTTATTCTTGGAAACTTTAGCATCCATAAATCCTAGCTTCTTAGTTCTGTTATTTAGATCTTTTAGCTCCAAGACTTGCACCCTTCTTTCTGCTCCCATGGTCATCATCTCACAGCTTCAAGATCAGGACCTAATGTTTTCAGGAGTTCTGTGTATTACCTCAGAAAGTGATCATGATCACAGAGAGGATAGATGCTCAGGTATCTAACGTCCTACCAGGGAATAATTGAGGCCCCTAAAGGGAGCAATTCAGTGTATGGCTGAGAGAACACTGTGGCAACCACCACCACCAAGAGTAAAAATGAAAGCTCTGAAAACAGAAAAGGTAGCCCAGCTCTCAGCATTGCCCAGTTTCACCAGAGTCCTCAGATCCTTTCTCTGCTTCACCTAAGCAGACACATTCTGTTTGTTTTTTAAGATTAACACCTTCTTCCAATAGTTAGATTATTTTTATACATCTTGGTACTTTGATTTATGTCTAACATTATATAATAAGACTTTAAACTTTATATAACCCTTTCACATATACTATTTATTCCTCCTAACATTTCTGTGTAGTCAATTATTATCCTCATTTTATATTATCATACCCTATTCCATTCAAATTTAAGTGATCTTTGTATTACAAATTTCATTCATTCAACACAATGCCTACCATGTACCAAATACAGTCACTGGAATTTGGGATTTCCAAAAGGTTCTCACTTTTATTTTTAGCTTTGTGAAACCTCCATGTGCAATTGCCTGAACTTGATTGTGAACTTCTAAAGAGTAAGAAAGTGTATTTTCGAACTTTTTTGCCTATTGTAAATACAATAAGTTTACAGATATAGTTAAACATGCTGCTACAATTCCCCATCCCTTGGACTCTTTCTAATAACTTATCTTGGTGTCATACTTCTTCAAATGCTGCCTATCATCTTAACTGAAATCTGATTGTCTCCTGAGAACTTTTTCTGCACTCCTTCAGGAATTTTCTCCCATTGGAGATATAATATTGGTCCTAGCTGGGGTGCTGAGTCCTGCTACCTTCTCATTGAGAGAGTAATAGGAGCTGGGGACAGAGAAGTAGCTGATGGTCTTCTCTCCAACTCTGAGCCTGTCGTTATTCTTGGAAACTTTAGCATCCATAAATCCTAGCTTCTTAGTTCTGTTATTTAGATCTTTTAGCTCCAAGACTTGCACCCTTCTTTCTGCTCCCATGGTCATCATCTCAACTATGTCTTTTTCAAATCAGACATTCAAGATTGCAACTCTTTAATGATGACCGAGTACCTTCTAGGTTACTCTGTCAATGTGAATCTTACCAGGACCTCAAATCTATCCGTACTGTTTACTGCTCATCATTCCCTTCACATTCTCACTTTCATTCTTATGTGACTTTCAACTTGGTGGCTTATCATTAGAGGAGCACATTGTTGGGCTTCCCTGGTGGTCCACTGGGTAAAGAGTTCGCCTTGCAGTGCAAGGGCCACTGGTTCAATCCCTGGCCTGGGAAGATGCCATGTGCTGTGGAACAGCTGTACCAGTGTGTCCAATTGCAAGGTAGTGCTCTGGAGTGTATGCACCCAGAGCTGGTGCTCTGCAGTGGGAGAGACCACTGCTGTGGGAGGCCCAGACATGCCAAAGAATAGATGGATGAAAATAAATAAATAAAAAACCAATAAAAGAGGCCCCCAAAAAAGGATCACATTGTCTTTTCCAAAACCCATGGGAATAAGTGTGTTCTGTAATTCAAGAGTTTTGTCTGTAATTATTGTAAAGCACACTATAAAATTTATTCTCATAACCATTTTTGAGGGTACAGTTCATTACTGTTAGGTACATTCATTCACATGTTGTACAGCTAATTTCCATAATTCTTTTCATCTTTCAGAACTGAAACTTTATACCCATAAGATAACAACTCTGTTATTTGGTGACTTTTTTTTTTTTTTTGGTGACTTTTGAAGATAGATGTACAAATATACAATAAAATAATTAGAGAGGTCTTTCCCAAAAGAAAGAAATGTTCTTGCTGACGAATGAGTTATTTCTTCTTTGAAAGAGGTAGCTATTTTAGGTTAGACGTGGTTATTGCCATATTTGCTTTAAGAAAATCTTAGGCATGTTATAAAAAAGTATTCTAAGATTATTTTATATTCTTAACTGAATACAGCCCAGGAAAAATGAAAAATAAAAAGATAATTACCAAAATGTTGAAGTGTCTCTTAAGTAAAAATCTTAAAGGATTAGAAACTACTAAATCAGTGATATTTTCAAATTTAAAAGTAACAGTTATTGTTTCCAAAATATATATGCCTTTATTCATTTAAGATCTAGAAAGCTTGAGTAATCTGTTGTAAGTTAAATTCTTGATAAAAACTGTAGTTCAGACAATATTAGCTTCAATGTACCTTTGCTATGTGTGTAAACATCTTCACTGTCTGATAAGTGATAGAAATTTTATAGTATTTTATGTGTATTTTGGTTCCATCTTAATTTGCTGTCTATCTTCTCCACTACAACCTAGGGCAGAGGTTTCCAAACTTTCATATGCATCAGAATCACCTGGAGGGCTTGTTAAAACAGATTGCTGGGCCTCGCACCTAGAGGTTTTAATTCTGTACACTTTAAGTGAGTCTGAGAGAAAAATGCCTTTTTTTCCTTGCGTGGAAAAGTCACAGCAGCTTCCGTAAGACTACAGGTTGAACTAAGTCCTCCTCCATCAGGATCTTCTGTGGCTAGGCTGTCAGAGCTTATTCTGCTCTCTCTGGCACAGCCCTGGAGCTCCTCACTCCTCCCTCTGAACAAGGAGACCTCCTGAGGAGCTGTTCAGATAGTCTTTTCCAAAACCCATGGGAATAAGTGTGTTCTGTAATTCAAGAGTTTTGTCTGTAATTATTGTAAAGCACACTATAAAATTTATTCTCATAACCATTTTTGAGGGTACAGTTCATTACTGTTAGGTACATTCATTCACATGTTGTACAGCTAATTTCCATAATTCTTTTCATCTTTCAGAACTGAAACTTTATACCCATAAGATAACAACTCTGTTATTTGGTGACTTTTTTTTTTTTTTTGGTGACTTTTGAAGATAGATGTACAAATATACAATAAAATAATTAGAGAGGTCTTTCCCAAAAGAAAGAAATGTTCTTGCTGACGAATGAGTTATTTCTTCTTTGAAAGAGGTAGCTATTTTAGGTTAGACGTGGTTATTGCCATATTTGCTTTAAGAAAATCTTAGGCATGTTATAAAAAAGTATTCTAAGATTATTTTATATTCTTAACTGAATACAGCCCAGGAAAAATGAAAAATAAAAAGATAATTACCAAAATGTTGAAGTGTCTCTTAAGTAAAAATCTTAAAGGATTAGAAACTACTAAATCAGTGATATTTTCAAATTTAAAAGTAACAGTTATTGTTTCCAAAATATATATGCCTTTATTCATTTAAGATCTAGAAAGCTTGAGTAATCTGTTGTAAGTTAAATTCTTGATAAAAACTGTAGTTCAGACAATATTAGCTTCAATGTACCTTTGCTATGTGTGTAAACATCTTCACTGTCTGATAAGTGATAGAAATTTTATAGTATTTTATGTGTATTTTGGTTCCATCTTAATTTGCTGTCTATCTTCTCCACTACAACCTAGGGCAGAGGTTTCCAAACTTTCATATGCATCAGAATCACCTGGAGGGCTTGTTAAAACAGATTGCTGGGCCTCGCACCTAGAGGTTTTAATTCTGTACACTTTAAGTGAGTCTGAGAGAAAAATGCCTTTTTTTCCTTGCGTGGAAAAGTCACAGCAGCTTCCGTAAGACTACAGGTTGAACTAAGTCCTCCTCCATCAGGATCTTCTGTGGCTAGGCTGTCAGAGCTTATTCTGCTCTCTCTGGCACAGCCCTGGAGCTCCTCACTCCTCCCTCTGAACAAGGAGAGCTAATGAGGAGATGTTCAGATAGTCTTCATTTGTCACTTCTGTTGTCCTCTCTGATGCTTTCAGTAAGTTCTTAATTTTTATGTGTTTTTTTTCCAGAGAGGTTTTTCAGCAAAATTTAGGTCATTGCACAGGAACACTGACTGGGGCATGTGAGCCAGGAAAAAAATAGTGAAGGAAAACAAGATATGCCCTTAACTACTGAGACCTAAGGAAAGTAAGCCTGACAGGCAAGAATCCTTACCTTCCTATTTTTCTTTAACTTCTCAGCTATCTCCCATTTGCAGGGAACGATGTTCACTTCCCATTCCATGGCGAACATGATTCTTGCTCCCTCTTAGACAAAAAAACAAAACATTTTTGCTTTCTGCCTATATAGTCACACAATTTGGGGACATTACCATATGTACAAGTCTGTGGGTGGATGATGTGAGAATCACTCCTCTCTCCACAATTCCTCCAAATGGGGATTATACTATTTTCCCTATTTTATATTTACACTTAATAATTTACATTAACTGAACTGAGTCACAGAGAGGTTAGTTAACTGGCCCACCATTAGACACATCTAATTAGTGGTGAACAGAAAATACTATGAAGGGAATGGAAATAAGTTTAAAAATGTGTAATACATTTATTTGGGGGAGTGAAAAATTAGGATGAACAAGTTATTTGTTTATATGTTAACAAGTAATCAAAGCTTCTTGTGTTTAAAAAGTAAAATTGTGTGTGTGTGGTTTTGGTTTTGCCTCTAAGTCATCATTTTTTTCATCAATCTTTATTCTTTGGCATGTGTGGGCCTCCCATCACAGTGACCTCTCTCGTTGCAGAGCAGCGACTCTGAGCACATGTGCTCCAGAGCGTTGGCTCATGATTGGACACACTGGCCCAGCCGCTCCTCATGTGGGATCTTCCCAGGCCAAGGATCGAACCGGTGCCCCTTGCACTGCAAGGCAGATTCTTTACCCACGGGACCACCAGAGAAACCCAAATTGTGTGTTTTTGAAGAATAAAATTTGTTAATTATCTTCTAAACAAAACAGTATAAACTCTTAAGTCAAATCTCTGCCCTTAACAGGCTACCTTACTCTTTTAAACACAAAGCTATTATGTGTGTATCCTATGTTCCAGGAGTGTTTTTGCTTGCTTGTTTGTTTGTGTTTTGCTTTCGGACAAGGAACCATAGAACTGGGCCCTTCTTTGGAAATGTCTCTAGGCACAGGAAATATGAGTTAGCCACAAATAATCAGGATTACAGTGAGATAAATTCAACTTTCTTTCCTCCAGGCCCATGGATCATTTAGTTTCTCTAGAGAGTGGATGTTCCTACCCTTCCTGTGCTTTAAAAAAGCAAGGAATTTCCCCCAAGATAAAGAAACCCACACATTCATTAGGATTTCCTCTACTCAAATCACTCCACTTGAAATGAGAGCTACACTAAAAAGTTTACAGTGCATCTGTAATTCATTGAGTAGATATAGCATGAAATATATGGTATAAAATGATCTCAACTGTTGCTAATAAAGAAGGGACGGGGCTTCCCTGGTGGTCCAGTGGGTAAGGACACTGCCTTGCAGTGCAAGGGGCGCCGGTTTGATCCCTGGCCTGGGAAAATCCCACGTGCTGCGGAGCGGCTGGACTGATGTGTCCAATTGCTGAGCCCAGCAATTGAGCATGTGCCCAGAGCCATTGCTCTGCGACGACAGAGGCCACCACGATGGGAGGCCCACAGGAGCCAAAGAACAAAGACGGATGAAAAATAGACAAATGAAAGGCCAGTGGAAGTGGCCCGCCCGTACCCCCCTCCCCCCCCCCCCCCCCAAAAGATAAATAAATAAAATAAATGTTTAAAAAAAAAAAAAAAGAAGGGATGTCACCACAAGGTCAGAGAAGAGGAGAAGTGTAATTTGAGTTGGGCCTGGAAGCAAGCATGATATTTGGAATGTGCTCGAGAGCGTTGGCTCATGATTGGACACACTGGCCCAGCCGCTCCTCATGTGGGATCTTCCCAGGCCAAGGATCGAACCGGTGCCCCTTGCACTGCAAGGCAGATTCTTTACCCACGGGACCACCAGAGAAACCCAAATTGTGTGTTTTTGAAGAATAAAATTTGTTAATTATCTTCTAAACAAAACAGTATAAACTCTTAAGTCAAATCTCTGCCCTTAACAGGCTACCTTACTCTTTTAAACACAAAGCTATTATGTGTGTATCCTATGTTCCAGGAGTGTTTTTGCTTGCTTGTTTGTTTGTGTTTTGCTTTCGGACAAGGAACCATAGAACTGGGCCCTTCTTTGGAAATGTCTCTAGGCACAGGAAATATGAGTTAGCCACAAATAATCAGGATTACAGTGAGATAAATTCAACTTTCTTTCCTCCAGGCCCATGGATCATTTAGTTTCTCTAGAGAGTGGATGTTCCTACCCTTCCTGTGCTTTAAAAAAGCAAGGAATTTCCCCCAAGATAAAGAAACCCACACATTCATTAGGATTTCCTCTACTCAAATCACTCCACTTGAAATGAGAGCTACACTAAAAAGTTTACAGTGCATCTGTAATTCATTGAGTAGATATAGCATGAAATATATGGTATAAAATGATCTCAACTGTTGCTAATAAAGAAGGGACGGGGCTTCCCTGGTGGTCCAGTGGGTAAGGACACTGCCTTGCAGTGCAAGGGGCGCCGGTTTGATCCCTGGCCTGGGAAAATCCCACGTGCTGCGGAGCGGCTGGACTGATGTGTCCAATTGCTGAGCCCAGCAATTGAGCATGTGCCCAGAGCCATTGCTCTGCGACGACAGAGGCCACCACGATGGGAGGCCCACAGGAGCCAAAGAACAAAGACGGATGAAAAATAGACAAATGAAAGGCCAGTGGAAGTGGCCCGCCCGTACCCCTCCCCTACCCCCCAAAAGATAAATAAATAAAATAAATGTTTAAAAAAAAAAAAAAAGAAGGGATGTCACCACAAGGTCAGAGAAGAGGAGAAGTGTAATTTGAGTTGGGCCTGGAAGCAAGCATGATATTTGGAATAACAGGGAAGAGAGCAATGAAGATTGTATAAGCAACGGCTTTAGGAGGAAGGAAAGAACCTGTTCTATTTAGGGAACAGGCTGTAGAAGAGTTTGGCTGTTGCAGATGTTCATGCAGGTGTGGGAGTAGTAAGAAATAAGAGTATTGTGACATTTTTAGGCCAGACTATGAACAATCTCTTAGATCCTGTGTAACAGAGCTTGAGTTTATCCTGTTATCACTGAGGACTAAGGACCTGTGAGTTGGGCAGTAATGTGTTCAAGTGGATGCTTAAAATAAGCTTGACTGGCATGAATTTCCAGATATGAGAGAGTGACGAGGCAGGAGGGCCAAGTAAGAGATGATCAAAAACACTGTGCCCATCTGATTAAGAGCTATAACCAGTCTATAATGGGCTTTGGAAGTTTAAAAACATACTTACAAAGGACATACTTTAAAATTGGAGTTTAAAAACATATTTCAAAAACATACTTCCACTCGGTTTGCTGTCTAAAAACTAAAAATACACATGAATCATCTTTCAACAGAAAATCCTGCCAGTGATACCTCTGAAATATATCCAGAAACCAACCACTATCACTTCTTCCCCCTCCATCTTCTGACTTGCCCGCCACCATCAATTCTCACTGGTTTACTTCAACAATCTCCCATTTCCCCGCTCTTTCTCCAACACAGAATATTCTCCATGCAACAGCCAGGGTGATCCTTTGGAAACTTAAGTCATTGAGTATCGCTCTTCTGCTCAGAACACTCCCAGGGTCTCTGCTTCACAGAGAACGTGATTGGCAATCCTGAAGCTGATCTCAGGTGCCCCTCTGTCTCCTGATTCACCACCCCCCCAGCCCCAATTCTGCTCCAGCTGGGCTGTCTTACTTGCATCCCTGCATGCTCCTGCTTCCAGTCCTCTGTCTTTGCTATGCCCTCTTCCAGAATTCTCTTCAAGCCATTCATAAAATTTTTTTCCAGAAGCAAGAGATTGGAAAATAAATAAATAAAATAAATGTTTAAAAAAAAAAAGAAGGATGTCACCACAAGGTCAGAGAAGAGGAGAAGTGTAATTTGAGTTGGGCCTGGAAGCAAGCATGATATTTGGAATAACAGGGAAGAGAGCAATGAAGATTGTATAAGCAACGGCTTTAGGAGGAAGGAAAGAACCTGTTCTATTTAGGGAACAGGCTGTAGAAGAGTTTGGCTGTTGCAGATGTTCATGCAGGTGTGGGAGTAGTAAGAAATAAGAGTATTGTGACATTTTTAGGCCAGACTATGAACAATCTCTTAGATCCTGTGTAACAGAGCTTGAGTTTATCCTGTTATCACTGAGGACTAAGGACCTGTGAGTTGGGCAGTAATGTGTTCAAGTGGATGCTTAAAATAAGCTTGACTGGCATGAATTTCCAGATATGAGAGAGTGACGAGGCAGGAGGGCCAAGTAAGAGATGATCAAAAACACTGTGCCCATCTGATTAAGAGCTATAACCAGTCTATAATGGGCTTTGGAAGTTTAAAAACATACTTACAAAGGACATACTTTAAAATTGGAGTTTAAAAACATATTTCAAAAACATACTTCCACTCGGTTTGCTGTCTAAAAACTAAAAATACACATGAATCATCTTTCAACAGAAAATCCTGCCAGTGATACCTCTGAAATATATCCAGAAACCAACCACTATCACTTCTTCCCCCTCCATCTTCTGACTTGCCCGCCACCATCAATTCTCACTGGTTTACTTCAACAATCTCCCATTTCCCCGCTCTTTCTCCAACACAGAATATTCTCCATGCAACAGCCAGGGTGATCCTTTGGAAACTTAAGTCATTGAGTATCGCTCTTCTGCTCAGAACACTCCCAGGGTCTCTGCTTCACAGAGAACGTGATTGGCAATCCTGAAGCTGATCTCAGGTGCCCCTCTGTCTCCTGATTCACCACCCCCCCAGCCCCAATTCTGCTCCAGCTGGGCTGTCTTACTTGCATCCCTGCATGCTCCTGCTTCCAGTCCTCTGTCTTTGCTATGCCCTCTTCCAGAATTCTCTTCTCCAAGCCATTCATATGATTAACTCCCTACTTCCCCACATAGGGGTCTACGCAAATGCTCTCTGAGAACTTGTCCCTTACCATCCATGTCAAAAACACCAACTTCAGTCAATTCCATCCCTTTACTCTTGTTTTTATAAACCTCCTTTTATCAGTTGACTCTTCTTCCCCACCAGAACATCAGCTTCATGAGGGCAGAGAATACTTTTGTTCATGACTATCTCTCCTGCTCTTAGGGTCTGAGACAGATACAATAAATACTTGCTATTGAATTACATAATCTTCAGATGCCTTTCAGAGTTAGAGGAAGGTTCTCTGTCTGCTGTGGCTCCCTGATACTTGCCCAAGCTGGCTTTTGTTCTCCCCAGTCCTGCTGGGTGAGAAAGGAATCAAAATCAGGAAACAGCCTCTGTGGGAGGAGGAGATAGAAACAGCAGACAATCAGAGGCATTTGTCAAGCTTCATTGCCTCCTCAACTAAGCTGTTGGCTATTTTTGAGTTGCAAAATTAAATTTCTTTTAATAGAAATAACATGATAATCTCGTTGTACCACAGATACTAGAGGCCCATAACAGTCCATGTTCACTTCCTCATGACGTCCAGATATCCCAGCTCCCCATACAGTTGGGTTGGGCCATGTGACAGTTTCATTCAGTGGAAAGTGACTGTATGCAACTTGTAGGTCTGGCCTCCAAAAGAACATTGAACAAAGCAAACCAAATGTAACAAAGCAAACAAAAAACAACAAAAACTCATCTTGCATAAGATCTTCTGTGCGCTCTCCCTTTCTGTCTGCTAGATATCAACCAGTACTCAGGGAAACCTTGGAATCTACTTGTTGAAGCTGGCATAGCCTCTGTCTGCCCAGATCCCTGAATGATAGAACAGACCAGAGGTGCCATCAACTTGAAGACAGGAGTCTTGAAGACCTGGCTTGAAGACCTGGCTATTGATTCTGAGCCACTGTTTACTCTGGGTCCACTTGTCAACATACAGTATTTGTCTAGTTGTTGTCCATCACTAAATTGTATCTGACTCTTTGTGACCCCGTGGACTCCTGTCTCCATGAGATTTCCCAGGAAAGAATACTGGAGTGGGTTGCCCATTTCCTTCTCCAGGGAATCTTCCCAACACAGGGATGGAACCCACACGTACAAAATTCCTTGCTTATATAAAGTTCAGATTTAACTGGGCATCCTGAATTTTTATTTGCTGAATATGGCAACCTTACAGTAAGAATAAAGTCCTTGAGTATCTATATAGAAACTTGTACATCAATGTTTATAGCAGCATTATTCATGATAGTGAAAAGGTAAAAATAGCCCAAATACTTGCTATTGAACTTAGGGTCTGAGACAGATACAATAAATACTTGCTATTGAATTACATAATCTTCAGATGCCTTTCAGAGTTAGAGGAAGGTTCTCTGTCTGCTGTGGCTCCCTGATACTTGCCCAAGCTGGCTTTTGTTCTCCCCAGTCCTGCTGGGTGAGAAAGGAATCAAAATCAGGAAACAGCCTCTGTGGGAGGAGGAGATAGAAACAGCAGACAATCAGAGGCATTTGTCAAGCTTCATTGCCTCCTCAACTAAGCTGTTGGCTATTTTTGAGTTGCAAAATTAAATTTCTTTTAATAGAAATAACATGATAATCTCGTTGTACCACAGATACTAGAGGCCCATAACAGTCCATGTTCACTTCCTCATGACGTCCAGATATCCCAGCTCCCCATACAGTTGGGTTGGGCCATGTGACAGTTTCATTCAGTGGAAAGTGACTGTATGCAACTTGTAGGTCTGGCCTCCAAAAGAACATTGAACAAAGCAAACCAAATGTAACAAAGCAAACAAAAAACAACAAAAACTCATCTTGCATAAGATCTTCTGTGCGCTCTCCCTTTCTGTCTGCTAGATATCAACCAGTACTCAGGGAAACCTTGGAATCTACTTGTTGAAGCTGGCATAGCCTCTGTCTGCCCAGATCCCTGAATGATAGAACAGACCAGAGGTGCCATCAACTTGAAGACAGGAGTCTTGAAGACCTGGCTTGAAGACCTGGCTATTGATTCTGAGCCACTGTTTACTCTGGGTCCACTTGTCAACATACAGTATTTGTCTAGTTGTTGTCCATCACTAAATTGTATCTGACTCTTTGTGACCCCGTGGACTCCTGTCTCCATGAGATTTCCCAGGAAAGAATACTGGAGTGGGTTGCCCATTTCCTTCTCCAGGGAATCTTCCCAACACAGGGATGGAACCCACACGTACAAAATTCCTTGCTTATATAAAGTTCAGATTTAACTGGGCATCCTGAATTTTTATTTGCTGAATATGGCAACCTTACAGTAAGAATAAAGTCCTTGAGTATCTATATAGAAACTTGTACATCAATGTTTATAGCAGCATTATTCATGATAGTGAAAAGGTAAAAATAGCCCAAATGTCCATCAGCGGATAAATGGATAAAAAAAAAATGTAGTATATACATATAAAGAATAATATCTGGTCATGTAAAGGTATGAAGTGCCGATTTATGCTACAACAAGGATTAAACTTGAAAACAGTATACTAAGTGAAAGAAGTAGTCACAGAAATTCATTTACTGTATGATTTCATTCATAGGCAAATCTAGAAGACAGGAGTGTGTAGAGACACAGAACATAAATTTGTGGTTACATGAGGCTGGGAGTGGAGGGGAGAGGATAAGAGGGAGGATAATAGTTGAAGAATTTGTGGTTTCTTCCTTGAAGTGATAGAAGATATTCTAAAGTTGACTCTGGTAATAACTGCACATTATCTATGACTATTCTAAAGACGGTTGAATTGTATTGTCACTTTAAATGTATAGCCATAGGGACTTCCCTGGAAGCTCAGTGGTTAAGCTTCTGGGCTTCCAATGCAGGTGACTTCAGTTTGATCCCTTGTTGTGGAAATAAGATTTCATATTCTACATAGCATGGCCAAAAAAGAGTCACTTGTTTCATTTTAAAACACATAAAATGAGCAAAAATATTTTTCTTTGTAGGTATCAGTGAATGAAAGCAAACATTTATCAAATATATTGGAACAAAGAAAATCAATTAATGTAATCAGTAAAAAAGAAAATCTCTTAACAAAAAAGAAGAATCAACGTAAACTAAGACTAAAAGGAATTCAAAGTAAAGATCTCTGGGAAAGAAATAAAGATCACTGTAAGTAGAATTCCCTCTCACAATTAAATTTAAAATGATTTCATGTAATTTAAAATCAAATTTTATAGCTACTTCCAAAAACCTTGGGGTGTAGTCATAAAGATTTGTACTGACAAAGGCCTTAAATTTTCTCAGTTTCTATCCCCTGATTTGATTGATAATTAAGAAAAACCCATAATTAGGTGAATAAAACATTTACCAGATATTCTGCTAGTAGAAACCCTCATACTCTAAAGAAAACTGAAGTTAATACAGTCCCATTTTTTTCCATAGATGTTTACCATAGGTTTCTCTTGTGCAAGAAGATTATAGAAAAATATAAACAATGTCTCCATGGGTTCTGTGTGCAGGTGCTAACTGGTACTCAATTACAAAATTTAAGACATTTCCAACGTTCAAGTGTGGTACATGAAAACTTTATCCTAACAAATATGTACGAGTGTCTATCACTTAACATCTTAAGTAAGAGAAGGAATCTTCTTTGGCAGATTAAATATTAAGAATACCAGTTTTTAATGACATTATAAAAACAATATGTACATGTCTTAAAGTTATTTAAAATCTAAATCATACATACTGAAACATTCATTTGACCATGTTTTAAAATAGAAACATGGCCTGCCTTTTATTTGGCATTGATCTATTGGTTGATATTTCCAGTGTAAACCACACTCAAACTGTACCATCTATGATTTCCCACCTCAGATTTTTAATGAAACAAAGGGCTAAAAACATTTATGGAACAACTATGGGCAGAATCTTTCCATGTATTTGCAGACTTCCCCCTAGTCATATATAAATGCTTTACCTACAATTAAATTTGATAACTTTAAGTGGCTCACCTTATCACATTTTTTCATAATATTTCAGTCACTTTACATAGAAATAGCATTTTATTTTTGCACTTATTTTACTAGGTTTACACATTGTTTGGTTAAATTCTGTAATTATAATAGCAGTACAATAGATACAAACAGATTTGGTAACAAGCTCTCCTGATCTTTGCTAAATATGCAAAGGTGGTAAGAGAAGTAACACCTATACTAAAGAGTATCCCACTAGCCACAAACATTCAGTAAGTTGGATAGAAGATATGAAAATCATTGATTAATTTGGCAAACAAGGTAGGTAGAGGTTGTTCAAGAGTTTCTGCTGTTTAAAAGAGTTAACTAATGCCACCCTTCAAATGATATCCTTTTCCCTTGTATGACAATGATTGTATTATGCCTAATAATAATAAATAATAGGCTAACTCTAGTTGAACATCTTCTATATTTTTTTTTTGCGGGGGGTGGGTTGGGGAGGGAGGGGGGCAGGTGGGCCACTTCTATTGGTCTTTCATTTATCTATTTTCACATCTTTGTTCTTTGGCCCGTATGGGCCTTGCATCGTGGTGGCCTCTAGGTGCATGCACTCCAGAGCTCCAGCTCAATAATTGGACACATCAGTCCAGCTGCTCAGCAGCACTTGGGATCTTCCCAGGCCAGGGATCAAAACCAAGGGGTTTACCTGGATAAATTACAAAATTTAAGACATTTCCAACGTTCAATAGAAAACTTTATCCTAACAAATATGTACGAGTGTCTATCACTTAACATCTTAAGTAAGAGAAGGAATCTTCTTTGGCAGATTAAATATTAAGAATACCAGTTTTTAATGACATTATAAAAACAATATGTACATGTCTTAAAGTTATTTAAAATCTAAATCATACATACTGAAACATTCATTTGACCATGTTTTAAAATAGAAACATGGCCTGCCTTTTATTTGGCATTGATCTATTGGTTGATATTTCCAGTGTAAACCACACTCAAACTGTACCATCTATGATTTCCCACCTCAGATTTTTAATGAAACAAAGGGCTAAAAACATTTATGGAACAACTATGGGCAGAATCTTTCCATGTATTTGCAGACTTCCCCCTAGTCATATATAAATGCTTTACCTACAATTAAATTTGATAACTTTAAGTGGCTCACCTTATCACATTTTTTCATAATATTTCAGTCACTTTACATAGAAATAGCATTTTATTTTTGCACTTATTTTACTAGGTTTACACATTGTTTGGTTAAATTCTGTAATTATAATAGCAGTACAATAGATACAAACAGATTTGGTAACAAGCTCTCCTGATCTTTGCTAAATATGCAAAGGTGGTAAGAGAAGTAACACCTATACTAAAGAGTATCCCACTAGCCACAAACATTCAGTAAGTTGGATAGAAGATATGAAAATCATTGATTAATTTGGCAAACAAGGTAGGTAGAGGTTGTTCAAGAGTTTCTGCTGTTTAAAAGAGTTAACTAATGCCACCCTTCAAATGATATCCTTTTCCCTTGTATGACAATGATTGTATTATGCCTAATAATAATAAATAATAGGCTAACTCTAGTTGAACATCTTCTATATTTTTTTTGCGGGGGCGGGTTGCGGAGGGAGGGGGACAGGTGGGCCACTTCTATTGGTCTTTCATTTATCTATTTTCACATCTTTGTTCTTTGGCCCGTATGGGCCTTGCATCGTGGTGGCCTCTAGGTGCATGCACTCCAGAGCTCCAGCTCAATAATTGGACACATCAGTCCAGCTGCTCAGCAGCACTTGGGATCTTCCCAGGCCAGGGATCAAACCAGTGCCCCTTGCACTGCAAGGCGGTGTCCTTACCCACTGGACCACCAGGGTAGCCCTTCCATATTGTTTTACTGTTTAGTCAACTTAAAATAGATTATATGATTTCCACTTTATAAGATCTGATACATTCCCCACAGAGAAAGATATTTGCTTGGCAGTATAAAACCAATATTTAATAGGGAAAATAGGATTTGAAGTTAGTCTGGTGCCAAAATCCTCTAGCTCTTAGAGGTCCATATGCATCTCAGAAAAGTAAGCTGACAATATTAAGACCTTTTAGTCCTATGCCTCTCAAAATGGCTTAGGGCAAATATTGAATTAAATGGTAATGAGGCTCAATTTCCTGAGCACCAAATTTACCTGAAGAGTCTAAGGGAAATAGATAATGGTAAATATAATAATTGAAAACATTTTCATTTTAGAACTAATGACATAATGTATGCAGTAGATTTCAAAATTCACATATTGAATTATCAAACCTAAGACTTTAAGAAATGTTTTCCCCTCCTCCACATCTCTATGGAGTGTACATACATTCATCACTGTCTGTGTAAATCTTTCAAGCACATTTGAGAAACTCTGTCTTATAACATCTGTTCACCAAGATTTACATAAATTAGAAAATATTTCCTTCTGGCAGAAGTATTAATAAATATAGGAAAGTGATCACTACTAATAAGAGCAATAATTAGAAACTGAGAACAAAGGAATTCCCGAGGAGAGGTTAATTTTGGACCTGGAAGGACTCTTACTGACCCCAGTCTCTACTAGATTTTATGAGAATCTTGCCTCAGCAAAGATTTTAAATTTTAAAATCTTAATATTTTAAGCCCTTCAAATGATATCCTTTTCCTTGTATGACAATGATTGTATTATGCCTAATAATAATAAATAATAGGCTAACTCTAGTTGAACATCTTCTATATTTTTTTGCGGGGGTGGGTTGGGGAGGGAGGGGGTGTGCGGGCCTCTTCTATTGGTCTTTCATTTATCTATTTTCACATCTTTGTTCTTTGGCCCGTATGGGCCTTGCATCGTGGTGGCCTCTAGGTGCATGCACTCCAGAGCTCCAGCTCAATAATTGGACACATCAGTCCAGCTGCTCAGCAGCACTTGGGATCTTCCCAGGCCAGGGATCAAACCAGTGCCCCTTGCACTGCAAGGCGGTGTCCTTACCCACTGGACCACCAGGGTAGCCCTTCCATATTGTTTTACTGTTTAGTCAACTTAAAATAGATTATATGATTTCCACTTTATAAGATCTGATACATTCCCCACAGAGAAAGATATTTGCTTGGCAGTATAAAACCAATATTTAATAGGGAAAATAGGATTTGAAGTTAGTCTGGTGCCAAAATCCTCTAGCTCTTAGAGGTCCATATGCATCTCAGAAAAGTAAGCTGACAATATTAAGACCTTTTAGTCCTATGCCTCTCAAAATGGCTTAGGGCAAATATTGAATTAAATGGTAATGAGGCTCAATTTCCTGAGCACCAAATTTACCTGAAGAGTCTAAGGGAAATAGATAATGGTAAATATAATAATTGAAAACATTTTCATTTTAGAACTAATGACATAATGTATGCAGTAGATTTCAAAATTCACATATTGAATTATCAAACCTAAGACTTTAAGAAATGTTTTCCCCTCCTCCACATCTCTATGGAGTGTACATACATTCATCACTGTCTGTGTAAATCTTTCAAGCACATTTGAGAAACTCTGTCTTATAACATCTGTTCACCAAGATTTACATAAATTAGAAAATATTTCCTTCTGGCAGAAGTATTAATAAATATAGGAAAGTGATCACTACTAATAAGAGCAATAATTAGAAACTGAGAACAAAGGAATTCCCGAGGAGAGGTTAATTTTGGACCTGGAAGGACTCTTACTGACCCCAGTCTCTACTAGATTTTTATGAGAATCTTGCCTCAGCAAAGATTTTAAATTTTTAAAATCTTAATATTTTAAGCATGTTTTCCCATACTTATTCCAAAAGATTGGTTCACTACTCAGTTGAAAAGTTGACTCTATATAGGTCATAAAAATGTTGACATGTGTGTTACTTGAAGTATCAGGGAGGATTTTGATAGGAAGTAAATGACACATTAAAATTGAACCATGTAAGTAAAGTTTAATCAAAAGTCTATTTCTAAAAGGGCACATAGTGTAGAGAAATCACAAAGTAACCCCTATATAGTAACAGCAATCACATTACCACCACTAGATCTGGGGTCTCTGGGCAGTAGTGGCTATAGGGGTGCTGGGAAAGAAAACAATGGAATAGACTCTCAAACAGAACTATGACCTTAGGTTGAGAAGAAAGCCATCCTGTAGCAACCCAGACTTGGGGAACCGGGGAATAAATACTTTTACTTCACTCTTTTCCTACCTTCATAATTCCAGGGGTGTCTCTTGGCCAAAACTAAGCAAAAGCTGGAGGCCAAAGGAGTCTTTTGAAGAAGTTCATGTGGGCATAGAGCAGGATGGAATGACTCTAGAAAGACAATCAGAAGACAACCAACATGCCAGAATTTTTAGACAAGGAAAATTAGATAGCATGAACTAAAAGGATAAGGACTTTAACTGGCATGCACTAGAAGCATAGTTATTAAAAGTAATTATGGGGCTTACCTGGTGGTCCAGTGGGTAACGATACCACCTTGCAGAGTAAGGGGCGCTGGTTCAATCCCTGGCCTGGGAAGATCCCACGTGCGGCAGAGCGACTGAATCGATGTGTCCAAATACCGAGCCAGAGCTCTGGAGCACATGTGCCCAGAACCGGTGCTCTGTGACAGGAGAGGCCACTGCAATGGGAGGCCCGCATAGGCCAAAGAACAAAGATAAATGAATGAAATGTCAACAGAAGTGGCCAAAAAAAAAGTAATTATGAATTTTAGGATTAGGAAACATTAGAGGGCATCTCATCCAACATCTTTCATCAGATATTCCTGGCCAATGATACCAGCTTCTACTTAAGTTAAATACCTGTGTATCATACAAGACAGCCTGTGACATTACTGAATATGTCTTTCTTATAAAGTTCTTAGCTTACATAGACCAAAATCCCTTCCTGTTCAGAGTCAAGATGTAAACTCAGATCTTCTGACTCCAAGTTCATCACTCTCCACAACAAAGGTGCTGTGAAAGTGAAAGCGTTAAGCTTAGTCATGTCCAACTCTTTGTGACCTCATGGACTGTAGCCCGCCAGGCTCCTCTGTTCATGGAATTCTCTAGGCAAGAATACTAGAGTAGGTTGCCATTTCCTCCTCCAGAGGATCTTCCCCACCCAGGAATCAACCGTGGGTCTCCTGCATTGCAGGCAGATTCTTTACTGTCTGAGCCACTGTCATAAAAATAATAAAGTCTCAGAAATTCCCTCGTGGTCCAGCGGTTAGCACTTGGTGCTTCCACTGCTATGGGCCAGGATTCAATCCCAGGTCATGGAACTAAGATCCCTCAAGCTGTAAATAAATAAATAATAAAGCAAATAAATAATAAAGCCTTACATTTTTAGAGTACATTTGAATAGTGTTTTAGAATTGAACACAATGCTTTCTCATCCCATTACAATTTTTTAATGGCATACTCATTTTCTCTCAGGGTATCTTATCACTGTAACTTCAACAACTAATTCTTCCTTCTGAGTCAGAATTGAGTCTAATAGTGTAATTATCTCTATTTAAGTTGTTAGCAAGACAAATCAATAATTAATCATGCAGTGGGAACAGGGGAGGCTATTCCTGCAGGGAACTGGAACACTAGCTTCTTTGTCCTTCCTGACCACATCCATCCTGGAAGTTCTTGAAATTAATCATCATTAATTTTGGTGATCAGACAATATCACTCTGGATTCCTGGTTGGAGGGGGGTTGTCTTAGAGTCTTATTTAAGCCAGTCTCGGCATTGTTTTTTCTCACTTCTGGAGTCTGTGACTAGATAGGCTAAATTTACCATTCAATAAACTTACTGACTTGGAATGTATGTAGAAGACACTCGGAAGGGCCATGCAGATTCTCTCTTCAATGAGGGACTTGTTATCCAGTTTGTGGGAGTACAGTTTATAGACAGCCTTCAGCAGTCAGTCCCTTCAGGGACTACCTTAGGTGCAGACAGCTGCATAGCCCAAGGTTATGCTCTGCCTCCTTCCTGGGATAGCCCAATTCCAATGAGTAATCAGTTCAGGAGCATAAAGGCCTGACCCAGTCAGGCTAACTTGGGACAAAGTAGAAGAGCCATGTTAGCTCTCCAGCAACCTGTGTGGTCAGGAAAGGGTTTCCCTAGGCTTTTTACCAAGTCTAAGTTTGTCCTGCTCAACACAGGACAGGCCAATAAATCAAGAGATGAGATGCTGGGGCAAGGAATAGCTATTTTATTCAGAAAAACAGCATACCGAAAAGGTTGGTGGATTTGTGTTCCAAAGAACCATCTTACCTGAATTAGAATTCAGGCTTCTTTTGTACCAAAACAGGAGAAGCTGGCTTGTTGAAAGCTTTTTGGTGCAGGAATCCTTTATCTTTGCACCTGTCCAATCTGCAAAGGTCTAGTCACAATATTCCTATAAACCTCCAACAAGACAATTGTTTGTTTTCTGTTCTGCAACTTTTTAGCTCTTTATGGAAAAGTATTACCTTTAAAGGTCAGAACCTTGAGAATAGGTGCTCATGTATGTTTCAGGCTATGGGCAACATTCTTTGATAGAAGATGCACAGCCAGCATGACTAAGCACAGGCAACAGAGCGTAAGGGTTAGAGCTAAAGGAAGAGATACACTGCACGGTCAGGCTTATTCTTTGTTATAGGCCTGCATCATAGTTTCTCTCTGCCCAATCTGATTTCTTCCTGAGTGGAGTTCCCAAAGGGAGGCTATTCCTTGGAACACTAGCTTCTTTGTCCTTCCTGACCACATCCATCCTGGAAGTTCTTGAAATTAATCATCATTAATTTTGGTGATCAGACAATATCACTCTGGATTCCTGGTTGGAGGGGGGTTGTCTTAGAGTCTTATTTAAGCCAGTCTCGGCATTGTTTTCTCACTTCTGGAGTCTGTGACTAGATAGGCTAAATTTACCATTCAATAAACTTACTGACTTGGAATGTATGTAGAAGACACTCGGAAGGGCCATGCAGATTCTCTCTTCAATGAGGGACTTGTTATCCAGTTTGTGGGAGTACAGTTTATAGACAGCCTTCAGCAGTCAGTCCCTTCAGGGACTACCTTAGGTGCAGACAGCTGCATAGCCCAAGGTTATGCTCTGCCTCCTTCCTGGGATAGCCCAATTCCAATGAGTAATCAGTTCAGGAGCATAAAGGCCTGACCCAGTCAGGCTAACTTGGGACAAAGTAGAAGAGCCATGTTAGCTCTCCAGCAACCTGTGTGGTCAGGAAAGGGTTTCCCTAGGCTTTTTACCAAGTCTAAGTTTGTCCTGCTCAACACAGGACAGGCCAATAAATCAAGAGATGAGATGCTGGGGCAAGGAATAGCTATTTTATTCAGAAAAACAGCATACCGAAAAGGTTGGTGGATTTGTGTTCCAAAGAACCATCTTACCTGAATTAGAATTCAGGCTTCTTTTGTACCAAAACAGGAGAAGCTGGCTTGTTGAAAGCTTTTTGGTGCAGGAATCCTTTATCTTTGCACCTGTCCAATCTGCAAAGGTCTAGTCACAATATTCCTATAAACCTCCAACAAGACAATTGTTTGTTTTCTGTTCTGCAACTTTTTAGCTCTTTATGGAAAAGTATTACCTTTAAAGGTCAGAACCTTGAGAATAGGTGCTCATGTATGTTTCAGGCTATGGGCAACATTCTTTGATAGAAGATGCACAGCCAGCATGACTAAGCACAGGCAACAGAGCGTAAGGGTTAGAGCTAAAGGAAGAGATACACTGCACGGTCAGGCTTATTCTTTGTTATAGGCCTGCATCATAGTTTCTCTCTGCCCAATCTGATTTCTTCCCTGAGTGGAGTTCCCAAAGGTAGCTCTCAATAAGTACCCCTCATTCCTACAGTTTGCTTATCAGGGAACCCAACCTGTGTACTCTTTAATAGCTTTCCTATTACTTAAAATTTGTCTTTAAATCAACAGGGGTTTTTTGGCAAATGAATTGATTTTAAAAAAATTCACTGAAGATCTTCTATTCTGACAAAATGGTGATCTAATCCAATATGAAAATCCTACTGCTACAAATACCTAAAAATTACACCTAAAGTATACCAAAAGTCTTTTTTTTTTAATGCAGAGCTGGACTTACAAGAAACTGAAGTCCCCAAGTACTAGAAATAATGATAAATAAGCATGTAAATTGATGCTTTGGCAAACTGTGATTAGAGCTGGTAATGGATGAGCTTTGGATTTTAAATCCCAGTCTGGGTAAATAAAAAAAGACAAGGGTTTTTGACAAGAGAATTGTAATGAAGAGCTATGAATAAAGCTGTCTCATAAAGGTATGCATACAGTGCAAGGGGAGATTAGGAAAAACAAATGAACCACCCACCTTTATAGGCAAATATCAAGGAAGCTCTTCCTCACTTGGGATCTCACAGGGAAAAAAACATCTATCCCCCTGGAAAAAACCTACACCACATCCCTGCATCTTATACAGAATTTAATTTATGCCACCCAGTGTTTTTGGGTGAATACTTTTTAAGCCAATATGTTCACATATATAAATTTCCTTCTACCAATAAGATGATAAATCTGAAACCTGACAGAAGAAATACAAAATTACTTTTTGGAGAAACATTTCCACAGTTCCTACATTAAAAACATTGTTGAAAAAAGTTACATGAAACATTATGTGAAAATAATTACATGAAAAAAAATTTAATGCACCAAGTTAAAAAAAATCTACTAAGTGAGAATCAGTTTTCAAGTGCACATAACCACCCATACACACACCCACACACACACACACTATAAGGCCTACACCTTCTCGAATCTTGATATAGTAGAATAACAATGTGTAAATAAATCTATAAAATAAATGTATTTTTAAATGGTTAAGAAATCATAAGAAAAAAGACAAGGCATAATGAAAAATGAATGAGTATCTGTGCCAAAGAATCAAACAGAACTAAAAAAAAACAAAAGTATGTTCATTTAAATTAAGTGAGCCAGATGGGTAAACAGAAATTAGACACTATTGAAGAGAACATTAATGAAATAAGAAAGAGCAGAAGAAACTGCTCTGAAATATGAAGTGAAAGGAAGAGACACTTAGATTAAACGAAAATATCACACTCAGTTATACACCATTTTCAAGACATACACTTAAAACATCACACAAAGATTTAAAGGATGGAAATGATATCTCAAACAATACTAATCAAAATAAAGCCAATATTGATTTTATACGGAATAGACTTCAAGGTAAAGGCATTTAAAGAGAGAAACCATCATCACACAGTGTTTATAAGAACAGTTCACCAGAATGATATCTGTCTTGAAAAATTCAAGAAAACCTATTAAACACTTAGAATTAATAGAGTTTGGAAAAGTTGCTAGATTTAAAAATTAATATATAAAAATCAATAGCATTTATGTAAATGATATATGAAAACAGAATATGATAAAATTACTAAAGTATTATTTCAAATAGCAATAAAAAGTAAAGGGTACTTAAGAATAAATCCAATAAAAGATATACAAGATGTTCAAGACAAGGAAAAGCATAAAACCTTGTGAAAAATATATAAAAGAAATGAATAAATAGTTATTATCCTTTTGAATAGACAAATTCAAAATTTAAGATATTATATCTTTTCACATTAGTTTAGAAATTGATCAAGAGGGGTTTCATGGTATTTGACAAACTAATTTTAAAATGGTATTTTAAAAATAAGCAGAAGACCTAAACTAGCATATGACCCAGAAGACCCACTACTGGGCATACACCCTGAGAAAAATCACAATTCAAAAAGACACATGTACCCCAATGTTCACTGCAGCACTATTTATAATAGCTAAGACATGGAGGCAACCTAGATGGCCATAGTCAGATAAATGGATGAAGAAGTTTTGGTATATATACAATGGAATATTGCTGTTGTTGTTTAATGCTAGGTTGTGTGTAACTCTTCATGACCCCATGGACTGTAGCCTGCCAGGCTCCTCTGTCCATGGGATTTCCTCAGCAGGAATACTGGAGGGGGTTGCCGTTTTCCTCTCCAGGATATTCCCCATCCAGTGATCGAACCCCATCTCCTGGATTGGCAGGTATATTCTTTACCACTGAGCCACCAGGGAAGTGAATATTACTCAACCATAAAAAGGGATGAATTTGAGTCAGTTGTAGTGAGGTGAATGAGTGAAGGCAGAAGGAGAAAAACAACTCATATTATGGAATTTTAAAAAATGGTACTTATGAACCTATTTGCAGGGAAGGAATGAAGATACAGATGTAGAGAATGGACTTGTGGATATGGTAGGGAAGGAGAGGGTGGGACGAATTGAGAGGGCAGCATTGACATATATGCACTACCCTGTGTTAGACAGATAACTAGTGGAAAGCTGCTATATAATACAGGGAGCCCAACCTGGTGCTCTGTGATGACCTAAAAGGGGTGGAATGGGGGAGAGGTTGGATGGGAGGCTCATGAAGAGGGGGGATATATATGTATAGGTATACACACACACATATATATATATTATATAGTTGTGATCCATGCTGTTGTACAGCAGTAACCAATATGACATTGTAAAGCAATTATTCAATTAAAAAAATAAATTTCAAAAAGTGAAAACAAGTCTAAAACTAGACAAGATACTTTTGAAGTAGAATGATCAGGGGAACTTGTCCTACTATACTCTTCCTATAAAATGGTATTTTGGCATCATTTTATGGTATTGACACATAGACTGAAAAATAAAAAGAGTCTAGAATCAGTCATATATACAGAGGACTTTGGTATGTAATGCAGAGGTTCAATTACATCTTCTTTATTCATCTATTGTTGGACCCTTAGATTGCCCACATATGTTGACTATTGTAAATACTGAAGTGATGAATACAGGGGTGCATATATCTTTTCAAGTTAGTGTTTTCATATGCTTTGGATCAATACCCAGAAGTGGAATTGCTAGATCACAATGCTATTCATAATTTTTTGAGGAACCTCCAAAGTTTTTTTCCATACTGGCTGTATCAATTTACATTCCCTACAGTGTCTAAGGGTTCCATTTTTTTCACATCTTCACGAACACTTATTACTTGCCTTTTTGATGATAGCTATTCTGACAGGTATGGGGTTTCCCATACCTGGCTCACTGGTGAGGAATCTGCCTGCAGTGCAGGAGACCTGGGTTCCATTCCTGAGCTGAGAAGATCCCCCTGGAGGAGGGTATGACAACCCACTCTAGTATTCTTGCCTGGAGAATTCCATAGACAGAGGAGCCTGGGGGGGCCACAGTCCATAGGGTCACACAGAGTCAGACACAACTGAAGTGACTAAGCAGCAGCAGCATTCACACAGGTATGAGGTAATATCCTCTTTTGCCTGAAAGGGGAAAGCAACCAAAGGCCAATAAACATACTTAACCACACTTGTACTTGAGAAACAAAGTCAATAGCGAAGATTAAATATTTCACACGGATTAGTAAAACTAAAAGGTCAGATTGACCCCATAAGTGATCCAATATGTGAAGAAACAATTAACTCTCACATGTAACTGGTGAGAGTATAAGTTTGATACAACCTCTTTGAACAGCAATGTGGTAACATTTAGTAAAGTTTAAGGTGCCTGTCTCCGCTCTGCACATGTACTTTTAGATGAATTCTTACACATCTGTAGAAGAAAATATATATATTATATAGTTGTGATCCATGCTGTTGTACAGCAGTAACCAATATGACATTGTAAAGCAATTATTAAATTTAAAAAAATAAATTTCAAAAAGTGAAAACAAGTCTAAAACTAGACAAGATACTTTTGAAGTAGAATGATCAGGGGAACTTGTCCTACTATACTCTTCCTATAAAATGGTATTTTGGCATCATTTTATGGTATTGACACATAGACTGAAAAATAAAAAGAGTCTAGAATCAGTCATATATACAGAGGACTTTGGTATGTAATGCAGAGGTTCAATTACATCTTCTTTATTCATCTATTGTTGGACCCTTAGATTGCCCACATATGTTGACTATTGTAAATACTGAAGTGATGAATACAGGGGTGCATATATCTTTTCAAGTTAGTGTTTTCATATGCTTTGGATCAATACCCAGAAGTGGAATTGCTAGATCACAATGCTATTCATAATTTTTTGAGGAACCTCCAAAGTTTTTTTCCATACTGGCTGTATCAATTTACATTCCCTACAGTGTCTAAGGGTTCCATTTTTTTCACATCTTCACGAACACTTATTACTTGCCTTTTTGATGATAGCTATTCTGACAGGTATGGGGTTTCCCATACCTGGCTCACTGGTGAGGAATCTGCCTGCAGTGCAGGAGACCTGGGTTCCATTCCTGAGCTGAGAAGATCCCCCTGGAGGAGGGTATGACAACCCACTCTAGTATTCTTGCCTGGAGAATTCCATAGACAGAGGAGCCTGGGGGGGCCACAGTCCATAGGGTCACACAGAGTCAGACACAACTGAAGTGACTAAGCAGCAGCAGCATTCACACAGGTATGAGGTAATATCCCCTTTTTCCTGAAAGGGGAAAGCAACCAAAGGCCAATAAACATACTTAACCACACTTGTACTTGAGAAACAAAGTCAATAGCGAAGATTAAATATTTCACACGGATTAGTAAAACTAAAAGGTCAGATTGACCCCATAAGTGATCCAATATGTGAAGAAACAATTAACTCTCACATGTAACTGGTGAGAGTATAAGTTTGATACAACCTCTTTGAACAGCAATGTGGTAACATTTAGTAAAGTTTAAGGTGCCTGTCTCCCGCTCTGCACATGTACTTTTAGATGAATTCTTACACATCTGTAGAAGAAAATATGCCCAAGGATTTTCACTGAAGAATTGGTTTTGATAGCATACAAGTGGAAAAACCAAATGTTCACGTAATGAGTAGGAGAAATAATGAAGGGATGAATAGATAAACTGGTTTATTCACACAAAGAATTTTGACCATACAATTGGCACTGTTAAAATGAATGAATGAAGCTTGCTTAAATCAGGATGAATAAATCTTAAAAGTGAAAAACTTAGTTGCAAAAGTACATACAGTATGATGCTATTTATATAAAGTATAGAAGTGACATTGGGTAAAAGAGCGACACTGTGGACTTCCCTGGCAGTGCAGTGTATAAGAACCTGCGTGACAATGCAGGAGACACAGGTTTGATCCCTGTTCTGGGAAGATTCCACACACCATGGAGCAACTAAGCACATGCGCCACAGCTACTGAACCTGAGTTCTAGGACCTGTGAGCTCAACTACTGAGCCCACCTGTTGCAACTACTAAAGACTGCACACTCTAGGGCCCATGAAGCCATAACTCCTGAGCCTGTGTGCCACAACTACTGAAGCCTAAACACCCAAAGAGCCTGTGCTTCACAAGCGAAGCCATTGCAATGAAAAGCCCACGCACCACAACTAGAGTAGCCTCCACTTTCTCCACAACTAGAGAAGGCCTGTACACAGCAACAAGAGACCCAGCACACCCAAACAAATAGACAAAGAGGTACACAGCAACTTCAGGAAAATAACCACCTCTGAAGAGGGAACAGGAGAACAAGAGAAAGGCTTGTTGGGAGAAGGCTTGCATGTGTCTATACATTCTGTTTCCTTACATTGATACCTAAAACAAACAAGACAAAATGTTTCCATCTGTTAAACTATATGCGTGTGCAGGGGAGGGTGATATGTATGTTTCATTTTCTGGATTGTCTTGTATGTTTGCAATGTTTCGTGATTATTTCTTAAAGGAAAAAAAAACAAATTACCATCACTTGACACAAAAAGAATCTACAGGTGAATGTATATTAAGAATCTTAACTGTCACAGTTTTAAAGTTTGTGTGTGTATCACTTGAATTGAGTGAGATAAAATTGGAAGAGTAGGATTAACATATATACCTTACCTAACGTGTGAAATAGACAGCTAATGGGGAGCTGGTGTATATAGTACAGGGAGTTCAGCTTGGTGTCTGTGATGACCTAGAGGGATGAGATGGGGGTGGGAGGGAGATTCCAAAGGGAGGGGACATATGTCTACATATAGCTGATTCACTTTGTTGTGAAACAAATGCAACACTGGAAAGCAACTATACTGCACTAAAAAATTATCTTATGTACCCTTTGGGAATCAGTGACCTAAGGTGCTACAAATTAGCAGGTGCAGCCAAGTGTCAACCCAGCCACTTCCAGTAGGCAGTCTTGCCCACCCCAGAGGGTGTAACTACTGCATGCCACCATCTTTCTCATGCCCCTTCCACTCCTACTCGTTATTGAAGGTCTTCCTATTATCGAAGGCCTCCCACAAGCACTGTGTTCTTACAGAACTGCGCACAAGCCAACTCGATGGGGAACTGTCAGGTGTGCATGATCGTCTGAATTATCAAGACCAGGTTACCTCACGTTCCTTATCTTCTGTTGTATGTATGTTGGAAGGTGGAGGAAAGATTTGCCACCACTCAAAGGGGCCCATGAAGCCATAACTCCTGAGCCTGTGTGCCACAACTACTGAAGCCTAAACACCCAAAGAGCCTGTGCTTCACAAGCGAAGCCATTGCAATGAAAAGCCCACGCACCACAACTAGAGTAGCCTCCACTTTCTCCACAACTAGAGAAGGCCTGTACACAGCAACAAGAGACCCAGCACACCCAAACAAATAGACAAAGAGGTACACAGCAACTTCAGGAAAATAACCACCTCTGAAGAGGGAACAGGAGAACAAGAGAAAGGCTTGTTGGGAGAAGGCTTGCATGTGTCTATACATTCTGTTTCCTTACATTGATACCTAAAACAAACAAGACAAAATGTTTCCATCTGTTAAACTATATGCGTGTGCAGGGGAGGGTGATATGTATGTTTCATTTTCTGGATTGTCTTGTATGTTTGCAATGTTTCGTGATTATTTCTTAAAGGAAAAAAAAACAAATTACCATCACTTGACACAAAAAGAATCTACAGGTGAATGTATATTAAGAATCTTAACTGTCACAGTTTTAAAGTTTGTGTGTGTATCACTTGAATTGAGTGAGATAAAATTGGAAGAGTAGGATTAACATATATACCTTACCTAACGTGTGAAATAGACAGCTAATGGGGAGCTGGTGTATATAGTACAGGGAGTTCAGCTTGGTGTCTGTGATGACCTAGAGGGATGAGATGGGGGTGGGAGGGAGATTCCAAAGGGAGGGGACATATGTCTACATATAGCTGATTCACTTTGTTGTGAAACAAATGCAACACTGGAAAGCAACTATACTGCACTAAAAAATTATCTTATGTACCCTTTGGGAATCAGTGACCTAAGGTGCTACAAATTAGCAGGTGCAGCCAAGTGTCAACCCAGCCACTTCCAGTAGGCAGTCTTGCCCACCCCAGAGGGTGTAACTACTGCATGCCACCATCTTTCTCATGCCCCTTCCACTCCTACTCGTTATTGAAGGTCTTCCTATTATCGAAGGCCTCCCACAAGCACTGTGTTCTTACAGAACTGCGCACAAGCCAACTCGATGGGGAACTGTCAGGTGTGCATGATCGTCTGAATTATCAAGACCAGGTTACCTCACGTTCCTTATCTTCTGTTGTATGTATGTTGGAAGGTGGAGGAATCTACTGTGACCTTTTTAGACAGATTTCCATGATGAAACAGTCAAAACAAAAAGAGATATGACTCATCTAATAGAGAAAATGATTTATATGAAACATATCTCTCAAGAGTCAGGTAAATGAAGTATTACTATAAATAACTTTAAAATACTGATAACAATTATAGTAAGTTTATTATTTAAATGTATTTTTGACCTCCTTTTCAAAGTTTTCATCATTTGATAGAAACTTTGTGTTTAACACATGATTGTGCATATTGTGTAGCTCTAAGAAGTAGTATGAGCACAGGGTCTGGAGTCAGACTGCCTAGATTTGAATCCTTCTCTACTGGGTATCAACTGTGTGACCTTGGGTCAGTTACTTAACCTCTCTGTGCCTGCGTCACCTCATCTGTAAAATGACAACGAGAAAATTGTGTGGGACCCAAGTGCTTTAGAAATGCTAACTCCTGTTATAACTATATATTATTGATTCTTCACTTGTTTTTTTTTTTTTTTAATTTATTTATTTATTTTGGGCGGGGGTCGGGTTGGGGAGGGAGAGGAGCGGGTGGGCCACTTCTGTTGATCTTTTTCATTTCTCTATTTTCATCCATCTTTGTTCTTTGGCTCCTGTGGGCCTCCCATCGCGGTGGCCTCTGTCATTGCAGAGCACCGGCTCTGGGCGCACGCGCTCCAGAGCTCCGGCTCGGTAATTGGACACATGGGTCCAGCCGCTCCGCAGCACGTGGGATCTTCCCAGGGCAGGGATCGAACCGGCGCCCCTTGCACTGCAAGGCGGGGTCCCTATCCACTGGACCACCAGGGGAAGCCCTTCACTTGTTTTATAACGTTTCTTTCTGATAAGAGTTTTACATCATGAATTATATCTAAGTCAGAATCCCTCTTATTTTAAGCTTTGCATAGCATATATTCGAAGAGAAAAAACTTTTTGACTTATAATTTGCCTACCATTTCCAAGAAATACCACTGGAAATATTTATGTCTGAAGACAATGATCTGGGGACAGAATAAATAAACTTGACTGTTGTAAATATCTGTGCTCTACTCAAATGTGTTTGAGTCGATGGCATCTTGATCTGACTAAGCTGTGCTGAGTCATTCTTTCTTGGATAGAATGCTATTTTTAGAAATGGATCGTTACTCTCCCACCTTATCTGAGATTGTATCTTTCTAGCAGACATGAAGGGCAAATGTGAAGAGCTCTTCTGATGCATTATTCAGAAAATCAGAAACTGAAGTTGGTTTATATCAAATACAATTAAAATTAGCCAGATGCAGTGTCTGTAGAGGCAAGCTTTTCTGCAGGACAAGCTTTTCCCATTTTATCTTTTTGTATCATTTTCATGGTGAAAGCACCTGACTTTTAGGCGGATTAAAAGACATTCATCTCCTTTATCTCTCAGTGTCAAGACATTCTTTTACCTTTCAGCGGTCCTTTATGTGGTTCATGAGGTAATTATAATTTGAGATTCAAAATAATGAATTTATTATTACTTTTATTTTTGAGATCATTTAAATAGCTTTTTATATATACTTGAATTTAAATGTTAAAGTTTTAGATTTTCTGATGAAACATATAAGAAAGTGAGTAATGCAGATAAGGCAAAGAAAGGAAGGAGCTGAGCAAAGATCAACCCCTTGGATCCTAGTCTACACGATGGCAGTGTCTGCCACTGTTTTCAGAGGTGCTTTGATTCCTGATCAACCCCTCTGATTCTATAAACATCCTAATAAGTTCCTTTGGCTTAAGTCAATCATATTGAGTTTCTGTAACTTACAAACAAAGCTCCTGTATTCCCACAGTGCCTTCTTATGTAGAGCCTACCAGATGGCCTTGCAACTTTTGGTAAATATGTTTGTCTCTGCCAGGCTAAGATACAATGTTTAGCATTGTGTTTAACACATGGTAAATATCCATTCATACCAATTAAATGAACAAGTAAATGTATGAATGGCACAGAACAAGTTGTCTCCAGCTTTCTTCTTTCTCCTTAATAGCTGAAGCAAGCAAGTGGACCATTTTTCTTGTAAAGATTTGCTTCTAGTCATTATGAGCAAGAAGATGTTGCATGAATTCCACAATAAGTGACAGGAGTTAAGAAATAGACTTGATTAGAGAATTGTATAGTTGAAGTGTCAGCAGAAGAAGGCATAGATTCCTATTTCTCCCATCACCTCACAGAAAGGTGATCTGAGTTTAGAGACTGCTGGTTACTTGGAACAAGGGCCACCTACTACATTGTACTTTGAGTCCAGTCATGATAACATGGCCTTGTCAGAGGTGGGCTACTTGGGGATCCAGCTGCCTAGGAAAGTCAAATGTCCAGCATCTGGAGACCTTGGGAGCCCATGGGAAATTTCACTCCCTCTTGCTTTTAGAAGGTAGCCACTGATCTGATCAAAAGCTGAGTTTGGGAGCCTCCCTTCTCACAGGGAGAAGGGGCAGCTGTTGTCCATGTGATACGGAGTTAGCATCAGTATTAGTTTGGTAGGGAGGCCATAACAAAATAGGCTAGATAAAGTGGCTTAAGCAGCAGAAATGTATTTTCTTACAGTCCTGGAGGCTGGAAGTCCGTGATCAAGGTGCTAGTGAGTTCACTCTAAGGCTTCTTTCTTTGGCTTATAAAGGGTCACTTTCTCACTGTGTCCTTTCTTACATGGTTTCTTTTCTATGTCTGTATGCTGCAAGGTGTTAATGGGTTCATTCTAAGGCTTCTTTCTTTGACTTACAAAGGGTCACTTCCTCATTATGTCCTTACATGGTCTCTTTTCTATGTCTGCATGCTGCCAGTGTTTCTTCTTGCTAAATGGACACCTGTGATGTTGGATTAGGGCTCCACTTTAATAGCCTCATTTAATCACTTCTTTAAAGACCTTATCTCCAAATAAGGTTATATTCTGAGGTACTGGGGGCTAAGACTTCACAGATGAAATTTGGGAGTTATAAGTCAGCCCATAACAGTGCCCAAGTTAGAGAGTATTGATAATAAGACTGCAGAAGTAATGAAATGTCTAGAACTCTCTACAAGTTATGCCTCTGACAAGCACCAAAATACAAATCAATCTAGTTGGAACCATTTCCACAATTGCTGATGCCTAAAGTACTGCTCTGGCACATCTGCTTGCCCATTTATTCCTGATGTTCATTCCCACCACTTCCTAGTCAGTGTAGAGCCCTTATTAGGACAAAGCAACAGGCATCCACCATATGGCCATTCAGGGACTCCAGAGTCATGAAGATCCTTAACATCAATTTCAGAATTGTCCCCTCAAATCATTTCCTGACTATACACCCAAATTTGGAAAGCATTAAGCCATACAAAGAAAATCAAAGTATTGTCAAGATAACTTTATCCAGTACTTAAGCCCTCTTCTGTAAATAAAGGAGGAGGGCATGGCAACCCACTCCAGTATTCTTGCCTGGAGAATCCCCTGGACAACAGAGCCTGCTAAGTTACAGTCTGTGCAGTCACAGAGTCAGACACGATTGAAGCAACTGAGCATGCATGCCTAGTAAATAAAACTTGTATTTTAATACATTTGGAAAGACCAAAATAAAATTACATACAAAGGTAAAAGCCGTGGATAGAAATCTGTAGTGGTAAATCATTTCTCATCTGTACGTGGATGCAGAATCAAGCTTTTAAATTGTATTCTCCTTCCTTGAAAGCATCTTGATATGAGCAATTGCTATTCTAAACACAGATTAATAGATTTTTACCATTATTTTTCCTCTTTAAGCAAAGTGTAGATAACCTATAACTCAAAGCAGAAGGTAGATACTAAATGTGTCTGGTGTTACTAAATTGTTTTGATAATTTGAAACATTCAAAATCATTGTAAACTGACTTCTCTAATTTACAAAAGAAAGTGGACAACTCTGATAGCTGGTCAGGAAGAACCACTTAAAAAGCTTTTTGTGGTCTTATTAATGAGGCATCAAATCCCAGAATACCTCTCCTTTAAAATGGCTTTACATATGGTTCACCTAATCAGACATTTCAGTGAGGAGTTTCATAATGGACCTCAGGAGGCAGTGTGATGCTATGGAAAGGTGTGTGTGTAGGGGTGTGTGTGTTGAGGTGGGGGCTCCCAGGCAGACTTCTAACCAGCTTACTTCATCTGTAAACTGGTGATGTGTTTTTTAAATTGTGAATTGTTATATAAATGTTTTAGAAATAGTATTATTGTAGCAGGTAAAATTCTTTTTCTTTAGTTTCCTTCAATACTATAAAATTTACTCTGAGGCCTCATCTCAAAAGGCAAATTATTGCTGATAGCTCCTGTATATCTTCTTCAATATCCTAGGTATGTTCTGGCATACATACTCTACACTCTTATTTCTGATGCTCATCCCAACAGTTCTCAGTCAGGCTAGAAAGGTCTTAAAAAGATTCTGGAGAGGAGAAGGGAGGGTCTTTCCTTCAGTCCTAAGTACACATGGCTCATGTAATCTTGTGGTTCAGACAAGAGATCTAAGAGACAGCCAGCAGGATACGCCAAGCTACTCATTCCCTTGGAGGCATGTTTCCTGTCTTCTGTTTGCAGGAATTTGCACCAGTTTTCCAGATTGGGAAATCTCTTCCCCTCCAGCCATCAGAAACATCTGTGTATCTCCTCCACCCTCCAAGACCCTTTCACAAAAGAGAGGAAGAGAATACTTTTGTAGGCAGCCTGTACCATCTAGCTAAAGGCAGGGTGATCTTGAAATACAGACGCTAAAAATAAGGAGCATGAACCCCAAACTAATATGCCAGCACCTTATTTTTTAAATTTAAAACATAAATATAATGTTATTTTCACGTTTGTCCATATACAGTGAAAATGAAAGCAAAGAGCAATATCACAGATGAAGGAGACCACCTTTTTAACATGGGCATCAAGATCCTCCAGCAGTCTAAAAGCCGAAAACAAAAAGCAGAGTAAGTCCATCCAGCTACTTAAGTAAGCCAAATTAAACTTTCAGGTTGAGAAAAGAGAACAATCCAAAATCCAGTTTGTCATTAAAAGCTTATTGGTATAACAAACAAATTTGTTTACCTGTAAGCTTTTGTTTTTAAAAGAATAAAATGTAAAAAGGGTATAAAATGGTGTTTAAAGAATCTTACAAATGATCAGCCTAATAAACAAGTGCAAGGACTAGGTGTGAAATTGCAGAATGAAGGCACTGATCTGAGCATTAAGGCAAAAATATTCTTTTTTGGCTTTAATTGTTTCAAGTGAAATAAAATATGTATTATTTGAACTAGAGTAGTTGTTGTTTTAGAATACTTTATACTGCCTAACAGCATTTATGCATCACTTTATGGTTTTCAGAACACTTTTATGGATAGGATGCCATTTTATCCCCAGAACAGAATCACAAGCTAAGAAGAGTGTCATTCCCCCCCCCCCCCACACCCCCCCACACATACTTTAAGACTCGTCTGCTGTACTCCATGGGATCACAAAGAGTCAGACACGACTTAGCAACTGAATGACAGCAACAAAAAATTTAGGAACAGAGATGCAAGGATGGTAAAGGGAGATGATGATGAATACACAGCTGGGAGGCCACAAGCCGTGGCCTCATAGTCTCATGCTGTGTCCACTGTTTCTCTTTTCACTTATCTGATTTGTCTAAATGGGAGGCAGAAATATCTTCTCCCCCCAGGAGAGGGGCACAGCCTTCCTATCAAGTCTCTAGTGACAACCTTGGGATCCTACCCTGGTTGTACTATTTACTGTCCGTGGGATCCTGAGCAGTTTACGTAACCACTTTGTGCCCTGGATAATGCAGGCAAGCTCTTAGGACCATTTCTGATACACAGTAATGAGGAGCTAGGTAAGTAAGTGTTAGTTGCTCAGTTGTGTCCGACTCTTTGCAACTCCATGGCCCATAGCCCACCAGGCCCCATTCTCGAATAGGACTTTTAACTAATGTTATTTTCACGTTTGTCCATATACAGTGAAAATGAAAGCAAAGAGCAATATCACAGATGAAGGAGACCACCTTTTTAACATGGGCATCAAGATCCTCCAGCAGTCTAAAAGCCGAAAACAAAAAGCAGAGTAAGTCCATCCAGCTACTTAAGTAAGCCAAATTAAACTTTCAGGTTGAGAAAAGAGAACAATCCAAAATCCAGTTTGTCATTAAAAGCTTATTGGTATAACAAACAAATTTGTTTACCTGTAAGCTTTTGTTTTTAAAAGAATAAAATGTAAAAAGGGTATAAAATGGTGTTTAAAGAATCTTACAAATGATCAGCCTAATAAACAAGTGCAAGGACTAGGTGTGAAATTGCAGAATGAAGGCACTGATCTGAGCATTAAGGCAAAAATATTCTTTTTTGGCTTTAATTGTTTCAAGTGAAATAAAATATGTATTATTTGAACTAGAGTAGTTGTTGTTTTAGAATACTTTATACTGCCTAACAGCATTTATGCATCACTTTATGGTTTTCAGAACACTTTTATGGATAGGATGCCATTTTATCCCCAGAACAGAATCACAAGCTAAGAAGAGTGTCATTCCCCCACCCCCACCCACACCCCCCCACACATACTTTAAGACTCGTCTGCTGTACTCCATGGGATCACAAAGAGTCAGACACGACTTAGCAACTGAATGACAGCAACAAAAAATTTAGGAACAGAGATGCAAGGATGGTAAAGGGAGATGATGATGAATACACAGCTGGGAGGCCACAAGCCGTGGCCTCATAGTCTCATGCTGTGTCCACTGTTTCTCTTTTCACTTATCTGATTTGTCTAAATGGGAGGCAGAAATATCTTCTCCCCCCAGGAGAGGGGCACAGCCTTCCTATCAAGTCTCTAGTGACAACCTTGGGATCCTACCCTGGTTGTACTATTTACTGTCCGTGGGATCCTGAGCAGTTTACGTAACCACTTTGTGCCCTGGATAATGCAGGCAAGCTCTTAGGACCATTTCTGATACACAGTAATGAGGAGCTAGGTAAGTAAGTGTTAGTTGCTCAGTTGTGTCCGACTCTTTGCAACTCCATGGCCCATAGCCCACCAGGCTCCTCTGTTCATGAAATTCTCCAAGGAAGAATACTGGAGTGAGTTGCCATTTCCTACTCCAGGGAATCTTCCCAACCCAGGGATCGAACCCAGGTCTCCCACATTGCAGGCAGATTCTTTACCATCAGTTATTTTTTATTTCTAGTCCTCTAACTGGTAAGTGGAAGATGCGGAAGAGAAGAAGGCAAGTGTCTTGAGCCATAATAGAATAAACTCTAAACCCATGACAAGGAACATTAGGCATACCAGCCCCTATGGGATGCTTCCCAGAGCTGTGGTAGCCAGCCCCAGGCGGGCAGCAGCAGAGTCCATGAATTCTTTCTTAAAACTCAAAGCTTTGGCTTCCCTGGTGGTCCAGTGGGTAAGGACACCGCCTTGCAGTGCAAGGGGCGCCGGTTCGATCCTTGGCCTGGGAAGATCCCACATGCCATGGAGCAGCTGAACCGATATGTCCAAATACCGAGCCGGAGCTCTGGAGCGCATGTGCCCGGAGCCGGTGCTCTGCGACAACAGAGGCCACCGCGATGGGAGGCCCACACGGGCCAGAGAACAAAGATGGGTGAAAATAGACAAATGAAAGACCAATAGAAGTAGCCCACCCGCCCCCATCCCTCCTCACCCCATCCCCCCCAAAATAAATAAATAAATGTTTAAAAAAAAAAAAAACCTCAAAGCCTTTGAGAAGAGTGAAAGAGTGTAGAGGTTAGGGTTGATGGGGAATGAACTATGAACCTGGTTATAAAAACATCACAGCTTCCATTTTTAAGTTTCTTCTTCATGTTAGTGTTCTAGGCATGTGTCATGGGATATTCCTCATTGTTTACAGTTTATGTTGTAAAACATAAATTATTGTCCCCAAATTAAGGAGGAGGAAATGGAAAGTCAAAAAGATTCTGAATTTTCCAAAGTGACAAGAAGAAGGAAGGGATTTGGTTCTCTCTCTATGGGAAGTTAAATTTGAAGCAGAAGATATTAAGAAGAGGTGGCAAGAATACACAATAATTGTACAAAAAGGTCTTAATGACCTGGATAACCACGATGGTGTGCTCATTCACCTAGAAACAAATATCCTGGAGTATGAAGTCAAGTGGGCTACCAAGGAAGCATTACTACAAACAAAGCTAGTGGAGATGATGGAATTCCAGTTGAGCTGTTTCAAATCCTAAAAGATAATGCTATTAAAGTGCTACACTTAATATGCCAGCAAATTTGGAAAACTCAGCAGTGGCCACAGGACTGGAAAGGGTCTGTTTTCATTCCAGTCCCAAAGAAGGGCAATGACAAAGAACATTCAAACTACTACACAACTGCACTCATTTCACATGCTAGCAAGATAATGCTCAAAAGCCTTCAAGCTAGGTTTCAACAGTATGTGAACCGAGAACTTCCAGGTGTACAATCTGGATTTTAAAAAAGGCAGAGGAACAAGAGATAAATTGCCAATATCTGTTGGATCATTGGAAAAGCAAAGGAACTCCAGAAAAAATTCTACCTCTGATTCATTGACTACACTAAATCTTTGACTGTGTGGATCACAACAAACTGTGGAAAATTCTGAAAGAGATGGGAATACTGGACCACCTTACCTGCCTCCTGTGAAACCTATATGCAGGTCAAGAAGCAACAGTTAGAACCGGACATCAAATAACAGACTGATTCAAAATTGGGAAAGGAGTACATCAAGGCTGTATATTGTCAACCTACTTATTCAACTCATATGTAGAGTACATCATGTGAAATGCCAGAATGTTGAAGCATAAGCTAGAATCAAGATTACTGGGAGAAATATCAATAGCCTCAGGTATGCATATGATACCACCCTAATGGTAGAAAGCAAAGAGGAACTAAAGAGCCACTTGATGAAGGTGAAAA
This sequence comes from Tragulus kanchil, assembly GCA_022376925.1. Classification (NCBI taxonomy): domain Eukaryota; kingdom Metazoa; phylum Chordata; class Mammalia; order Artiodactyla; family Tragulidae; genus Tragulus; species Tragulus kanchil. Next base: position 79,173,290 of record JAIOJX010000031.1, read on the forward strand.
AGGAGAGTGAAAAGCAGGCTTAAAATTCAACATTCAAAAAATGAAGATCATGGCATACGGTCCCATCACTTCACAGCAAATAGATGGGCAAACAATGGAAACAGTGACAGATTTAATTTTCTTGGGTTCCAAAATCACTGAGGACGGTGGCCACAGCCATGAAATTAAGACAGTTGTTCCTTAGAAAACAGTTGTAACAAACCAAGAAGAGGTGGCAAGAATACACAATAATTGTACAAAAAGGTCTTAATGACCTGGATAACCACGATGGTGTGCTCATTCACCTAGAAACAAATATCCTGGAGTATGAAGTCAAGTGGGCTACCAAGGAAGCATTACTACAAACAAAGCTAGTGGAGATGATGGAATTCCAGTTGAGCTGTTTCAAATCCTAAAAGATAATGCTATTAAAGTGCTACACTTAATATGCCAGCAAATTTGGAAAACTCAGCAGTGGCCACAGGACTGGAAAGGGTCTGTTTTCATTCCAGTCCCAAAGAAGGGCAATGACAAAGAACATTCAAACTACTACACAACTGCACTCATTTCACATGCTAGCAAGATAATGCTCAAAAGCCTTCAAGCTAGGTTTCAACAGTATGTGAACCGAGAACTTCCAGGTGTACAATCTGGATTTTAAAAAAGGCAGAGGAACAAGAGATAAATTGCCAATATCTGTTGGATCATTGGAAAAGCAAAGGAACTCCAGAAAAAATTCTACCTCTGATTCATTGACTACACTAAATCTTTGACTGTGTGGATCACAACAAACTGTGGAAAATTCTGAAAGAGATGGGAATACTGGACCACCTTACCTGCCTCCTGTGAAACCTATATGCAGGTCAAGAAGCAACAGTTAGAACCGGACATCAAATAACAGACTGATTCAAAATTGGGAAAGGAGTACATCAAGGCTGTATATTGTCAACCTACTTATTCAACTCATATGTAGAGTACATCATGTGAAATGCCAGAATGTTGAAGCATAAGCTAGAATCAAGATTACTGGGAGAAATATCAATAGCCTCAGGTATGCATATGATACCACCCTAATGGTAGAAAGCAAAGAGGAACTAAAGAGCCACTTGATGAAGGTGAAAAAGGAGAGTGAAAAGCAGGCTTAAAATTCAACATTCAAAAAATGAAGATCATGGCATACGGTCCCATCACTTCACAGCAAATAGATGGGCAAACAATGGAAACAGTGACAGATTTAATTTTCTTGGGTTCCAAAATCACTGAGGACGGTGGCCACAGCCATGAAATTAAGACAGTTGTTCCTTAGAAAAACAGTTGTAACAAACCTAGATAGCATATTAAAAAGCAGAGAGATTCAGGGGTGCTGTATGATGGTTGGGAGGGGTGGGAAGTGGGGGATATACATATGACTAATCTGGGAACATACATATCTGTAAACAACAAAACTCTGTAAAAGTTAAAAGCAAAATAAAGGTTTCCAAAAAAATAAAAAAAGGCAGAGAGATCACTTTGCCAGAAAAGGTCCATATACTCAAAGCTATGGTCTTTTTCAGTAGTCAAGTACAAATGTGAGAGTTGGACCATAAAGAAGACTGAGCTCCAAAGAACCTACATTTTCAAACTGTGGTGCTGGAGAAGACTCTTGAGCATCCTTTAGACAGCAAGGAGATAAAGCCAGTCAATGCCAAAGGAAATCAATCCCAGATATTCATTGGAAGGCCTGATGCTGAAGCTGAATCTCCCATACTTTGGCTACTTGATGTAAGGAGCTGACTCATTGGAAAAGACCTTGATTCTGAGAAAAATTAAAGGCAGGAAGAGAAGGGGACAACAGAGAATGAGATGGTTGGATGGCATCACCAATTCAATGGACATGAGTTTGAACAAATCCAGGAGGTAAGGAAGGACAGGGAAGCCTGGAGTCCTGCAGTCTGTGGGGTCACTAAGAGTCTGACAACACTGAGCAACTGAAGGACAATAGCAGAGGGGCTGGTTTTGCAAATTTTTCTGTCCCTTAGGACCAGCAACTGGATATACTCCTGGCATCTGCAATCCATTTCTGGTTTCTCTGCCCTGGATCATGTTGTTGCTCCTCTAGTCCTAGCAGGCTCTGTGGTTGAAGCAGCAAACCATGCAACAGAAGAGCTCCTGGGAATCTGTATCTTGCCACCATACCTACCCCTTGATATCAGACATATGAATCTATTGACCTTTGAAATCTTCTCTTATCATTTGCCTTCTGGCCCCTAGAATCTCCACTTTCTTTGACCATGTCTAATTTCTTGCTTAATCTCCTTGCTTCTTTTTGTTACTCTAGAATCTACTTTCTATTTGCCACCCAGGACCCTAATGCTTACCTGGATGGCTCTCACTTTTGGCCCTTTTGACCTATTCTATTGGCTCGAGCTTTCAACCATGAGCAGCAGCTTATTTTAGTATCAGCGTGAGTAGGGGTGTATACAACTGAGTCTCCTAATCCTTCTGAATTGGTAGCTTTGGTAGATTTGTGTGTTTATCCCTGTATTTCAGTCAAGGTCACAGGAAGAGGTTAATGCTTTCTCATCTTACTGCTACCAGAGGGGAAGTGGTAAGGGTAAAAAGAAATCCCCAAAGCAGTCTCTGTCTCCAACACAAGTTTTGACCTTCCAAGACCTCCCCATCACTGTTTGTTACACAGATCAGGTCCAAGTGACTTCTACTGACCAGGACTCATAAAATGTACTGTGAGACAGTCCTCTGGCATCTATATTTGTAATCACTAAACTTTATGTGATTTTACCCACAAATTACAGGAGAACAATTACCATGCCATAAAACTTTAGAATCCATGCAATAGTCTTATTAATTATTATAGCTGAATTTATTGAGGGCTTACTCTGTATCAGGCAATATGCCAAACACTTCATATTGATTGTCTCATTGACTCTTCCCAGCAACCCTATGAAGTAATGCTATTGTTATCCAGTTTTATAAATGAGAGGGGGACAGAGAAATTAAGTAACTTGCCTAAAGTTCTCAAATTAATTAGTGGTATATTTTAACCTAGTCAGTCAGACTCTAAAGCCCTAACAATCATCAGGATTTTGTTCGATTATTGTTTTTCCACACAGTCTGGCTTTGCTGTGCTGAAGAATTGTGTTCTCTGCTTTGGAAAATTATTTTGGAATATAAAGAGACAGTTGTTCTCATGATAGTAACTTCCTAAGTGTGACATTTCAGTTTTGATTTTCTAACTGATTTTAATTATATTGTTATGTATTTCAGAGTTCATTTTATAAATCAAATACTCATAAATAATGAGATTTACTTTGGGAGGGTTTACTGTTTTAGGACAAATGCCCCAGTTTTTCATTTAACTTGTTTTATAAACTTGAAGCATGGATGATACAGCTTAAGTATTTTTCCTTTTGAGCAGCTTCATTATTTATCAGCTATATTTGAAATTATAGTCTTAGACTGACCTAGGGCTGAAGAAAATCTACTGATCTAGTGATGTAATGGATTTTAGTGAAACTGTGTTGTTAATAGCAATGTCAACAGCGTCCTGCTTGTTAGCGAGAAGCAGTATGAAAGAGGAATAGAAATTTTCATTCTTGATACTCACACTTCTAACTTCATGTTCTTGAAACAGAGCCTACATACTCTTTGCCAAGAGGTTAATGCTTTCTCATCTTACTGCTACCAGAGGGGAAGTGGTAAGGGTAAAAAGAAATCCCCAAAGCAGTCTCTGTCTCCAACACAAGTTTTGACCTTCCAAGACCTCCCCATCACTGTTTGTTACACAGATCAGGTCCAAGTGACTTCTACTGACCAGGACTCATAAAATGTACTGTGAGACAGTCCTCTGGCATCTATATTTGTAATCACTAAACTTTATGTGATTTTACCCACAAATTACAGGAGAACAATTACCATGCCATAAAACTTTAGAATCCATGCAATAGTCTTATTAATTATTATAGCTGAATTTATTGAGGGCTTACTCTGTATCAGGCAATATGCCAAACACTTCATATTGATTGTCTCATTGACTCTTCCCAGCAACCCTATGAAGTAATGCTATTGTTATCCAGTTTTATAAATGAGAGGGGCACAGAGAAATTAAGTAACTTGCCTAAAGTTCTCAAATTAATTAGTGGTATATTTTAACCTAGTCAGTCAGACTCTAAAGCCCTAACAATCATCAGGATTTTGTTCGATTATTGTTTTTCCACACAGTCTGGCTTTGCTGTGCTGAAGAATTGTGTTCTCTGCTTTGGAAAATTATTTTGGAATATAAAGAGACAGTTGTTCTCATGATAGTAACTTCCTAAGTGTGACATTTCAGTTTTGATTTTCTAACTGATTTTAATTATATTGTTATGTATTTCAGAGTTCATTTTATAAATCAAATACTCATAAATAATGAGATTTACTTTGGGAGGGTTTACTGTTTTAGGACAAATGCCCCAGTTTTTCATTTAACTTGTTTTATAAACTTGAAGCATGGATGATACAGCTTAAGTATTTTTCCTTTTGAGCAGCTTCATTATTTATCAGCTATATTTGAAATTATAGTCTTAGACTGACCTAGGGCTGAAGAAAATCTACTGATCTAGTGATGTAATGGATTTTAGTGAAACTGTGTTGTTAATAGCAATGTCAACAGCGTCCTGCTTGTTAGCGAGAAGCAGTATGAAAGAGGAATAGAAATTTTCATTCTTGATACTCACACTTCTAACTTCATGTTCTTGAAACAGAGCCTACATACTCTTTGCCAAAGCAGCTGATATGGGAAACTTGAAAGCTATGGAGAAAATGGCTGATGCTTTGCTATTTGGAAATTTTGGCATGCAAAACGTAACAGCAGCTATCCAATTATACGAGTCCTTGGCTAAAGAAGGATCATATAAAGCCCAGAACGTGAGTTTTGAAAGAAAATTCAGTCTTAAATAACTCCATCCTGAAATAACTATAGACAAATAACATGTTAGAGGAGCTGAGCCTCTACTACATGAGCCCAGGCCTAGGAAAGTTACCGTAATGCACCAAATGTTCCAACAGGGCACAAGACAGGAGCTCAGGACAAATTTGTATAGCTCCTGAGTGACTTTCAGGAATAGAACAGAGCTGCTTTCTAATCCACCTTCCCATCTTCCATGGCCATTTGTGTGTTTTCTAAAATAATGTGAGAATTCCAAACCCCTAACATAGTTAAATTTTATATAAAATGTACTATATGCACCTATCCAAAGAAACATGGAGCTAAATCCAGCCTTAGGATGATGCTTGCCTGGTTTTTACACTTTAAATATTTTATAAGCTGTATAGATTTCCTTTTCTATTTTAATATGTGTATTTCATTTTATGGGGCTTCCCTGGTGGCTCAGCAGTAAAGAATCTGCCTGCATTTCAGGAGACACAGGTTTGATCCTTGGGTCAGGAAGAGCCCTTGGAGAAGGAAATAGCTACCCACTCTAGTGTTCTTGCCTAAGAAATCCCATGGACATAGAAGCTTGGTGGACTACAGTCCATGGAGTTGCAAAGAGTCGGACACAACTTAGCAACGAGTCAACGAACAAACATTTCATTTTATTCCAAGAATAGCATAAACATTTCATAGAGAATCTGGAAAAGAAAGAAAACAAAAAGTGTCCCTCACAAGCCAACCATCCTGACTGCTTGTGAGGGACATTCTTTGTTTTCTTTATTTCTGTTTGGCTTCTTCCTCTGTGCATCTCTCTTTTCACGTCATCGTATTCACAGGACAAGTGTATATATAATTTCGTTTCTGGATACTTTCAATTAGTACTGTAGCAAGAGTATGTTTTCATGTTCTTGGTTTTCTTAATGAAAACATTTCTTTCTGATTACAAAAGAAATTTATGCTGATTGCAATTAAAAATATCCTGCAAATTCAGAAAGTTTGAGGATGAAAGTTAGAATTACCTAAAAGTTTTTTTCTTCTCAGAGATTCCATCTTTTTTGGAAATTTTGGCATAAACGTAACAGCAGCTATCCAATTATACGAGTCCTTGGCTAAAGAAGGATCATATAAAGCCCAGAACGTGAGTTTTGAAAGAAAATTCAGTCTTAAATAACTCCATCCTGAAATAACTATAGACAAATAACATGTTAGAGGAGCTGAGCCTCTACTACATGAGCCCAGGCCTAGGAAAGTTACCGTAATGCACCAAATGTTCCAACAGGGCACAAGACAGGAGCTCAGGACAAATTTGTATAGCTCCTGAGTGACTTTCAGGAATAGAACAGAGCTGCTTTCTAATCCACCTTCCCATCTTCCATGGCCATTTGTGTGTTTTCTAAAATAATGTGAGAATTCCAAACCCCTAACATAGTTAAATTTTATATAAAATGTACTATATGCACCTATCCAAAGAAACATGGAGCTAAATCCAGCCTTAGGATGATGCTTGCCTGGTTTTTACACTTTAAATATTTTATAAGCTGTATAGATTTCCTTTTCTATTTTAATATGTGTATTTCATTTTATGGGGCTTCCCTGGTGGCTCAGCAGTAAAGAATCTGCCTGCATTTCAGGAGACACAGGTTTGATCCTTGGGTCAGGAAGAGCCCTTGGAGAAGGAAATAGCTACCCACTCTAGTGTTCTTGCCTAAGAAATCCCATGGACATAGAAGCTTGGTGGACTACAGTCCATGGAGTTGCAAAGAGTCGGACACAACTTAGCAACGAGTCAACGAACAAACATTTCATTTTATTCCAAGAATAGCATAAACATTTCATAGAGAATCTGGAAAAGAAAGAAAACAAAAAGTGTCCCTCACAAGCCAACCATCCTGACTGCTTGTGAGGGACATTCTTTGTTTTCTTTATTTCTGTTTGGCTTCTTCCTCTGTGCATCTCTCTTTTCACGTCATCGTATTCACAGGACAAGTGTATATATAATTTCGTTTCTGGATACTTTCAATTAGTACTGTAGCAAGAGTATGTTTTCATGTTCTTGGTTTTCTTAATGAAAACATTTCTTTCTGATTACAAAAGAAATTTATGCTGATTGCAATTAAAAATATCCTGCAAATTCAGAAAGTTTGAGGATGAAAGTTAGAATTACCTAAAAGTTTTCTTCTCAGAGATCATTTTTATTTTCATCCAGTAAATGTAGAAGCTAAGCTTTGGAGTCAGACAGATTCAACTTCAAACCCACTTTCTACCCAGCAAATCCCTTTCCCCTTCTTCTGCCTGAGAATCTGACCTTTGGTTCACTCTCTATTCCTGTTTCCCTGGTGATATGATAGGAATAAAATGTTCACTATTTTTCCAGGTGATGTTACTGTTCCTTGAAAGGACCTCTTCTTGGTAATCTCACTTTGGAGAAACTCTCATGAACTGTAAATATCCAATGATGGTGGCGATTCTTACAGGGACCCTGGACAGTATGGATCCACTATGCCAATGGAGCTGTTACACAGGAAATGAGCCTTATATGTTAGGGTGGCTGCCACACCGCCCTGTGTGGATCTCATCTTTCTTGAGTCTGGGCCATCATCCAAGGGACTAAAGATGAGGGCTGCTGGAGGACTCCCACAGAAAGCAGGCCTGATGCTGCCCTATGGCAAACTCTGATTCCTATGCTGTGTCCACCTGAACAGACTGGTAGCAAGTGTACACTGTGGGAGTCTGTATGTTTCTCTGAACCAGAAGTTGGTCTAGAGGGACTCTGATGGGTAGAGCAGCTTCCCCAAATGTCACCCGTGGAGTTAGGATAATGATAAAACACTGGGTAGTATGTTTATTTGGTTCACTGCTGTGTCTCAAAAAATTATAGTGTAGTACCTGGGACAAGAAAATATAGTTGAATCCCAAATTAATTCATGATGAATGAATTAATGCCATTGTGATGATGAAAAAATGTGTGAAGGCACTTAATTCCATACCTGGAACTTTATAATCGTTCACTAGAAAAAATACACAAATATTATTCCTCTCATTGTTACGCTTCTGGAATTTTCCCTGTAACTTTGTAGAATGTTTTTTGTAGAAATGAGACATAGTTTAATTACTGTTTCCTAATCTTCTTTTTATTCATTTAATAATATATCACACTGACTTGGAGAAAAAGTTTATTTAGGCTTTTCCACAAATTCCTAAGAACAAACTTTTTGGCCAACCCAATAGTTATCTTTCCCTGTGATTATATCCCATATTTAGTTAATCAAAAGTTCCAAAACAGATCAAATATTATCATCATGTCCACCACTACAAATAATATCACCTAGTCCCTCTCCAAATGAGTGAACCTGTGCTTTGTTAGTGGGTATATTAATTTATTAAACCAACAGCTGTTTCTTGGATACTTACTATGTGCCACACTTAATCTTGTTGATGAGGAGAAAAGGATTAACAGGCCAAAGTCCTTATGGGCCAATCTAAAGTATAACAAATAATTGCCACACAATTTAGATAGAGCAGAGTTAAGGTGTGTATAAAGTGTGTTAGGCACAGAAAAGGGTATGACTGACTTTGCCTGGGGCATGTAGGGAAGGCTTCAAGGAAGAAGCAACATTTACACCCAGTCTAGAATATTGGATATTGGCAAAATGAAGGATTTGCCTGTATTTGAATCATGTATTTGATGCAAGGTCAAAATACTACTCCCAGAAAAGAGATTCCAAATTAATATAATTGGTACATTAAACATATGGATTGTAGACAGAGTTTTGATCCACATACTCTAACTAGTATGGTTCTATCACATGGCCACAGACCTCCTGTATATGTGTTCAGTCTCAGGAGGAGAAGAAGGCAAAATGTGGACAAGGACAGACTTTTCCCCTGAAAGGCTGACATTGACTTGATACACAAAATTCAGCCACACTATTTATTGAAATGCTACAACGTTGGTTGGAACGTCTCTGGCACAAGCTCCTCATACATTCTCCTGAACAACCTTAACACCCTTATTCTTCACACAGACTCCCCTTCTACACTTATTAGCCAAAGTGTTATGAAAAAATGTGTGAAGGCACTTAATTCCATACCTGGAACTTTATAATCGTTCACTAGAAAAAATACACAAATATTATTCCTCTCATTGTTACGCTTCTGGAATTTTCCCTGTAACTTTGTAGAATGTTTTTTGTAGAAATGAGACATAGTTTAATTACTGTTTCCTAATCTTCTTTTTATTCATTTAATAATATATCACACTGACTTGGAGAAAAAGTTTATTTAGGCTTTTCCACAAATTCCTAAGAACAAACTTTTTGGCCAACCCAATAGTTATCTTTCCCTGTGATTATATCCCATATTTAGTTAATCAAAAGTTCCAAAACAGATCAAATATTATCATCATGTCCACCACTACAAATAATATCACCTAGTCCCTCTCCAAATGAGTGAACCTGTGCTTTGTTAGTGGGTATATTAATTTATTAAACCAACAGCTGTTTCTTGGATACTTACTATGTGCCACACTTAATCTTGTTGATGAGGAGAAAAGGATTAACAGGCCAAAGTCCTTATGGGCCAATCTAAAGTATAACAAATAATTGCCACACAATTTAGATAGAGCAGAGTTAAGGTGTGTATAAAGTGTGTTAGGCACAGAAAAGGGTATGACTGACTTTGCCTGGGGCATGTAGGGAAGGCTTCAAGGAAGAAGCAACATTTACACCCAGTCTAGAATATTGGATATTGGCAAAATGAAGGATTTGCCTGTATTTGAATCATGTATTTGATGCAAGGTCAAAATACTACTCCCAGAAAAGAGATTCCAAATTAATATAATTGGTACATTAAACATATGGATTGTAGACAGAGTTTTGATCCACATACTCTAACTAGTATGGTTCTATCACATGGCCACAGACCTCCTGTATATGTGTTCAGTCTCAGGAGGAGAAGAAGGCAAAATGTGGACAAGGACAGACTTTTCCCCTGAAAGGCTGACATTGACTTGATACACAAAATTCAGCCACACTATTTATTGAAATGCTACAACGTTGGTTGGAACGTCTCTGGCACAAGCTCCTCATACATTCTCCTGAACAACCTTAACACCCTTATTCTTCACACAGACTCCCCCCTTCTCACTTTAGCTCCCTGTGATCTTCAGCCAAAGTGTTATCTAGATAGGCAGGTCCCTGATCCCATGCTACCACTGGATTCCATTCTGATGGATGCTGGATTCTATTCTGAAATTTTAACTATCATGACTGTCAACAATACAGCAAAATCTATTTCCAGCAGTAAGTCCTCTTGCAGTCGATTTATCTTCTTGTACAAAGAACAGTTAAAGATATTCTGTGATACAAATAGTGCTTTGTTCGATGGCTGGTTTCAGGGACCAGGCTGGCCACATGCCATATCGTTCAAAGTTCTTTAACAGGACTGCCAGGTGACCACCTTTATTCTCAGGCTGTTTGTACCAGATTGATAAAGAAATCATTGCTGGGAACTGTGAAGACCACATAGCAACACAAGTGTGGTTAAAGAGGCAGAAATGTATGCTGAGAATGATCATGAGAGAGAGTGTGAGGGATAGATGTAAAGATAGAGAGAGAATGAAAGTGAAGACACCTATCTCTGGAGAATAGGTCAAGAGCAGTTGAAAATACTGAAATGTGATAGATAGGAGAAGTCACAGTGCCAGAGTGCTAGTGGAGACCATTTAACAAAGAAAACAAAAAAGATATAAACTCAGATTATAAAGTTACACTGAGGGGGTGTGAGAAGAAATGCAGTTTCAGGCTATGTATAAAAGGGAAGCTGGATGGAGGAAAGGAGGCATAAGTATTTCTTTTCATGCACCTTGAATGGCTCACCTCGTGAAAATCCAAATAAACTGAAATAAGTCTCAATAAGGGCAAAAAGAAAAGCAACCAAGATTGTAAACAGAGCCCATTGAATTTATTTTCAAGAAAACAGAACTAAAGAAAACTATTCATGAATGGCCGTAGTCGTCATGAAAATGGTGAAAACTGAAGAAAGAACAAACAAAAATAAAAAATAAAGGATAACTTATAAGATATTACACTACACCAGCTAGAGATAGATAAGTTACGTGTTTTTTATTTCTCTGATTCGCACATAGGAAGCAGAAATTCGGTATTAGAAACACTCACTCTTTTTTTGATATTGATGAATGGTTTTCATAGAAAAATGTGTTTGTTTGCCAAGCAAGAAGGTAGGGCCTAAACCTCATTTGGTTTAAGAATCAAGAAATGGATCATTTACATTGTATCACCTTAATATTAACTGAATCATATAATGATTATTAGCACTGGATTACTACTGAAAAAAGTCATGTTTAGTATCAAATAATCTCTTTTATAATTCTAGAATTACCTGTGTAGAGCATTTATTTTTGATGTGAATCATCTTTTTGTATAAAGGGTACAAAAAGGATCTGAGTTTTTCATCAAGGTTGATTCGCATTTTTGTTTGGCTTGCAATTTGAGCTAAAAGGAATGACCGCAGATGCTTTCAAGCCTTGTATAGTAATTATAATAATGAAATGCTTGATCTCTTTTTCTCTTTTAATTTTCCATATAAAATAAAAGGAGGAACATTTCATTTTTAAATTGTTATTATGGAACCTGAGTAATTTACTTTGAAATTTATCAAAATATCCTCTACAATTAATCTTTCCATTTAAATTCCAGCTGTTATAACACAGCACAGTGGTTGAGCTCCGAGTCTTATAAACAAATCTAATTTGCAGAGCTTGACCTTTTAAAACCACTGAAAGTGTCTTCGATGTCATCACTATAGCGTAGCTTCTCTTCAACTCACAGCATTTTTTTCTGGATTAAGATTTAATCATTCTATAATCCCTTTCATTTCATGTCAGCCCTTATCTCAGAAAAGACCAAAGACCAAAAACTAATTACTATAAAGATGTTAGGTGCCAGTGCCCAACTGTAAAGAAAGAGGACAATCCTGACTATAATTGGTATATTTGCTATATGACAGCCTATGACATCTTTTGTCTTTCTCTAGTGACGGCCATGCTCAAAAAGTGGAGAAAAAAAAAAGTTGAGCCCTCCAGAGAAATAATTCAAAATCACCCATTTTTATTTTTCTGCTAAAGAGAGAGGAAACATGCTCTTTGATTTGATTACTTGAGGCTGCGAAAATCATGGTTTTAGCTCCTTACTTTAGGGAGCAAGCTTTATACAGAGAAAGTGCTTCCCCAAAATCATAGGATGGAAATTAACTCCCACACAATCCACAACTTCAAAACCCCGCAATTGTCCCCAAGAGGATCAGACCAGAAACAGGTAGGCTCTGAAAAAAGATGATACACTGTTGGTGAAAGTATCTTAAACTACAAGCTCAACTGAGTAGAACAGTATCCTCACTTTCTTATATAAAGGTCAGTAGTAAACCAGATTCTAAATTCTAATTGAGCAGAATCAAAAATTGCCAGGAGTTGCAAGAAAAATTATTTAGCCAATAACATTGGCTAAGGATATTTTTACAAGGACCAATTTATCCATTTGAAATATAACTATAAAGATTAGAGGAGTACCAAGATTCCAAAAACAGCCTTTGTGATCAACTTTCCTAAAACGGGAACCTCTGAGACTAAAGAGGAACTAGCAGAATCATAATTATTTTTAGTTTATGAATTGATTCAATTAAAAATTATAAACCATATGTTAGAGCTATTGTGCTTTTCGGAACTGAACCCTGAAGTCAATTTCCTAGTTTAATATGGCTAATCTGGGATCATACATGTCTGTAAACAACCAAACTCTGTACAAGGAAAAAGTAAAATAAAAATTTTAAAAAAAAGTAAAGGTATAAACTTTCTACTATAAACCAGTACTAGGAATGTAATGTACAGCATGAGAAATATAACTAACTGCTGTGTGTTACATATGAAAGCTGTTAAGAGAGTAAATCCTGCGTTCTCATCATTTGGAAAAATAGTTTTTTCTATTTAACTTTTTATCTGTGAGATTATAGATATCCACTAAACTTAAGAGCATATTGCAGGATACATGTAAGGCAAATCATTGTGTTGTACACCTGAAACTTCCATCGTGCTATATGTCAATTATATCTCAATATAACTGGAAGAAAATAATAAAATAAAAATAAAGTTCTGCATTGTTAAAAAAAATTCCTAGTTTAATAAGTGACATAGTTCTTTGTCCTTGAAATTGTAATAAGAAAAAAGTTTTGAGAAATTACTCACTTTCTCTTTTGATGGAATTATCAGACCTTGTTGTATCTTGATCTTAGGGAGATATTTAACAAAGTCTTGCATTATGTTCTCATAAGTTAGATGAAAAAGTAGAGATGTGGTCTTTGATAGTAATAAATCAAGAGTACAGACTAATGGATTGATTCCAAGGTGAAAACAATTCTGGCAGTCCACCGCAAGATGCTGCCTATGACCCTGTAGTCTTCAAATATTCCATCAGCTACCAAGTTGAGTGTGTGCTTGTCTGCTAAGTCGCTTAAGATGTGTCCAGCTCTTTGCGACTCTATGAACTGTAGCCCTCCAGGCTCCTCTGTCCATGGGATTTTCCAGGCAAGAATACTGGAGTGTGTTGCCCATGCTGTCCTGTGGCTAATACCAAATTGTTTTTAATATGAAGCATGAAAAGAAAGGCATATTATCAATTATCTATATAGGAGTGTGGAATGAGCCTCTAAAATGGAGATAGGAATGATAAAGTTACAAATGAGTAGAAGCTTGAACATATTAGGAACACCAAAACAGGCTATTAAAATTATGTTCTGACAAAAAATAGTATTATGACTCTATTGAGAAGGGGAACAAAAAGAGAAAAGAAGAAAGTCATAGAGATGCCTTAAATTATCACCTATCATATTGCAAATCTATATCCAATGTGTGAAATATATAAATTAACAGCAAGTAGGAGCAACTTATCAGGAGTCCTAATGGTGGTAATTATCAGAAGAAAAAAGCTAACATAATTAAAAGTGATTTTCTCTGAGGAGAAGAATAAGGAGTTTCCTAGAAATAAGCAAAGCATTGATATTTATATTTTAAGTCCTCAGAAGTATTAGAATTTTAATTTTTAATACATATGCATTTCTTTGATGACAAATAAAAAGTTAAGTTTAGATAATATCTCTTATCTCACAAAGGAATTATTCTTGACATAAACAACAGAAATCTTCTCCCTCTGAAAAGGACCCAGCATCTTTGGAAAATGTCAAATTCTGGGTCTGGGGCAAGAAATGTATATTTCTTCTACAAGAAATGTAGAAGATAATGTTGAAGCATCTTATCCTACCTGATACCAGAAATCTGTCAGAAAATACTAGGGTTGGGAAGGCCTTAGCTGTCCAGTGGTTAAGATTAGGTGCTTTGAGATGGGCTTTAACTACTTCAAAGGAGAGATGGCTGGAAGTAATGCTACATCACTTTGAAGGCTGAGTCATAAAAAGGATACAGCTCTGCTTGGCTGTCTCTCAGGGTGCTCATTCTTGGAACTCAGTTACCAGGCTGTGAAGAAGCTCACATAGTAGGAGACATCCCATGTTGCTGTTCTGGCCGTTAGCCTCTGCTAAGGTTTCAACCGACAGCTAAAATCAACTACCAAACTTATGAATGAACCAGAACTCACAACTATTACAACTCCGGCCCTTGAGTTTTCCAACTGAGGACCACATATCATGAATCAGAGAAAAGCCATCCCCTTTCTAACTTGACTAAACTCCTGACCCACTGAATCCTTAGCATAATAAATAGTCATCTTATGACACCAAGTTGCTGGATGATTTGTTACACAAGCCATAGTAACTGGAACAAAGATATTAATATTCAGAATTAAAAGGGCAGATTGCACTTTTCTCAGAAGCACCTGATACCCGTGCTTTTTGAGAATCATTTACATGGCACACTTTTTGAGAATCATTTGACCAAATATATATCAGGGTTTATTTCTTGTCTCTTTATACTGTTCCATTGGTCTATGTCTGTCTTTATGCTTTTGACTTACTCTAGTTTTGTAATTATATTTTGAAATTAGGAAGTTGTGAGGCCTTTAGCTTTGTTATTTTCCTCAAGATAGATGAGTTTTGTGAGTTTACATGTGAGAATCTATATAAATTTTAGGATTTTTTTCATATTTCTGCAAAATGGCATTGAACTTTCCATAGGAGTTGCGCTAAATCTGTAATCTCTCCAGGTATAAACTAACAACCTTAGGTCTTTCAATACATAAATGTAGGATATTTTCCATTTATTTATGTATTTTCAGATTTTTTTAAGCAATCTTTTATAGTTTTTAGTGTACAAGTCTTTCACTCCCTTGATTAGTTTATTCTTAAGTATAAGGTTTTTTGGATACTTTTGTGTTAGGGCAAACATTCTTTCATTTCCACTTGGATTCCTTTTAGCAATTCTTTTAAGGCAGCTCTAGTGTTAATGAATTCCCTCAGCTTTTGTTTATCTAATAAGTTCTATATTTCTTCTTCATTTGTGAGGACTTGTTTGGCCAGATACAGTATTCTTAGTTGATAGCTTTTTTCTTTCAACATTTTTAATATCTCATCTCACTCCCTTCTGATCTGTAATGTTTCTGCTGAGGTATCTGCTAATAATCATATGGAAACTTTGTATTTAACAAGTCTCTTTTCTCTTGCTGCATCCAATGTTCTGTGTCTGACTTTTGGTAGTTTGTTTATAATCTGTCTTGGCATTGGCCTCTTCAAGATCATCCCACTTAGAGTTCTTTGAACTTGAATTTGGGTGCCTATTTCCTTTCTAAGGTTTGAGAAGTTTTCAGCCAAATTTTCTTAAAGTAAGCTCTCTTCCCCTTTTTCTCTCACTCTTCTGTGACTCCCAAAATATGTTTTATAATGTTATTATATGTAGTATAATGTTCAGTCTGCTGGTAACATTTAAGTCACTTAGACTTTCTTCATGTTTTAAAATTCCTTTCTCTTTTGTTCTTCTGGCTCAGTCATTTCAAATGACCTGTGTTTAAGTTAACTGATTCTTTTTTCTGTTTGACTGAGTCTGTTGTTGAATTTCTCTAGTGAAATGTTCAATTCCATTATTTTATTCTTCTGCTCCAGATAGATGAGTTTTGTGAGTTTACATGTGAGAATCTATATAAATTTTAGGATTTTTTTCATATTTCTGCAAAATGGCATTGAACTTTCCATAGGAGTTGCGCTAAATCTGTAATCTCTCCAGGTATAAACTAACAACCTTAGGTCTTTCAATACATAAATGTAGGATATTTTCCATTTATTTATGTATTTTCAGATTTTTTTAAGCAATCTTTTATAGTTTTTAGTGTACAAGTCTTTCACTCCCTTGATTAGTTTATTCTTAAGTATAAGGTTTTTTGGATACTTTTGTGTTAGGGCAAACATTCTTTCATTTCCACTTGGATTCCTTTTAGCAATTCTTTTAAGGCAGCTCTAGTGTTAATGAATTCCCTCAGCTTTTGTTTATCTAATAAGTTCTATATTTCTTCTTCATTTGTGAGGACTTGTTTGGCCAGATACAGTATTCTTAGTTGATAGCTTTTTTCTTTCAACATTTTTAATATCTCATCTCACTCCCTTCTGATCTGTAATGTTTCTGCTGAGGTATCTGCTAATAATCATATGGAAACTTTGTATTTAACAAGTCTCTTTTCTCTTGCTGCATCCAATGTTCTGTGTCTGACTTTTGGTAGTTTGTTTATAATCTGTCTTGGCATTGGCCTCTTCAAGATCATCCCACTTAGAGTTCTTTGAACTTGAATTTGGGTGCCTATTTCCTTTCTAAGGTTTGAGAAGTTTTCAGCCAAATTTTCTTAAAGTAAGCTCTCTTCCCCTTTTTCTCTCACTCTTCTGTGACTCCCAAAATATGTTTTATAATGTTATTATATGTAGTATAATGTTCAGTCTGCTGGTAACATTTAAGTCACTTAGACTTTCTTCATGTTTTTAAAATTCCTTTCTCTTTTTGTTCTTCTGGCTCAGTCATTTCAAATGACCTGTGTTTAAGTTAACTGATTCTTTTTTTTCTGTTTGACTGAGTCTGTTGTTGAATTTCTCTAGTGAAATGTTCAATTCCATTATTTTATTCTTCTGCTCCAGAATTTTAGTAGGATTTTTTAAAACAGTTTCTATCTCTTTGCTGATATTCTCATTTTATTTATGTATCATTCTCCTGATTTCATTTAGTTGTTTATATGTGTTTTCTTATAACATTTTGAGCTTAAAATGATTATTTTGAATTACTTGTCTGGTAATGTAAAAATCTCCATTTTTTTAAGGTAGTCTTTAAAGATCTATTTTATTTTTTTGATTGGGCCATATTTCCTTGTTTCTTCCTGCGCTTAGTTTTTTTATTGCTATGATTTATGTATTTGGAAAAACATCCTTGCCCATCTATACAGACTGGATCTATACAAAGGAACACCTTAACCAATAAACATAGCTAGAGATCTCTTGAATAGTTTCTGGAAATGTATCTTCCCCTAATTTGTGTTTGTTATTTCTGGATTACAGAGTTTTCTTTTTCAAGAGACAGTAATTGCTTGTTCTTTCAGATGGTACTGCATCCTGTGGTACTCTCCAGGTTCTCAACGGTTACAGCAAGCCCCTAAGCTCTCTATTTCGCTTAGAGGCCCCTGTATGTAAAACATGCCAGGTCTGTCAATGCTCTAAATCAGGTGAGATGAAAGCCAGATCTTTGATCAGCCACTCTTTGAAAATCAGAATTCTGTTTTTCTCTTTCCTTTCCAAGGAAGAAGCCACAATTTGGGCTCTTACTCCTGACTGTGCTGACTGCCGTGTGCAGTGTGCTACAAGCTTCCCTGGTGTCTCAGGGGTAAAGAACCAACCTGCCAAAGCAGGAGACGTGGGTTCAATTCCTGGGTCAAGAAGCTCCCCTGGAGAGGGAAATGGCAACCCACTCCAGTATTCTTGCCTGGGAAATCCCATGAACGGAGGAGCCTGGCAGAGTACAGTCCATGGAGTTACAAAAGAGACAGACATAACAACAAGTTCTCTGGTGTTTCAGTAATCTTCTGAGCTCTCAGCAGGTCCCTGGGGAATCCAAAGTATTCTGGTTTCCCACTGGCACTCTGTGTTAGACTGGACAGAAACCAGTGCCTCAGGCATTCTCACCAAAAGCTGGAATATTGAACCTAACTTCCACTCTCCTTTCTCCCTCCCAACAGAGAAGCTCCCAATTGAACTTTTACTTTTGATCACATCAAGTTGTGCTGGCTTGGGGATGAGTGATTGCAGGTTAAATAAAATGGCCTTTCACATGTGGGTTCTTAGCTCGACTAGGATCGAACCTGCATTGCCTGGATTGAAAGGCAAACTCTTAAACCACTGGACATCCAGGGAAGTCCCTCTTTGGGTATTTTTGCAGGCAGTTTCATCTGTCTGAAGTCTACCCCACTGTAAACACATCCTCTGTTAAGGCCTACCTCCTTAATTTAGGGACTTCCCATGTGATGCTAGTTAAAAAAACCAATTGCCAGTGAAAGTAGACATAAGAGACTCTGGTTTGATTCCTAGATCAGGAGGATCCTGTGGAGGAGAGTATGGCAACCCACTCCAGTATTCTTGCCTGGGGAATCCCATGGACAGAGGAGCCTGGCAGGCTACAGTCCATAGGGTCACACAGAGTTGGACATGACAGAAGCAACTTAGCATGCACACATGTCTTAACTTAGCTCTTGTTAAGAAGACACTCTTCCAGGCCTCTGGATCCCCTGCCCAAACGTGTAACATCTTGGTTGTGATGCTGATCACATTAAATGACTCTCCAACCACACTTCTCAATTTGACTGCAAATTTCAAAGCTGGTCATCGCATCTTTGTGTCCTCATTACCCAGCATGATTCTGACATATAAAGCTCCATAAATTTTTGCTGAATTTAAATTACAAAGCAAGCTCCGCTTGTATGGACTCCACACTCCCCAAATAACCTTTTGATAATTTTACTTCCCTGGTAGCTACCGCTGATGGAGCAAACACATGTTCCGTCAGATGAATGTGAGTATCTGGGCCATATGACAGGGCATTCATTCCCAGCAGTAAATTAGTAAATTTAAATAAATAAAATAAAATGGCTTTTCAGACCTACTTCAATGGCCTGTTCTTTGCTGTGAGCTTGACTGGTTAACAATGGTTTCTTAACTGGTTTCTGGGGTTCTCATAAAGGGTTTTTGGAATGTGTATTTTGGCTCCATTGGAGGAACAAGCCTGGGACTTCCTGTTATACCATCTTGCTCTTGTTCAGACCATGACTTTTTATTCAATATAATTTTTTCTGTTTGAGTTTTTTATATCCATCACATTTTATTTTTAAAATATGAAGAAAATATTCAAATTGAAAATTTAACATATTGGAGAGAAAGTCTTTTCATTGCTAAGAAAGGCAAATGTATACAGAACACTGGTTTATATTATTTTATCACTATAATTATTCTCAAGTTCAGTAAGTATTAGCTTTTCCACATGTATTATACAAAGCTTCCACTATTGTGACCTTTTCTAAATTCATGCAGCCTTAGAAAAAGTATAATAATGTAACTTGCTATGCTATAAGAAATAAGTTAATAATATAAATAATTATAAAGCAGATATTTAAAAGAGCCTTTACTAGTGCTTGGTAGGAATAACTGTAAAATGGATTTACTGAATTTTTCTTTTTCTTTTGGGCTTTAGGCATTAGGATTTTTGTCTTCTTATGGAATAGGAATGGAATACAATCAAGCTAAGGTAAGGTCATTCTATTCCTTCTGAAATAAAAAATGATTTTTTTAAGGGACACTGAATAGAGGGTCTACTCTTTGAGTGAAGGGCTCACTCTAGAGTGGTGAGTAAGAGCATAGCTCAATAGTTAGAGAGGTTTAGGGTCCTAATGCCATTAGTTTATTAATGTTCCATATAGCCAAGTTTCAAATATGTACTCCGTAGGGATTTAGTGATGTCCATAGACTTCAGAACTCAGTAAACCCTAGTGAATGGCAGCCATCAAAAAAAGTTTTAGTTCAGGTTCACTGTTGGATGAAAAAAGCAAGCTCCGCTTGTATGGACTCCACACTCCCAAATAACCTTTTGATAATTTTACTTCCCTGGTAGCTACCGCTGATGGAGCAAACACATGTTCCGTCAGATGAATGTGAGTATCTGGGCCATATGACAGGGCATTCATTCCCAGCAGTAAATTAGTAAATTTAAATAAATAAAATAAAATGGCTTTTCAGACCTACTTCAATGGCCTGTTCTTTGCTGTGAGCTTGACTGGTTAACAATGGTTTCTTAACTGGTTTCTGGGGTTCTCATAAAGGGTTTTTGGAATGTGTATTTTGGCTCCATTGGAGGAACAAGCCTGGGACTTCCTGTTATACCATCTTGCTCTTGTTCAGACCATGACTTTTTATTCAATATAATTTTTTCTGTTTGAGTTTTTTATATCCATCACATTTTATTTTTAAAATATGAAGAAAATATTCAAATTGAAAATTTAACATATTGGAGAGAAAGTCTTTTCATTGCTAAGAAAGGCAAATGTATACAGAACACTGGTTTATATTATTTTATCACTATAATTATTCTCAAGTTCAGTAAGTATTAGCTTTTCCACATGTATTATACAAAGCTTCCACTATTGTGACCTTTTCTAAATTCATGCAGCCTTAGAAAAAGTATAATAATGTAACTTGCTATGCTATAAGAAATAAGTTAATAATATAAATAATTATAAAGCAGATATTTAAAAGAGCCTTTACTAGTGCTTGGTAGGAATAACTGTAAAATGGATTTACTGAATTTTTCTTTTTCTTTTGGGCTTTAGGCATTAGGATTTTTGTCTTCTTATGGAATAGGAATGGAATACAATCAAGCTAAGGTAAGGTCATTCTATTCCTTCTGAAATAAAAAATGATTTTTTTAAGGGACACTGAATAGAGGGTCTACTCTTTGAGTGAAGGGCTCACTCTAGAGTGGTGAGTAAGAGCATAGCTCAATAGTTAGAGAGGTTTAGGGTCCTAATGCCATTAGTTTATTAATGTTCCATATAGCCAAGTTTCAAATATGTACTCCGTAGGGATTTAGTGATGTCCATAGACTTCAGAACTCAGTAAACCCTAGTGAATGGCAGCCATCTTTATTTAAAGAGGAAGAGAATGAAATTTGAGATTTATTTTGGAGTAGTTCAAGGTTCACTGTTGGTCTAGGAATAAAAAAGCAGTGATTGGGTTTGGGCTTCAAATTTAGATGTTGAATAATTTTTTTTTTTTAACTTTAGGCACTGATATATTACACCTTTGGAAGTGCCGGAGGAAGCATGATATCCCAGATGATTTTGGTTTGTAGTTAAATATTTTTGGGCCCAAATAGGTGTGTTATAAATACAGCATCATCAGAATATTAAGAATTTATATGCCTGTATTTTAGGGGTACAGATATTTGTCAGGAATCAATGTTCTGCAGAATTGTGAAGTTGCCCTAAGTCATTACAAGAAAGTTGCAGATTATAGTGAGTAATCCATGTAATTTATTTTAAGATAAAGAGACTTGCCAAGCAATTAAAACAGTAAATCAATACAAGTTGAAATATTTATGAAACTGTGTTTTCATCAGTTATAATACAGTTCTTTTAAACAATGTAGAGTTTCTGATTTCTTAAGTTACTTTTCAAAAAGTTTTAAATGATTATACTCATCTTTTATTTTTGTTAACTCATGTCTCCAAATAATTCTGTTTTACTTGATCCTGTGATCTTCTTTCCTTAAATTGAGAATTTAAATATAACAGCAATACATATTAAGCAGTTTCTATAATTCAGACATTTTGAATATAAGATGACTTGTTAAAAATTCCTGAAGAAATGAATGTAAGGTATATACATTAGCAATCTCTATCACTGCATTTGAGAACAATTTAAGTCACCATTATTCTATTACCCTATTTTTTGTCTACAAAAAAAAATAGTACATGAGGTTAATTATATATTCCTAAAATTTTCAAAGTTATATGTAATATTTCTATATGCAGCACCACTGAATTGGATTACATAATAGAGCTTTAAAATAAAATTCTTCTGAGAAATGAGTAAGGTAAAGTCCAGCTGTATAATTTCTATAATCAGTAAAACATCCAAATTTACATCTCTAACATGATTAAGATCTGAGGAAAAAAAAGAAGAAAAAACTACTTTTTAATTTAAGATGTTTTTATGTACTTAATGAAATCAATATTATTTGATATGCATATTTCAAACTGCATACTTTGTTAGGTTTACTCCAGCATATTTATAGTTTATTTTCAGACTATCCATAGGAAGTAATTAAGAAGCAGTTCTTACTCATATTGTAGTTTCAAGATACCCATAAAAGTCAGTGATTGAAGGGTTGGTTACTAGTTAAATATTTTTGGGCCCAAATAGGTGTGTTATAAATACAGCATCATCAGAATATTAAGAATTTATATGCCTGTATTTTAGGGGTACAGATATTTGTCAGGAATCAATGTTCTGCAGAATTGTGAAGTTGCCCTAAGTCATTACAAGAAAGTTGCAGATTATAGTGAGTAATCCATGTAATTTATTTTAAGATAAAGAGACTTGCCAAGCAATTAAAACAGTAAATCAATACAAGTTGAAATATTTATGAAACTGTGTTTTCATCAGTTATAATACAGTTCTTTTAAACAATGTAGAGTTTCTGATTTCTTAAGTTACTTTTCAAAAAGTTTTAAATGATTATACTCATCTTTTATTTTTGTTAACTCATGTCTCCAAATAATTCTGTTTTACTTGATCCTGTGATCTTCTTTCCTTAAATTGAGAATTTAAATATAACAGCAATACATATTAAGCAGTTTCTATAATTCAGACATTTTGAATATAAGATGACTTGTTAAAAATTCCTGAAGAAATGAATGTAAGGTATATACATTAGCAATCTCTATCACTGCATTTGAGAACAATTTAAGTCACCATTATTCTATTACCCTATTTTTTGTCTACAAAAAAAAATAGTACATGAGGTTAATTATATATTCCTAAAATTTTCAAAGTTATATGTAATATTTCTATATGCAGCACCACTGAATTGGATTACATAATAGAGCTTTAAAATAAAATTCTTCTGAGAAATGAGTAAGGTAAAGTCCAGCTGTATAATTTCTATAATCAGTAAAACATCCAAATTTACATCTCTAACATGATTAAGATCTGAGGAAAAAAAAGAAGAAAAAACTACTTTTTAATTTAAGATGTTTTTATGTACTTAATGAAATCAATATTATTTGATATGCATATTTCAAACTGCATACTTTGTTAGGTTTACTCCAGCATATTTATAGTTTATTTTCAGACTATCCATAGGAAGTAATTAAGAAGCAGTTCTTACTCATATTGTAGTTTCAAGATACCCATAAAAGTCAGTGATTGAAGGGTTGGTTGCATTCTTCTGACATCTGTCTTTTTTCCTGAGCCAGTTTGGCTAAGGTCTTCAGTAGGGTCTCACATATATTAATACAATGATTGTCCTGGTTACAAAGAACAAGTAGTGTCCTATACTTTTCTCAGAACCAAATAAACAAAATTAGCAAATTTCTATCTTCTAAGGATATTTCTATTCTGTTAGTAGACCAGATCTTTGCACAGAGAATAGGCCTGGTAATGTTTTCTCTAAGATGACTGTTACCTATTGCAACCTGTGTATTCTGGCTATTCTCTGACTTGTTTCTGTTCACAGTTGCTGACAAATTGGAAAAAAGTGAAGGTATTCCAGTGGAAAAAGTGAGACTAACTGAAAGACCTGAAAATCTGAGTACTAACAGTGAGATTTTGGATTGGGACATATACCAATACTATAAATTTTTGGCAGAAAGAGGAGATGTTCAGATACAAGTAAAGTATACCGACAAGCTTACATTTTTACAATGTATAAATCAAAGGGCTTGGTTCTCTCTTAGCCCTAGAAGGACTGAAAGCACCCCATCTTGATTGGGAAAGGGAAAAGAACCCCCTCCTCTTTGTTCTACTCCTTATTTGTTCCAAAACTTACAGTTTCTTATAGCTTATGAAAGAGCCAGTTGCCATAGTAATGGCATTTTTTATTGCATGTCCTCCTAAAAAACTTACTAAAACAAAAAACTAGATTGTAATTATAAAAAAAGGTACCATGAATGTTGGTTTTCAGATGAATGAACTCTTACCAGGATTCAGAAGTAGCCTGTCTTTGGAAATGGGAAAGCATTTGTGTGACCTTTGAGAGCCAAGAGTTTAGGCCCGTGATGTACTTGGATGTTGCCGACATCATCAGGCCAACTTCCTGCCCCTGAGGAAGCCATATGCCCAATATCAACCATTTACTCAATAAAACACAGAGTCAGGAATGGTTTCCTTCCTCTTTTCTAAGACATGCCAACTGCAGCAAATTGGATCAATTCACTGTAATAAAATCAAGTTTTTTCTTTTCTTTATTAAGAAAAAATACTATTGCTAAAATTATTTTCAAAACTCATCACTTCTAGGTATCTCTTGGACAGTTACATCTAATTGGGAGGAAAGGTCTAGATCAAGATTACTATGTAAGTCAATCTCAAGCTTCAGTCATGTGGGTGGGAGGATTGTGGTGAAGGGAGGCCAAAGGTGGGTAGAAGAGTTGCTGGGGAAAGCCCACTGCTGCTTCCTTGGTCAGATCTGCTTCCCAGCTTTTGAAGAACAAAGTTCTTTGCACAGAGAATAGGCCTGGTAATGTTTTCTCTAAGATGACTGTTACCTATTGCAACCTGTGTATTCTGGCTATTCTCTGACTTGTTTCTGTTCACAGTTGCTGACAAATTGGAAAAAAGTGAAGGTATTCCAGTGGAAAAAGTGAGACTAACTGAAAGACCTGAAAATCTGAGTACTAACAGTGAGATTTTGGATTGGGACATATACCAATACTATAAATTTTTGGCAGAAAGAGGAGATGTTCAGATACAAGTAAAGTATACCGACAAGCTTACATTTTTACAATGTATAAATCAAAGGGCTTGGTTCTCTCTTAGCCCTAGAAGGACTGAAAGCACCCCATCTTGATTGGGAAAGGGAAAAGAACCCCCTCCTCTTTGTTCTACTCCTTATTTGTTCCAAAACTTACAGTTTCTTATAGCTTATGAAAGAGCCAGTTGCCATAGTAATGGCATTTTTTATTGCATGTCCTCCTAAAAAACTTACTAAAACAAAAAACTAGATTGTAATTATAAAAAAAGGTACCATGAATGTTGGTTTTCAGATGAATGAACTCTTACCAGGATTCAGAAGTAGCCTGTCTTTGGAAATGGGAAAGCATTTGTGTGACCTTTGAGAGCCAAGAGTTTAGGCCCGTGATGTACTTGGATGTTGCCGTACATCATCAGGCCAACTTCCTGCCCCTGAGGAAGCCATATGCCCAATATCAACCATTTACTCAATAAAACACAGAGTCAGGAATGGTTTCCTTCCTCTTTTCTAAGACATGCCAACTGCAGCAAATTGGATCAATTCACTGTAATAAAATCAAGTTTTTTCTTTTCTTTATTAAGAAAAAATACTATTGCTAAAATTATTTTCAAAACTCATCACTTCTAGGTATCTCTTGGACAGTTACATCTAATTGGGAGGAAAGGTCTAGATCAAGATTACTATGTAAGTCAATCTCAAGCTTCAGTCATGTGGGTGGGAGGATTG
>JAIOJX010000031.1:80495242-80570862 GCA_022376925.1 Tragulus kanchil
GCGCCCAGAGCTGGTGTTCTGCGACAACAGAGGCCACCGTGATGGGAGGCCCACACAGGCCAAAGAACAAAGATGGATGAAAATGGACAAATGAAAGGCCAATAGAAGTGGCCCGCCTGCTCCCCTCCCTCCCCACCCAACCCCTCCACCAAAATAAATAAATAAATAAATCTTTAAAAAAAAACCTTCCTGCAGTGTGTACATGGCCATCCCAAACTCCCTAACAGCCCTTCCCCCACCATCATTCCCCCTGGGAGTCCTGTTCTCTAAGTCTGTGAGTCTCTTTCTGTTTTGCACGAAAGTTCATTTGTATCCTTTCTTTCTAGATTCCACATAAAAGGGATGACATATGCTATTTCTCCTTCTCTATGACTTCCTTTCCACTGTGCGACACTCTCTAGGTCTGGACCCTGTTTCTCCTTTAATAATTGACTCACAAGTCCTGTATTGGCAGGTGGAATTCACTTTGTCTTACTCTATTAATGGACGAAACTTCTTTAAAAGTTGAGTCACACTTCAGTTTTTTTTCTAGAGCATGGGCTTAGTTGGTCCACAGCATATAGGATTGTAACAGACCAGGAATGGAACCCAGGTGTCCTGTATTGGCAGGTGGATTCTTTATCGTTGAATCACCTGTGAAGTCCACATTTGACCTTTTAAAAAGAATTCTTTAAACATGAGGCAATTTCCCTTTTCCATCATTTGCTAAATTATCTTCCTCGGAAATTTCCTCTGGACTTCTCCCCCAACTAAACTTTAGACTTTTAATTTTGTATGGAGGATAGCCCATATGAACATAGTTGTGATAGTTTCAGGTGAACAGCAAAGGGACTCAGCCATCCATATGCGTGTGTCCAGTCTTCCCCAAGCTCCCCTCCCATCCAGGCTGCCACATAGCACGGAGAAGAGTTCCCTGTGCTCTACAAGAGGTCCTTGCTGTTATCCATTTTCAATACTGCAGTGTGTGGGCTTCCCTGGTGGTCCAGTGGGTAAGGACACCATCTTGCAGTGCAAGGGGCGCCGATTCGATCCCTGGCCTGGGAAGATCCCATGTGCTACAGAGCGACTGGACCCATGTGTCCATTACCAAGCCGGAGCTCTGGAGCGCATGCGCCCAGAGCTGGTGTTCTGCGACAACAGAGGCCACCGTGATGGGAGGCCCACACAGGCCAAAGAACAAAGATGGATGAAAATGGACAAATGAAAGGCCAATAGAAGTGGCCCGCCTGCTCCCCTCCCTCCCCACCCAACCCCTCCACCAAAATAAATAAATAAATAAATCTTTAAAAAAAAACCTTCCTGCAGTGTGTACATGGCCATCCCAAACTCCCTAACAGCCCTTCCCCCACCATCATTCCCCCTGGGAGTCCTGTTCTCTAAGTCTGTGAGTCTCTTTCTGTTTTGCACGAAAGTTCATTTGTATCCTTTCTTTCTAGATTCCACATAAAAGGGATGACATATGCTATTTCTCCTTCTCTATGACTTCCTTTCCACTGTGCGACACTCTCTAGGTCTGGACCCTTTATCGAGGTAAGAGTTTCTCCTTTTTAATAATTGACTCACAAGTCTATCTGTAAATAAACAACACGACGTGTCTTTGAATTGCATTCGTGGACATTTTTAATTCAACTTCGAGACACTGCAGCAGGTGAGCCAGTGACAATGGCCATATCTCAGCCAGGATTAGACATGAGCTGGAATGCTCCTTGTCCTGGTGACCTCAACTCTGTGATTGATCTACACTGGACACACGACCTGCAGCATCTTCCAGGGAGCTGTGTGACAGCCATGCCCCTCCGTGTCTCCCAGGGCTAACTGTGCCATCCCAGAGTCGGAACGGCCCACAGACAAGGCAACCTATTCCCAATTTTTCATCAGGCCAGAAAATAATACCCAGAGGCTGAGGGGTCACCAGATCAGATCATCCTTCCTGGATGATCACAGAACTCATCTTCCCAGTTCTGAACCAGCTGCAGGATTTCGTTGTTCACAGCTGGACCCTCCAATCTTCCCTTCATGTCCACTCCATTGGTCCGCTTCTTCTTTCTGTGAAAGATAATAAATGGATTTAGTTCTCTTATGCTTTTTGGTTTTTTTCTGCAGTTCTGGAAAAGGTCATAAAACCTCTAGGATAGAAATTTACTGCCCAGGAGATGGACATGTGAAATACTGCGGCCAGATCAGTCAGCTAAGGATGTCAGCCCTCAGCGGTGGCAGGCACAGTCCAAGGTGAGTTGGTGAGCCATCAGGAAACTCAGGAAGGAAAGAACACCCGCCAGCTAGCAGCCATCAGCCTGCAGCCACACCCCTCAGTGAGCCCTGAGCAAACTCAAGATGTGAAAACACAGGATGTTGGCCTCAGACAGCTGAGGGGCACATCCAAGGAATGATTTCAGTGACCCCAGACTCTTGGATCTTCCCATAACTGTGTTAAGTTTCTCAGTTGTGTCCATTTGAGACCCCATGGACTGCAGCCTTCCAGGCTCCTCTCTCCATGGAATTCTCCAGGCAAGAGAGAATGGGTCACCATGTCCTCCTCCAGGGGATCCTCCCTGACCCAGGGATTGAACCCACAGCTCCTGCATCGCAGGCAGAGGCATTACCACCTGAGCAGACCCGGGCATGTACACGCCCAGACATGTACATTAGATAGATAACCGGACTTCCCTGTTGGTGTTCAGTGGCTAGGACTCTGTGCCCCCAATGGAGAGGGCCAGGTTCCATCCCTGGTTGGGACCTATATCCTGCCAGTTGCAACTAAGACCCCATGCAGCCAAAAGAAATAATATTAAAAATTAAAATAGATGACCAACAAGGACCTCCTATAAAAATAAACTTTTTCAAATGCCAAGAAAAAAAAAAAAGAGCAGACAGGAGATTCCAGGTCCATTTTTTCATTACACACAGGCAGGAGTTGGCGTTTGTCAGCCACATGAGGAAAACGATCCCCAGGAAAGGGATGAAGGACGTCAGCAGCATCTTCCCACAGCATCTTGGGTCCAGGACCGCCCTACCGATGAGGCGCTTTCCTCCCAAGGCTGTGACTCCCACACAGGGAAGCAGGAGGGACTTACAGAATGACCTCAGGTCTGAGCATCCTTCTCAGAGCCGCCTTGTGCAGGAGCATGGCATCCCGGAGCCCCAAGCGGTTCTTGCTCAGGTCCAAGTACCGCAGAGTCTGGTTGTTGAGGAGCACCGACGTCAGGGCCGGACAGCAGAGGGAGGTGATCTGGCAGTCTTCCAGCCTGTGAGAGAGAAACAGACAGCAGAGAATTTGCCCTGTCTCTTATCTGAGAGCTGAACCAGCTGCCCTGTTCACAGCCTAGAAAGCACACTCCGGTCAGAACCCCTCACTTTGTTCCAAGTAGTTTTATGCTTTTGAACTATGGTGCTAGAGAAAACTCCTGAGAGTTCTTTGGATTGCAAGGAGATCAAACCATACGATCTAAAGGAAATCAACCCTGAATATTCATGGGAGGGACAGATGCTTTGGTCAGTACTTTGGTCACCTGATGTGAAGAGATGACTCATTGGAAAGGATCCTGATTCTCGGAAGATTGAAGGCAGGAGGAGAATGGGAAGACAGAGGATGAGATGGTTGGATGGCATCACTGTCTCAATGGACATGCTTTTGAGCAAACTCCAGGAGATGGTGAAAGACAGGGAAGCCTGGTGTGCTATAGTCCATGGGGTCATGACGAGTCAGAAATGAATGAGTGACTAAGCACAGCACAGAGAACTTATAGAAGAAGGAAAAATATATAGGAATTATATATAGAGTCTTTAAACTCTAGCATTCATGAGAATCATGGGAAGTGTTTGTGAAACACAGACTATGGGGGCCCCACCCGTAGGGCCCCACATGATCTACCAACTCAGTGTCTGGGTATAGACCCAAAGAAATTGAAACCAGAATATAGAAGAGAATTATCTGCACCCTCATGTTTACTGCAACACTGTTTACAATAGCCAAGATATGAAAGCAGCCTCCATGTCCATTGATGGATGAATGGATAAAGAAGAGGTGGTACATACATAAAATGGAATACTAGCCATGAAAAAGAAGACAATCCTGCTATTTGTGATAACCTGGGTGGACCTTGAGGGTGTTATGCTCAGTGAGATAAACCAGACCGAGGGAAGACTTTGCCTTTCTAACAGCTTCCCAGGTGAAAACGTTCGTAGTTTTGTACTCAAAACTTCCCTGGTGGCTCAGTGGCAGAGAATTCTGCAGAGAATTCACCTGTCAATGCAGGAGATGTAGAATCAGTCTCTGGGTTGGAAAGCTCCCCTGAAGAAGGAAATGGCAACCCACTCCAGTATTCTTGCCTGAGAAATCCCACGGACAGAGGAGCTACAGTCTGTAGGATCGCATAAGAGTCAGACAAGACCGAGCGACAGAGGAACAACAGTCTGAGGACTCCACTTTGAGAACGACTGCTCTGAGGCTTCCAAGTCCTCCACCAAATGTATGGAAACCCCAGAAATACAAACTGTTTCCACATTCTACCCCAAGAGACTTTTACAGACATGGGATCTTAAGAAAGCAGTGGGGACCACTTACTCAAGAACCTGGAGGCCAGAGTCAGGCTTCATCAGGGACTGACAGAGCAGGACCACCCCATCGTCCCTCAGGCTGTTACAGCCAAGGTCCAGACTTCTCAGGTTTTTATTTTTATCAAGAGCAGACACTATATCTCGACAGCACTCGGAGGTCAGGCCACAATCTCTCAGCCTGTAAAAAAAAAAAAACCAACCAACCAAAACACCCTTAGACGTCTTTCCTGCCTTTTGTATTTTTTTGTACAACAGCTTTATCTAGATGCAATAATTGATGCTTGCAAACTGGTGCTGGAGAAGACTCTTGAGAGTCCCTCAGACTGCAAGGAGAATCAAACCAGTCAAGCCTAAAGAAAATCAACCCTGAATATTCACAAGAAGGACTGATGCTGATGCTGAACCTCCAATATTTTGGCCACCTGATACAAAGCCAATTCATTGGAAAAGATCTCAATGCTGGAAAGGATTGAGAGCAGGAGAAGAAGGGGGCAACAAAGGATGAGATGGTTGGATGGCATCACTGACTCAGTGGACATTTGAGTTTGAGTTTGCTCAAACTTGTGCCCGTTGAGTCAGTGATGCCATCCAATGATCTCATCCTCTGTCACCCCCTTCTCTTTCTGCCCTCAACCTTTCTCAGCATCAGGGTCTTTTCCAGTGGGTTGGCTTGGAGAACACATTAGATCAGAGGATCCCAAGCTTTCTCCATTTATGCCTGCTTTCAGCATCTCAGCTTTTCATGTCACCCCTATGCTTCATTAATTTTTGGATGCAGAATTCCCTGGCAGTGCAGTGGTCAGGACTGTGTGCTTTCAGTGCTGAGGTCATGGGTTCAACCCCTGATCAGCAAGCTAAGACGCCACAAACCTTGGGAAGGCCAAAAAATGAAATCTGTTGAAAAAAACATTTTTTTTTTGCAATGCACTTGTTCTCATGATTGCAATCACTATGATCCCATCTTTTTTTTTTTTTTTTTTTAAGATTTATTTATTTATTTACTTTGGGGGGGGGTCGGGTTGGGGAGGGAGGGGAGTGGGCGGGCCACTTCTATTGGTCTTTCATTTCTCTATTTTCATCCGTCTTTGTTCTTTGGCTCCTGTGGGCCTCCCATCGCGGTGGCGTCTGTCGTTGCAGAGCACCGGCTCTGGGCGCATGCGCTCCAGAGCTCTGGCTCGGTGATTGGACACATCA
The DNA here is from genome assembly GCA_022376925.1 of Tragulus kanchil. Taxonomy (NCBI): domain Eukaryota; kingdom Metazoa; phylum Chordata; class Mammalia; order Artiodactyla; family Tragulidae; genus Tragulus; species Tragulus kanchil. The sequence continues at coordinate 80,500,994 of JAIOJX010000031.1, forward strand.
GTCCAGCTGCTCCGCAGCACGTGGGATCTTCCCAGGCCAGGGCTCAAACTGGCGCCCCTTGCACTGCAAGGCGGTGTCCTTACCCACTGGACCACCAGGGGAAGCCCCTATGATCCCATCTTTTCCAAGACCTGACATCACTGAAAGGAATAGAACGCAACCTGGTGTTAAAACAGAATCTCCTCAAGCTAATAGTTCCCACAGACTGCAAGGAGAATCAAACCAGTCAAGCCTAAAGAAAATCAACCCTGAATATTCACAAGAAGGACTGATGCTGATGCTGAACCTCCAATATTTTGGCCACCTGATACAAAGCCAATTCATTGGAAAAGATCTCAATGCTGGAAAGGATTGAGAGCAGGAGAAGAAGGGGGCAACAAAGGATGAGATGGTTGGATGGCATCACTGACTCAGTGGACATTTGAGTTTGAGTTTGCTCAAACTTGTGCCCGTTGAGTCAGTGATGCCATCCAATGATCTCATCCTCTGTCACCCCCTTCTCTTTCTGCCCTCAACCTTTCTCAGCATCAGGGTCTTTTCCAGTGGGTTGGCTTGGAGAACACATTAGATCAGAGGATCCCAAGCTTTCTCCATTTATGCCTGCTTTCAGCATCTCAGCTTTTTCATGTCACCCCTATGCTTCATTAATTTTTGGATGCAGAATTCCCTGGCAGTGCAGTGGTCAGGACTGTGTGCTTTCAGTGCTGAGGTCATGGGTTCAACCCCTGATCAGCAAGCTAAGACGCCACAAACCTTGGGAAGGCCAAAAAATGAAATCTGTTGAAAAAAACATTTTTTTTTTGCAATGCACTTGTTCTCATGATTGCAATCACTATGATCCCATCTTTTTTTTTTTTTTTTTTTTAAGATTTATTTATTTATTTACTTTGGGCGGGGGTCGGGTTGGGGAGGGAGGGGCGCGGGCGGGCCACTTCTATTGGTCTTTCATTTCTCTATTTTCATCCGTCTTTGTTCTTTGGCTCCTGTGGGCCTCCCATCGCGGTGGCGTCTGTCGTTGCAGAGCACCGGCTCTGGGCGCATGCGCTCCAGAGCTCTGGCTCGGTGATTGGACACATCAGTCCAGCTGCTCCGCAGCACGTGGGATCTTCCCAGGCCAGGGCTCAAACTGGCGCCCCTTGCACTGCAAGGCGGTGTCCTTACCCACTGGACCACCAGGGGAAGCCCCTATGATCCCATCTTTTCCAAGACCTGACATCACTGAAAGGAATAGAACGCAACCTGGTGTTAAAACAGAATCTCCTCAAGCTAATAGTTCCCACAGCGATGAAGAGAGGTCAGTGTTTCTGATCATTCCAGTGTCCCGCAAAGCCTCTGTGAATACCCCCTGGGTCCCCTGATGCACAGGGTGAGAACTCCACCCTTGGATAATTTGTGTCTGAAACTGACATCACCACCCTCTTTGTCAGGCTGTCTTTGTGCCTAATGTGCAAGAGACACGTGAGAAGCTAGTTGCACCAAGAAACCTATAAATCCCAGTTTCTGCCCTCACCCTGTTCTACCCCAGGGAGTTCCAGAAAGGGAATCTGTGGGTACTTACACCAGCCTCTGTAGGGGATACTGACAGTGTAAGGCGTTCCAAAGCTGCTTCGCCCCCTCATCCTTCAAGGCATTTTCTGCCAGACTCAGGTGGGTCAGATTCCTGTTAACTGTGAGAGAAAAGGCCAAATTCCTGCAGGAAAGAGGTGTGAGGTCACAGTTCTCCAGCCTGGGGGAGAGATACACACACAGACAGGATGCAGTTGAATTCATGCTTAAGACTGGGTTTTCCTGGTCTCCTGGGAGATGGAGATTTCCATAGGGGCTTTTGTTCTCAATGCAAATGCTCTGTTCCACTTCTGTTACCACCTCATAGGGCTCCCCAGGTTGAAAGGAGAGGATTGTGGATTCATTGGGGAAGGAACTTCGGGTCAGGACAACAGTTATGGAGAGGGATGGAGAGGGAAGAGAAAGGGTCCAGCAATGCCTCTAATGGTGAGGAGCATCTACAGAGGTGATGCACATGCCTTGTCCCACTTCTGTTACCACCTCGTAGGGTCAACATCCGTACACAGGCTAGAACGTTAGCTGTTGACGCATGTTCCAGTTAGATCTCTGTCTGCCTCTACCTCTCTGTCTCTGTCTTTGTCTGCCTCTCCCTCTCTCTCTCTCTTCCTCATCCTTTATAACCCCATGTACATCATTAACAAGCTCAAGACTTAATCTGTTTCATGACACTCACATCCCCCCGTTTCTTCTTTTCTCAGTCTACCAAACATCAGAGCCACAAGAACAGCATGGCCAAACAACATGGCTGCCACAAGACTCACGACAGCCTCTCCAGCTGGGGTGCCCGCAGTGGGGGACACAACTTAAACCTCTCCAGGGAGCCGCGTCTCAGCATCAGGGTCTTCAGGTGGTTGTTGATCTTGAGGTTCCTGGTGAGGTCAGCCCAGTTGGTAGAGTCTAATGGGCAATTCTCCAGCCTACAGGAGCCACACAGGGACACTTAACTTTAGCTTCTGGGGAAAGTGGTACCACACAGCCACCCGGACCTCACCTCTGCCTCATACCCTTGTTCTTCACCCAAGAGCCACTGGATGGGTGATTTCCATCTTTCCTGAATGAACCTGCATCCGTCCAGAATCTGAACTGCAAGTTACTAATAAAAATAACACACACTTTGGGCCATGACAAATTGGCATGGGCTAACCGTGGGGCCCTAATTCCAAGACAGGGATCCATCTGCCCTTGAAATGCAACTTTTTTTTTTTTTTTTTTTCCCATCTGTCTTTGTTCTTTGGCCCGTGTGGGCCTCCCATCGCGGTGTGGGCCTCCCATCACGGTGGTGTCTGTTGTCTCAGAGCACGGCTCTGGGTGCATGAGCTCCAGAGCTCCGGCTAGGTGATTGGACTCATCAGTCCAGCCGCTCTGCGGCACGTGGGATCTTCCCAGGCCAGGGATCGAACCGGCGCCCCTTGCACTGCAAGGCGGTGTCCTTATCCACTGGACCACCAGGGGAAGCCCGCAACTTTTTAATATTTATCTGTCAAACCATCTCCAGGATAAAGGTGCAATTCTGTCTAACTGGAGCCAAATTTGCATTGCCATCTTTCCTGTAGAGCCTGTGAACTAAGAATGGTCTAAAACATTTTGTAACAAAAAAAGAATGAAACCTGGAGAGGGAAGTACAGGGAGGGAGACTCAAGAGGAGGGCGATGTGTGTGCTCCTATGGCTGATTTCATGCTCACATGCTAGAAACCATCACAATATTATAAGGTAATAATCCTCCAATTAAAAATAAAAGAAATATTTGTGACCTATGAAAATTAAATGACATTCAAATTAGTGTCCACAAGTAAAATTACGAGCAATTATTACAGTTCTAATAATACAGTTGATATTTAATAAATCATTAAAGTTATTAATGAACTACATGAATACATGTGAAGTCAAAGTACTTCCCAGGTGGCTCTAATGGTAAAGAACTCACCTGACAGTGCAGGAGACCTAAGAGTCGCAGGTTCAGTCCCTGGGTCAGGACGATCCCCTGGAGAAGGGCATAGCAACCCACTCCAGTATTCTTGGCTCGAGAATCCCCATGGACAGAGGAGCCTGGCTCCAGTCCGTAGGGCCACAGAGAGTCAGACACAACTGAAGTGACATAGCATAGCACAGGGAACTATATTCAATATCTTACAATAACCTATCACAGAAAAGAATCTGAAAAAAAATCTGCCTGTAGAACTACATCACTTTGCTGTACACCTGAATCTAACCCAGTATTATAAATCAATGACACCTCAATGAAAGAAAAAAGCTGAGTGAAACTGGCAATGACAATCACAATAAGTGTGAGGCAGACTGAACCTGTAACCTCTACTTCTGAATGGACCCCCTGGGTGCCAGGGTTCTCTCCATACTCCTCCCAAGTCTCACCTCAGAAACTGTAGAAAACACCGCGGGTGTTTCAAGGTGTCACAGAGTAAGCGATGACTTGGCACCTCACTTCCGTGTTCTTTATTTCCAGGTGTCTCAGGTACTGGTTTTCCACCAAAACTCTGATCATGCCTTCACTCACCACAAGGGAGCCCACATGCCTGAAGCTGAAGAGGTAAGCAGCATCTGGTTACATAGAAAGACACCGAACCGCGCCTTGCACTGCAAGGCGGTGTCCTTACCCTTTTTTCCTGAAAGGAGCTAACTGGAGCCAAATTTGCATTGCCATCTTTCCTGTAGAGCCTGTGAACTAAGAATGGTCTAAAACATTTTGTAACAAAAAAAGAATGAAACCTGGAGAGGGAAGTACAGGGAGGGAGACTCAAGAGGAGGGCGATGTGTGTGCTCCTATGGCTGATTTCATGCTCACATGCTAGAAACCATCACAATATTATAAGGTAATAATCCTCCAATTAAAAATAAAAGAAATATTTGTGACCTATGAAAATTAAATGACATTCAAATTAGTGTCCACAAGTAAAATTACGAGCAATTATTACAGTTCTAATAATACAGTTGATATTTAATAAATCATTAAAGTTATTAATGAACTACATGAATACATGTGAAGTCAAAGTACTTCCCAGGTGGCTCTAATGGTAAAGAACTCACCTGACAGTGCAGGAGACCTAAGAGTCGCAGGTTCAGTCCCTGGGTCAGGACGATCCCTGGAGAAGGGCATAGCAACCCACTCCAGTATTCTTGGCTCGAGAATCCCCATGGACAGAGGAGCCTGGCTCCAGTCCGTAGGGCCACAGAGAGTCAGACACAACTGAAGTGACATAGCATAGCACAGGGAACTATATTCAATATCTTACAATAACCTATCACAGAAAAGAATCTGAAAAAAAATCTGCCTGTAGAACTACATCACTTTGCTGTACACCTGAATCTAACCCAGTATTATAAATCAATGACACCTCAATGAAAGAAAAAAGCTGAGTGAAACTGGCAATGACAATCACAATAAGTGTGAGGCAGACTGAACCTGTAACCTCTACTTCTGAATGGACCCCCTGGGTGCCAGGGTTCTCTCCATACTCCTCCCAAGTCTCACCTCAGAAACTGTAGAAAACACCGCGGGTGTTTCAAGGTGTCACAGAGTAAGCGTATGACTTGGCACCTCACTTCCGTGTTCTTTATTTCCAGGTGTCTCAGGTACTGGTTTTCCACCAAAACTCTGATCATGCCTTCACTCACCACAAGGGAGCCCACATGCCTGAAGCTGAAGAGGTAAGCAGCATCTGGTTACATAGACGCATGTCAGTCCACCAACCTTGAGTATTCACTGGAAGGCCAATCCTTTGGCCACCTGATGTGAAAAGACGACTCACTGGAAAAGACCCTGATTTTGGGAAAGACTGAGGGTCAGGAGGAGAAGGCGAAAACAGAGGGTGAGATGGTGGGATGGGATCACCAACTCAATGGACATAAGTTTGAGCAAACTCTGGGAGATGGTTAAGGACAGAGAAGCCTGGCATGCTGTAGTCAATGGGGCAGCAAAGAGTCAGACATGACTTAGCAACTGAACAACAACAACACTAGTCCCATTAGTTCCTTTTTTTAAAACATCTTAATGGATGTATCATCTGTCTACCCCAACATGCATCTATCACCCGCCCAATGTACCCAATTTCATGAATCTGGACGTGTTGATACACCTATGGAATCATCACCACCATCATGCTGCTGGGCAGTAAACATAACTAGGACTTTTAGTTTTTTCAGGAGCCATCATGCTGTTTTCCAAAATGCCTGCCAACTGACATTTTATACCAGAAGTGCACCAGAAGTGCCTTTTCTCCACATGCTCACCAATACTGACGACTGCTTGCGTGTTTGAAGATAGCCATCCTCATAGTGGTCAAGTGATATCTCATTGTGGTTTTGATCTGCCTTTCTCTAATCTTTAGTGATACTGAGCACCTTTTCAAGAGCCTATTGGTCAATTCTGTCTCCTTTGGGAAAACAACTTCATTGATATGAAAGTGAGAAGTGAAAGTTGCTTGGTCGTGTCTGACTCTTGGAGACCCATGAACGAGCTGTGGAATTCTCCAGGCAAGAATACAGGAGTGGGTAGCCTTTCCCTTCTCCAGGGGATCTTTCCTATCCAGGGATCAAACCAAGGTCTCCCACACTGCAGGTGGATTCTTCACCATCTGAGCCACCGGGGAAGCCTCACTGATATGTGGAATCTAAAAAATAACACAACTCATAGAAAAAGAGATCAGATATATGGAGGTCAGAGGCAGGGAGCTGGGGAATTGGATGGAGGTGGTCAGAAGGTACAAACTTCCCATGATAAGATAAACAAGTGCAATTGCTATATGTAAACTGGACTGGATAACCAGCAAGGACCTGCTGTAGAGCACAGGGAACTCTGCTTAGTGTCATGTGGCAGCGTGGATGGGAGAGGGGTTTGTGGGAGAATACATACGTGGAGATGTATGTCTGAGTCCCTTTGCTGTCCACCTGAATGTGTCACAACATTGTTAATCAGATATTGTATTGTTTAGTCACTAAATGGTGTCCAGCTCTTTTGAAACCCCATAGACTGTAGCCCCCAGGCTCCTCTGTTCATGGGATTTCCCAGGCAGGAGTACTGGAGTGGGCTCCCATTTCCTTCTCCCAAGGATCCTTCTGAACTAGGAATCAAACCTACGTCTCCTGCATTGGTAAGTGGATTCTTTACTACTGAGTTAAATGGCTATACCCCAATACAAAATAAAAAGTCTTTTTTTAAAAAAAAAATCAGTGCTGGTGTAGGTAACACTGCTGTGTGGTCTATTTGAAAGTTGCTAAGAGAGTAGACCTTTTAATCCCAAGGAAAGAAAAATTTAACAACTATATGAGGTAGTGAGTGTTAACGCAACTTAGTGTGGTCATCATTTTCCAGTCTACGTATGTGACATCATTAAGCTGTGAGACTTGAACGTATGCATCAGTCATACCCCAGGAAGGCTAGAAAAACACCCTGTGGAGGTGGCTGCCTTCGTCAAGTCGAACTTGAGCAGAGACAAAATGAACCAAATGGCAAGCAGAGTCCTTCCATGGAATCCCTTCCAGTTAGGATGTCTTAGGACTTCCCTGGTGGCTTAGATGGTAAAGAATCCACCCACTAAAGCAGGAGATGTGGGATTGATCCCTAGGTTGGGAAGATTCCCTAGAGAAGGCAATGGCAACCAACTTCAGTGTTCTTGCCTGGAGAATTCCATGGACAGAGGAGCCTGGGGCTACAGTCCATGGGTGGCACAGAGGGGACACAACTGAGCGACTGACACTCAGCTCAGGATGTCTAACACTTACATCAGTGTCTGGAGGTGGTCAGAAGGTACAAACTTCCCATGATAAGATAAACAAGTGCAATTGCTATATGTAAACTGGACTGGATAACCAGCAAGGACCTGCTGTAGAGCACAGGGAACTCTGCTTAGTGTCATGTGGCAGCGTGGATGGGAGAGGGGTTTGTGGGAGAATACATACGTGGAGATGTATGTCTGAGTCCCTTTGCTGTCCACCTGAATGTGTCACAACATTGTTAATCAGATATTGTATTGTTTAGTCACTAAATGGTGTCCAGCTCTTTTGAAACCCCATAGACTGTAGCCCCCAGGCTCCTCTGTTCATGGGATTTCCCAGGCAGGAGTACTGGAGTGGGCTCCCATTTCCTTCTCCCAAGGATCCTTCTGAACTAGGAATCAAACCTACGTCTCCTGCATTGGTAAGTGGATTCTTTACTACTGAGTTAAATGGCTATACCCCAATACAAAATAAAAAGTCTTTTTAAAAAAAATCAGTGCTGGTGTAGGTAACACTGCTGTGTGGTCTATTTGAAAGTTGCTAAGAGAGTAGACCTTTTAATCCCAAGGAAAGAAAAATTTAACAACTATATGAGGTAGTGAGTGTTAACGCAACTTAGTGTGGTCATCATTTTCCAGTCTACGTATGTGACATCATTAAGCTGTGAGACTTGAACGTATGCATCAGTCATACCCCAGGAAGGCTAGAAAAACACCCTGTGGAGGTGGCTGCCTTCGTCAAGTCGAACTTGAGCAGAGACAAAATGAACCAAATGGCAAGCAGAGTCCTTCCATGGAATCCCTTCCAGTTAGGATGTCTTAGGACTTCCCTGGTGGCTTAGATGGTAAAGAATCCACCCACTAAAGCAGGAGATGTGGGATTGATCCCTAGGTTGGGAAGATTCCCTAGAGAAGGCAATGGCAACCAACTTCAGTGTTCTTGCCTGGAGAATTCCATGGACAGAGGAGCCTGGGGGCTACAGTCCATGGGGTGGCACAGAGGGGACACAACTGAGCGACTGACACTCAGCTCAGGATGTCTAACACTTACATCAGTGTCTGGAGGTGGCAGTGGGGGTGTCTCAGGGCTGCAGCGAGGGTCTCCACTGTCTCCGCATCCATCAGACTGTCCTTCACAGTCAGGATTTTCAGACTCTCATGTGTCCTAAACACAGAGCAGAAGTCTTGCCACCAGAGAGAGCTCCTATCACTGCCTTCTAATCTGTGTGGGAGAAAAACAGAGAAAGTCTCATCAGTAATGGTCAAGAAAAAAACGTACCAGCAGACCCAGGACTTGCTCATGATCATGGACCCCTCCGGGGCTTTCCTGAGATGCCCTCATTTAAAAAGTTGCCCAGGGGACTACGCCTGTGTATGCCTGCACGGTTAGCCATGCAGGGGATGTGGGTTTATTGCCTGGGTTGGGAAGATCCCCTGGAGGAGGAAATGACACTCCACTCCAGCATTCTTGCCTGCAGAATCCCATGGACAGGAGAGCTTGGGGGCTACCGTGCATGGGGTCACGAAGAGTTGGACACGACTTGGTGACTAAACAACAGGCCATTTAGACTGCCACATACACTTAGACATACCGTTCAATGAAATCGTACAAAATGTTCATGACAACCCTCGCCTGAGTCTTAAACAATTCCTGTTTCCTTCTCGTGCTTTTTGAAAACATGAGGAAAAAAAAAAAAATTAGCAGAATACTGCTTCAAGCAGAATCCCTGAGATTATGACTAAACACGTACTCCACAGAAGCACACTTAACACAGGCACTTCCTTTTGTTGCATGAGAGAAATAGCTCACTGATGGTCTCTGGAGTTAAGATAACTAAGTTATCACAGAGCTCATAGCTGCCAATTTTTTTTAATTTTATTTTTAACTGGAATATTCTGTTCTGTTTTTAAGACAGGGTCCCATGTGCAAGAGATCTGCTGAAGACAACTGGTTACTCTTGATGCCCAGGAGACAGTGGACAAGGCTTTCTGACAGAACCTTGAATCCAGCAAAGGAGAGAATTGAGCACTTACTGGGAGGAATGGAGGGGCCCTGGAGAGAGTCGGGGTGCTTTGGTGACAGCCCAGGTGATGGTCAATTCTACCTCCTGCAAATTTCGACAGAGCTTGAGGCAGAAAGCCGAGACCTGCACGTCCTTAATCCTGCTGATGACCAGAACAGCCTTGCGATAGTCGTTGAGGATCTGACTCACAAAGGCCTCCTCCCGGACCTCGTGTGCACAGTAGAACAACTGGGGTAGCCCATGATGTGTGCTTGGGGGGTCACACTCGGGCCATATGACTGTGATTTTCAGCAGTTTCCTTTTGTTCCCCAAGGACACCTTACATCCAAACAGATGCTCCACAGCTAGGGCACACATGTCATTTAAAAGGCCAAATAAGAACAGAGCCATATGGGCCAGGGGGTTTCTCTTTGTCCCAGAATGAGTGATCAGTCGTGGGATACAGAAGCGGTCCAGTACATGGAAATTCCTGAGTCTCTGTGGGAAGCAGAGAACATACAACAGGGCGGCAAAGAATTCCTGGAAGCTCGGGTGGACGAAGGCGTAGAGGACTCGGGCGGCCACCACCCTCCGAAGGATGTTCACACTGAGGAACACTGATGTCCTCCTCATCCAGCCTGGCCAGGCCAAGGTCTCTCTTGCTAAACACCCACTCCACATGCCTTCTGCAGCCAAGGAGCACAGACTTTTCAGCTTACCCTCGCCTGAGTCTTAAACAATTCCTGTTTCCTTCTCGTGCTTTTTGAAAACATGAGGAAAAAAAAAAAAAATTAGCAGAATACTGCTTCAAGCAGAATCCCTGAGATTATGACTAAACACGTACTCCACAGAAGCACACTTAACACAGGCACTTCCTTTTGTTGCATGAGAGAAATAGCTCACTGATGGTCTCTGGAGTTAAGATAACTAAGTTATCACAGAGCTCATAGCTGCCAATTTTTTTTAATTTTATTTTTAACTGGAATATTCTGTTCTGTTTTTAAGACAGGGTCCCATGTGCAAGAGATCTGCTGAAGACAACTGGTTACTCTTGATGCCCAGGAGACAGTGGACAAGGCTTTCTGACAGAACCTTGAATCCAGCAAAGGAGAGAATTGAGCACTTACTGGGAGGAATGGCGGGCCCCTGGAGAGAGTCGGGGTGCTTTGGTGACAGCCCAGGGGATGGTCAACTCTACCGCCTGCAAATTTCGACAGAGCGTGAGGCAGAAAGCCGAGACCTGCACGTCCTTAATCCTGCTGATGACCAGAACAGCCTTGCGATAGTCGTTGAGGATCTGACTCACAAAGGCCTCCTCCCGGACCTCGTGTGCACAGTAGAACAACTGGGGTAGCCCATGATGTGTGCTTGGGGGGTCACACTCGGGCCATATGACTGTGATTTTCAGCAGTTTCCTTTTGTTCCCCAAGGACACCTTACATCCAAACAGATGCTCCACAGCTAGGGCACACATGTCATTTAAAAGGCCAAATAAGAACAGAGCCATATGGGCCAGGGGGTTTCTCTTTGTCCCAGAATGAGTGATCAGTCGTGGGATACAGAAGCGGTCCAGTACATGGAAATTCCTGAGTCTCTGTGGGAAGCAGAGAACATACAACAGGGCGGCAAAGAATTCCTGGAAGCTCGGGTGGACGAAGGCGTAGAGGACTCGGGCGGCCACCACCCTCCGAAGGATGTTCACACTGAGGAACACTTCGATGTCCTCCTCATCCAGCCTGGCCAGGCCAAGGTCTCTCTTGCTAAACACCCATCTGTTCTTCCACATGCCTTCTGCAGCCAAGGAGCACAGACTTTTCAGCTTATCCTGGTGCGTTTTGTTGGAAACATTTCTAAGCCTGATTGGAAACAAGCTGGAGAGATAGTGGACAAATACAGCCGTGGCATTTGGGAACGTCTGTGGCAGGCTGGCTCCTCTGTCCATCTCCCGCTTCAGACAAGAGCACACCAACCAGCAGATGGCCGGGACCCGGCACATGGAGAAGAGAACCGTGTTGCCCATGACAAACTGCAAGGCTGCCTCAGCTTCAAGTCCGTTTCTGAAGTAGGACGTGAAATATCTGGTTCTTTCAGGCACGCTGAAGCCAGTGAGCGTGACCAGAGAGGGGCGTTTCAGAAAGGGGCTCACGGTCTTCCAGAAGCTGAACCTCAGGAAGATGACAATCGTGGCTTCGGGAAGCATCCTTTTGCGCAGAAGACTGGTCAGGAGGACAGACCAGGACATTTTCCAGCTCCAGTCTTCACTCAGGTCCTCCGGTCTGTCTACCAGGGTCAAGGTCAGTTCCTCAAAACCATCAAACAGAAGGATGAGATGGTCTGGGTTGGATAGGATCTTGGATGCAAGAGCCCGAGATCCAGACAACTTGCAGGCGACCATCTCAGAGAAGCTCTGTTCCTGCAGCTCGTCCATCTCCCGGCAGTGAAAGTAGAAGGCGTACCAGAGCTTGTGTGGATAGAACCTGTTCCCTGCCCACTCCAGCATCACTTTTTTGGCCAGATTGGTTTTTCCAACCCCAGCGACTCCCTGAACGACCACGGTCTTGGGCTGTCTGCCTTGGGGCTTTCTGGGAAGGAGAAGATGTGGCACGAGGGTGTCTTCCCTGTCAAGCTCTTGGTAAAAGAAGTCCGTATTGTTCCCAGGCCAAGAGGTCCTATCCCACAGCATCGAGTATTCACTCCTCACATGTGCTTTGTACTCCTGGATTTTGTCTGGATGAACGAGATGGGGGAGACACAGTGACTTCCATCAGTTGTTTGTGAGAACTAACTCAACAGCTGGAAAATGCGCCTCGGTGTCTCTTGCTTGCTCCAGGACACAGGTGCACCAATCACACACTTTTCCTGAGAGCCCTACTTGTCCAGGGGCCAAGATTTTGAACTCCCAGTGTGGAGCACTTGGGTTCTGTCCCTGATCAGGGAACTAAATCCCACATGCAGCAACTGAGAACTGGGAGAACCAAATAAACTAAATAAAAATAAATACTGGGGCGGGGTGGGGGAAGGACTAAATCCAAAAGAGGAGAGAGAGGAGGATGATAGCTGAACTTCCTCCTTACATGAGTCCCCAGTTGCTCGTTTTTCTAAAGTTCTGATTCACAGAAGGGACGGTGGACACACAGGGTCACAACCTGCCTCGCCTTAGCATCTCCTCCCAACCACAATCCATTCTCCGCCAGCATCTGCTCAGGGCCAGCACGTACCAGACTCATCTTTCTCCAAATTCAGTTCCGTTTTTCTCAGGTTCAAGGCCTGTGGCTCCAAGTTTGGCAGGATTTCTGGAACAGATCAATAAAAATAAAAGGAGGTTATCTCGTTGGAATGATACAATGGAGCAGCCTGGAGGCAATGGGACCTTTTGGGAGAATGGTGGCTGTGTCGTTCATGAGTCTCATTCTCTCACAGGCTTAGTTCAGGGAGAAGAAAATTATCTGGAGTTCCCACCATGACGTTAGGAAGTGAGAAAATGGTGCTGAGGCAGAGGAGACTGTGGATGACGTTTGTGCATGTGTATTCAGTTGTTCAGTCGTGTCCGACTCTTTCCAAACCCATGGACTGTAGCTTGCCAGGCTCCTCTGTCTGTGGGATTCTCCAGGCAAGAATGCTGCAGTGGGTTGCCATTTTCTCCTCCAGGGGCTCTTCCTGACCCAGGGATGGAACCCACATCTCCTGCTTTGCAGGCGGGTTCTTTACCCCCTAGCCACCAGGGAAGCCCATATACACACACACACAGACTCCACTGCTGGCTTACTTGTCAAGTGGCCCACAAGAGAGGGCAAGAAAGCATTTAGTTCTCTCATCCCCAAGCCTGACCCCACCCTCGTGGGCTAGGTTCTCCCTCACCATTCAGCTCCTTCTGCATCTGAAGACACAGTTCCATCTCGTTCATCTTGGCCAAGATGTCATGAGCCACCTCCCAGGCGACTCGTCCAGGGAAGAACTCAGTCAAGAGATGGACCACCTCCCCCCATCGGGCTGTCTTCAGCTGGTCCCAGGTGACCTGGAGGCAGCCGGGTCCAGGTTTCTCTTTCACTAAAAGCTGCTTGAACCTTTGTAGAGTATCCTTGCTTAAACAGAACATGAACTGCATGACTCCATTTTGGAAAGGGAGGGTGGAGGAGGATGAGGATGAGGAGGAAGCCGTTGAGCGAGGGGAGAAACAAGACGGGGAGACAGAGGACAAGCAGGAGGAAGAATCCGAACTCAAGTTCACGCTGCTCATCTTTGCTCGAGGTCAAGACTCTGTGCCAGCGGCAACGGGAACCGGTCGGAAGAGAGGACAGATGGTACCTGCGGAAACAGGACATTATAAGACTGTGAGAACACCCTCTGAGGGAACAGATTTACTTCATCTCTGTGTGATGGAGCCTATCACGTGTGGAATTTCCCCCTCCTTGAAAATTCTCTGCCCTGTGGAAAAACCTGGAGGCCCATCCAGTTTGGGGCTTAGCGTTCAGACTCAAATCCACTTTGTAGATTTTATTCTCCTTGTGCCTCTTTTCCTAATCTTTGATACCAGAAATCTTATCTGATATGTTTCTGGGGTTGTGATGGTCCTCAGAGAGATGTACCCACAAGTACCTTGAAGACAGTGCCTGTACGTCATAGCTAAGAATGACTCAGGGTTTCCTTCTACACCATACTTATCTTAAAGACCCAATGAGCCTTTATAAAAACCAGCTGAGAGCTTCGGTTTAGGAAGGTGAAAAATACAGAAGATGGATGATGGAGAGGGCTGCACACATGTGAACGTAGGTGGTGCCGTTGAACTGTAGAGTTAAGTATGGTCAAAATAGTAAATTTGGGCCTTGACCCAAGAGGTCTTGAGCCCCTCGTTCCCATCATTTCTCTCTCTCTCTGTGTATTTCTTAACATCTCGCTGCACCCGCTGTTCTCCCTGAATGCAGCTGATGTGCTTCAGCAAGTGGCATCCAACAAGGGGCTCGAGCCTGGGGCCTGAAGAGCGAGGGCTCCCAGAAAGCGAAACTTGTACATATCAGTGTGACGAGAGGCTGAGAAGAGCCACGGTTGATTGAGGCCTCTGACAGATTCCTGCTGTCCTCAGATTCATGAGAAAAGTCTTTGGAGAATTAATGAAGAAAGAAGTTGCTCGGCTTATCTCCTACACTAATGATTAAAGCAACCATCCTGACTACAAATCAAGAACACATAAGTCAAATTTTCAAGAAATTAATGATGTATAAGTACTTAATGTAATTCCTAACAAAACTGAAAAAATATGAGAGCAACAACAAAAAAAGTAGATTTTATATTATGTGACTTTTACCACAATAATAAAAAAAAACAATGTCAAAAAGGTGGGGAGAAAAGAAATAACCAACGACCACCCCAACAAAAAAAGGTACAGAGGGGAGGGAAGTTCTAGAATCAAAGTATCGTAAAGCTGTCATGTGTGCTTACTAAGTTGCTTCAGTCATGTCCAACTCTTTGTGACCCCATGGACTGTATGTAGCCTGCCAGGTTCCTCTGTCCATGTTTCTCCAGGCAGGAATACTGGAGTGGGTTGCCATGCCCTCCTCCAGGGGATTTTCCAGACAAGGGATCGAACCTGAGTCTCTTACCTCTCCTGCACTGGTAGGCAGTTTCTTTACCACCAGCACCACCTGTGAATCCCAAAAGCTGTAATAACCAGATGCCATTTGTGTTCCTAGTTTAAATTAAACAGCTGTAGGAGCTATTCTTAGGACAGCTGGGGGAATTTGACTATGGATTCGGTATTATATGACATTTAAAAATGAGTGCAGTCTTTTTTAAAAAGGGTATTCCCTCTGTGCATCTTCTCCACTGTCCCGTCTTTCCTCTGTCTTCTTGCCTTGGGTTTATCATGTGTAAAAAGTGGAGAAAAGAATGATGTCATCATCAGGAAAGGCCCGCCTGTCTTGGTCTATTTACAACTCATGTTCTATTGCTTCTCTGAATTACTTTTTAAGACTTTTTTTTTTTTTTTTTGATGTGGACCATTTTAATGTCTTTATTAAATTTGTAAGAATATTGCCTCAGTTTTGTATTTTCCTTTTCTGGCCACAGGTATGTGAGATCTTAGCTCCCTGACTAGGGATCGATTCCAGACTCTCTGCGTTGGAAGGCAGAGTCTTAACCACTGGACTTCCAGGCAAGTCACTTTGGGAGTTATCTTGTATTATCCATGCCACTGCTGAGAATTAATGAAGAAAGAAGTTGCTCGGCTTATCTCCTACACTAATGATTAAAGCAACCATCCTGACTACAAATCAAGAACACATAAGTCAAATTTTCAAGAAATTAATGATGTATAAGTACTTAATGTAATTCCTAACAAAACTGAAAAAATATGAGAGCAACAACAAAAAAAGTAGATTTTATATTATGTGACTTTTACCACAATAATAAAAAAAAACAATGTCAAAAAGGTGGGGAGAAAAGAAATAACCAACGACCACCCCAACAAAAAAAGGTACAGAGGGGAGGGAAGTTCTAGAATCAAAGTATCGTAAAGCTGTCATGTGTGCTTACTAAGTTGCTTCAGTCATGTCCAACTCTTTGTGACCCCATGGACTGTATGTAGCCTGCCAGGTTCCTCTGTCCATGTTTCTCCAGGCAGGAATACTGGAGTGGGTTGCCATGCCCTCCTCCAGGGGATTTTCCAGACAAGGGATCGAACCTGAGTCTCTTACCTCTCCTGCACTGGTAGGCAGTTTCTTTACCACCAGCACCACCTGTGAATCCCAAAAGCTGTAATAACCAGATGCCATTTGTGTTCCTAGTTTAAATTAAACAGCTGTAGGAGCTATTCTTAGGACAGCTGGGGGAATTTGACTATGGATTCGGTATTATATGACATTTAAAAATGAGTGCAGTCTTTTTTAAAAAGGGTATTCCCTCTGTGCATCTTCTCCACTGTCCCGTCTTTCCTCTGTCTTCTTGCCTTGGGTTTATCATGTGTAAAAAGTGGAGAAAAGAATGATGTCATCATCAGGAAAGGCCCGCCTGTCTTGGTCTATTTACAACTCATGTTCTATTGCTTCTCTGAATTACTTTTTAAGACTTTTTTTTTTTTTTTTTGATGTGGACCATTTTAATGTCTTTATTAAATTTGTAAGAATATTGCCTCAGTTTTGTATTTTCCTTTTCTGGCCACAGGTATGTGAGATCTTAGCTCCCTGACTAGGGATCGATTCCAGACTCTCTGCGTTGGAAGGCAGAGTCTTAACCACTGGACTTCCAGGCAAGTCACTTTGGGAGTTATCTTGTATTATCATCTTTTAATGCTCATCCCCATCATCTGTATCATCTGAGAACCTCCTGATTACTTAACTCATCCTGTATTGGGTGCTGAGTCAAAGTTTTCTCTCTTTCCCTTCCCAGCAGTGGATTTAGACAGCTGCAAGCTCCTTGGGGGTGACAAGCACCTCCACTCTGGGTTCAGTTATTCTTATACTTGAGGAAAAAGAAAAAGTCTACATTAAGGAAAAAAAACTCCCAGAAACTAACTCTATGCCTCTAGTAACTAGAAAAAGAAGAAAAAGTCAGCCTCGCTGGACCAGTGAGCTCAGGCCTCTGAAGTAACTGGAAGAAAATGATGTGGAAAAATTGGACAGAGAAAAAGATGAACAAATCCACTCACCCCTAAAAAGAATGAGCCCTCCTGGCTGCGTCCTGTCACAGCTCCCAGAACAGAAAGAGAAGGCACTGGCTCAGCCCCCATTTCCATCTTTATAAGCTCCTGGGCTCCGGTCAGCTTGCATCCTTCCTTCTCATTGGCTGGGCCTGCCTTGTTCTCCTTCACAGCACAAACTTGAAAGCACTTAGAAACCTTGGTCAGAGGTACTGAGTTAACAACGCTTATTCTCACAGGTGCTTCCACTTTGTGAAGGACCTGCTCCCCTGCCTCTGTCATTCAGAAGAACAAGCAACTTTAGAAATTGACAGGTTTGGAAAGTTCCCCAAACTCATGGAGGGCTGATGCTGTCCTCAGCCTAAAGAGGCTACGTTCAGCGGGAAAACCTTCAGAGGCGTTCACTGGACAATCTGTTCCCATGAGCATCTCCCCTGTGTGGAATGTAATTTTACTGAGCGAATGTAAGGGAGTCAGTACCAGAAGCACCTAATGTGGGTCCCCTCAAAATAGGCCCTCTCAAAGGGAGACCCAGAGACAGCTCATGTCGAAGAAATGTCTCACACACACACAAACACACGCATGTTTGTTGTAGTTTTTCCATGGACTCTTTTGGGTTTCCCACTATATAATCAAGAATCTGCATATACAGTTTAACCTTTTTTTTTTTTTTCCCAGGATTACCCCTTTCTCTAACAGCAACCTCACTGCTAAATTTTAAATTATTAATAATTGTTAATTGCCTGGATCCGAGAGGATGGTGTGTGGAAGGTGGGGCATATTGCATTGGAAAATATGTGGGTTATCCTCAAATATGTTCTGATATTGATTTCTAATATAATTCCACAGTGATAAGAGAATAGACTGTAGGATTTCATTGGGAGGACTGATGCAGCTCCTATGGCCACCTGATGTGAAGAACTGACTCATTGGAAAAGGCCCTTATGCTGGGAACAATTGAGGGCAGGAGGAGAAGGGGGTGGCAGAGGATGAGATGGTTAGATGGCATCACTGACTCAATGGACATGAGTTTGAGAACACTCTGGAAGACGGTGAAGGACAGGGAAGCCAGGTGTGCTGCTGTCCATGGGGTCACAAAGTTGGACACGACTTAGTGACTGAACAACAATAGTATGTTCCAACGTCTCCTGGTTTATCGTCTGTGGGAACTTGAATACAATTTGTATCCTGCTGTTGTGTGAACATTGTGTAAATCTTAATTATGTTGAATTGTTTCACAGTGCTTTTCAGGTGTACTATATCCTTCAACTTTTCTGTCTATTCATTCTATTAATTTCTGAGAGTTTTATATGGAAACTAAAATCTTAATGTATCTTTTTCTTTAACTTTTCTGTATTTCCACTTTGTGAAGGACCTGCTCCCTGCCTCTGTCATTCAGAAGAACAAGCAACTTTAGAAATTGACAGGTTTGGAAAGTTCCCCAAACTCATGGAGGGCTGATGCTGTCCTCAGCCTAAAGAGGCTACGTTCAGCGGAAAACCTTCAGAGGCGTTCACTGGACAATCTGTTCCCATGAGCATCTCCCCTGTGTGGAATGTAATTTTACTGAGCGAATGTAAGGGAGTCAGTACCAGAAGCACCTAATGTGGGTCCCCTCAAAATAGGCCCTCTCAAAGGGAGACCCAGAGACAGCTCATGTCGAAGAAATGTCTCACACACACACAAACACACGCATGTTTGTTGTAGTTTTTCCATGGACTCTTTTGGGTTTCCCACTATATAATCAAGAATCTGCATATACAGTTTAACCTTTTTTTTTTTTTTCCCAGGATTACCCCTTTCTCTAACAGCAACCTCACTGCTAAATTTTAAATTATTAATAATTGTTAATTGCCTGGATCCGAGAGGATGGTGTGTGGAAGGTGGGGCATATTGCATTGGAAAATATGTGGGTTATCCTCAAATATGTTCTGATATTGATTTCTAATATAATTCCACAGTGATAAGAGAATAGACTGTAGGATTTCATTGGGAGGACTGATGCAGCTCCTATGGCCACCTGATGTGAAGAACTGACTCATTGGAAAAGGCCCTTATGCTGGGAACAATTGAGGGCAGGAGGAGAAGGGGGTGGCAGAGGATGAGATGGTTAGATGGCATCACTGACTCAATGGACATGAGTTTGAGAACACTCTGGAAGACGGTGAAGGACAGGGAAGCCAGGTGTGCTGCTGTCCATGGGGTCACAAAGTTGGACACGACTTAGTGACTGAACAACAATAGTATGTTCCAACGTCTCCTGGTTTATCGTCTGTGGGAACTTGAATACAATTTGTATCCTGCTGTTGTGTGAACATTGTGTAAATCTTAATTATGTTGAATTGTTTCACAGTGCTTTTCAGGTGTACTATATCCTTCAACTTTTCTGTCTATTCATTCTATTAATTTCTGAGAGTTTTATATGGAAACTAAAATCTTAATGTATCTGCTTAAAAATGATTATAAGAGATAGTGGACTAATATGTAACTTTGTTCTGTATTTTCCAAGTCTCCTGTCAATGTGTTCTCATACTTTCCTAATTTAAAAAATAATAGAAAGAGAAAAAAATATGGGAGGTGGGAAGACCAAGTGCATTTTCTTTCTGCTTTGGGAGATGTTTATGACAGGAAGGAGTCAAGAGGTCTAATCCCTCCAGGGGTGGGTTAAGTTAGTCAGCATTGCCATCGAATTGGTCTTACTGTAGTGAAGAGCAGTGGTGGTAGGATACTCCTGTCTTGTTCCTAACTTCAGTGGAAAAGTCTCTGAGTTTTTGATGGATTGGGCTCACGGGTGGTTTTCTTCATGGGAGAAGAAATGCTCCCCAGATGTGGTTGGGATTTTCAGACTTCATCTACTCTTTTGTTCTTAATTTTTATTGAAGTATAATCAGTATACAATGCTGTGTGCATTTCTTCTGTACAGCAAAATGATTCAGTTATACACATACATACCATCTTTTAAACATTCTTTTCCATGATGAGTTATCCTGGAAAATTGAAGACAGTTCACTGTGCTATACAGCAGGATCTCATTTGTTCATCCTACATGTAATTAACCCCAAACTCCCAGTCCTACCTGCCACCTCTCCTGTGGCAATCACCAGTCTGTTCTCTATGTCTGAGTCTCACAGACTCTTTTATTTCTCTTATTTTCCATTGTTTTACTAAGACACGCCACCTCCATGGTTGCTGTTGCTGTTCATCACTAGGTCATGTCTGAAACTTTGGGACTCCGTGGACTGCAGCACACCAGGCCTCTCTTCCCTCACCATCTCCCAGAGCTTGTTCAAACTCATGTCCATTGAGTCAGTGATGCCATCCAACCGTCTCATCCTCTGCTGTCTCCTTCTCTTGCTCTCTCTCAATCATTCCCAGCATTAGGGTCTCTTCGCATCAGGTGACAAAAGTACTGGAGCTTCAGCTTCAGCATCAGTCCTTCCAATGAATATTCAGGGTTGATTCCCTTTAGGATTGACTGGTTTGATCTCCTTGCAGTCCAGGGGACTCTCAAGAGACTTCTCCAACACCACAGTTGGAAGGCATCACTTCTTCAGGGCTCAGCCTTCTCTATGGTCCAACTCAAGGACACACATTTACGGGTTTTCCCCAGTTGGAAGGCATCACTTCTTCCTAATTTAAAAAATAATAGAAAGAGAAAAAAATATGGGAGGTGGGAAGACCAAGTGCATTTTCTTTCTGCTTTGGGAGATGTTTATGACAGGAAGGAGTCAAGAGGTCTAATCCCTCCAGGGGTGGGTTAAGTTAGTCAGCATTGCCATCGAATTGGTCTTACTGTAGTGAAGAGCAGTGGTGGTAGGATACTCCTGTCTTGTTCCTAACTTCAGTGGAAAAGTCTCTGAGTTTTTGATGGATTGGGCTCACGGGTGGTTTTCTTCATGGGAGAAGAAATGCTCCCCAGATGTGGTTGGGATTTTCAGACTTCATCTACTCTTTTGTTCTTAATTTTTATTGAAGTATAATCAGTATACAATGCTGTGTGCATTTCTTCTGTACAGCAAAATGATTCAGTTATACACATACATACCATCTTTTAAACATTCTTTTCCATGATGAGTTATCCTGGAAAATTGAAGACAGTTCACTGTGCTATACAGCAGGATCTCATTTGTTCATCCTACATGTAATTAACCCCAAACTCCCAGTCCTACCTGCCACCTCTCCTGTGGCAATCACCAGTCTGTTCTCTATGTCTGAGTCTCACAGACTCTTTTATTTCTCTTATTTTCCATTGTTTTACTAAGACACGCCACCTCCATGGTTGCTGTTGCTGTTCATCACTAGGTCATGTCTGAAACTTTGGGACTCCGTGGACTGCAGCACACCAGGCCTCTCTTCCCTCACCATCTCCCAGAGCTTGTTCAAACTCATGTCCATTGAGTCAGTGATGCCATCCAACCGTCTCATCCTCTGCTGTCTCCTTCTCTTGCTCTCTCTCAATCATTCCCAGCATTAGGGTCTCTTCGCATCAGGTGACAAAAGTACTGGAGCTTCAGCTTCAGCATCAGTCCTTCCAATGAATATTCAGGGTTGATTCCCTTTAGGATTGACTGGTTTGATCTCCTTGCAGTCCAGGGGACTCTCAAGAGACTTCTCCAACACCACAGTTGGAAGGCATCACTTCTTCAGGGCTCAGCCTTCTCTATGGTCCAACTCAAGGACACACATTTACGTCCGTGGCCTCTGGCTGATGAGGATTTCATTTACATCAGATGATGGTTTTACTTAGAAGCTCATCTCTGCATCTCCTCTCCTAGCCTAGGACGATTTACACCTGGAAGAGAAGGACTCTGGGATTATCTGCAGCAGCTGGGTCTGGGGGGCTCTGGACCTATCCGGAGGCGCGCTGCCGCGGAGGGGGCGGGACGCCCACAGACCTGGTAGGTCCCAGAGGGACTCCAGGGCCAATCACAGGCTGGGGAGGGGAGGGCTGGACTACTTCTTCCCAGTTGCTATGGCTGCTTTCTAGAGATCTGTGTGAGATTGGGAGTCGGCTTGGTAAGTGGTGTCTCTGTTCTCTGAGGCTCAGATCCTTTCCTTCCTCTGGCCTTTTCTTTCCGTTCTTTCTTTCCTTTTTAAAACAGCTGTATCATGGTAGACTTCAAAGGAAAAAACACCGAGCTATATTGCGGTATAGTTAAATATGAAGAAAAGAAAAGAAAAACACTGCGACCATTTACAGAAGGAATTCCTCTTGCCTAGCTGAAACTTAACACCGTGGGAGATCCATATGAGCAGGATAGGATCTTAGCCTTTAAAAAGAAGGAAAAAGTGTGCGTTGCTTCGTCTTGTTTGACTCTCTGCAACCCCATGGACTGTAGGCCGCCAGGCTCCTCTGTGCGTGGGGTTCCCAGGCGAGGTTCCTGGGGTGAGTTGCCATTGTCTCCAGGGGATCTTCCCGACCCAGGAACCCAACCCGAGTCTCCTCCCCTGGCAGACGGATTCTTTACCACTGAGCCTCCTCGGAAGCCTCTCTTGTGGGAGAGAGAGAGAGAGATGGCTAAGCACGGAAAAACGGAGCAGGATGTGGGGTGAGGAGAAACCAGTCCGCGGGTAGAGGAGGCTGTCTTGAAGGAGTGAAGCCTGCTCTCCACTCTGTGTCTACAGGTGCTGCTCTCTTCCTGGTGTACTGGAGCTTCAGTTCCAGCATCAGTCCTTCCGGTGAATAGTCAGGGTTGGTTTCCTTTAGGATTGACTGGTTTGATCTCCTTGCAGTCCAGGGGACTCTCAAGAGACTTCTCCAACACCACAGTTGGAAGGCATCACTTCTTCAGGGCTCAGCCTTCTCTATGGTCCAACTCAAGGACACACATTTACGTCCGTGGCCTCTGGCTGATGAGGATTTCATTTACATCAGATGATGGTTTTACTTAGAAGCTCATCTCTGCATCTCCTCTCCTAGCCTAGGACGATTTACACCTGGAAGAGAAGGACTCTGGGATTATCTGCAGCAGCTGGGTCTGGGGGGCTCTGGACCTATCCGGAGGCGCGCTGCCGCGGAGGGGGCGGGACGCCCACAGACCTGGTAGGTCCCAGAGGGACTCCAGGGCCAATCACAGGCTGGGGAGGGGAGGGCTGGACTACTTCTTCCCAGTTGCTATGGCTGCTTTCTAGAGATCTGTGTGAGATTGGGAGTCGGCTTGGTAAGTGGTGTCTCTGTTCTCTGAGGCTCAGATCCTTTCCTTCCTCTGGCCTTTTCTTTCCGTTCTTTCTTTCCTTTTTAAAACAGCTGTATCATGGTAGACTTCAAAGGAAAAAACACCGAGCTATATTGCGGTATAGTTAAATATGAAGAAAAGAAAAGAAAAACACTGCGACCATTTACAGAAGGAATTCCTCTTGCCTAGCTGAAACTTAACACCGTGGGAGATCCATATGAGCAGGATAGGATCTTAGCCTTTAAAAAGAAGGAAAAAGTGTGCGTTGCTTCGTCTTGTTTGACTCTCTGCAACCCCATGGACTGTAGGCCGCCAGGCTCCTCTGTGCGTGGGGTTCCCAGGCGAGGTTCCTGGGGTGAGTTGCCATTGTCTCCAGGGGATCTTCCCGACCCAGGAACCCAACCCGAGTCTCCTCCCCTGGCAGACGGATTCTTTACCACTGAGCCTCCTCGGAAGCCTCTCTTGTGGGAGAGAGAGAGAGAGATGGCTAAGCACGGAAAAACGGAGCAGGATGTGGGGTGAGGAGAAACCAGTCCGCGGGTAGAGGAGGCTGTCTTGAAGGAGTGAAGCCTGCTCTCCACTCTGTGTCTACAGGTGCTGCTCTCTTCCTGGTGTGAAGCCTTCTTGCGCGGAGCTGGAGGCCTTGCTCCGAGGCCAGATGGCTTCCTCCGCTGGCGTCTCTGCCCACGGTGGTTCCAGTGGCAAGCTGCTGTCCCACCTGAGGGGCTTGGATCGCTGTGAGCTGGAGGAGTTCAAACTCCGCCTGCAGTCGCCGGAGCTGCTGCCTGAGACCTTCCAGAAGATGCCCTGGGCAAAGTTGAAAGCCGCGGGCCCCGCTGACCTGCTCTGCCTGTTGCAGGAACGCCTCCCAGGGAGGCGGGTGTGGGAAGTGACCCTGCGCGTCTGTGAGAGCATGAGGCTGACGTCACTGTGCGAGCCGCTGCGGGCAGAGCTGACAGGTGAGGGGTCGGGGGAGCAGGGCGGTGCTGCTGGGCATTCGTGGGGTGGCTCCAGGTTTGCTGGTTCCCCTCCCCCACCAGCAGAGTGTTCCGGACTGGCTATGAGAGTGTGGAGTTCTCTCCTGGGAGGGATGCTGACGGAGAGCAACCAGAGGGAATTGAAAGCTGCACGTTCCGTTTTGTTAGGAGGCTGCTTTATAAGAAAAAAAGAGAACATTTGTTTTTATTTATTTGGGGCTGTGCTGGGTCTTCATTGCTGCGCAAGGCTTCCTCTAGTGGAAGCGAGTGGGGCTACTGTCTGGGTGTGGTGCCGACGTCTCACTGCGGTGGCTTCTCTTGTGTGGGAGCCTGGGCTCTAGGTGTGTGGGCTTCAGTTGCTGCACGTGGGCTCAGCAGTTGTGGCTCCCGGGCCTAGTTGCTCCGTGGCATGTGGGATCTTCCTGGGCCAGGGATCAAACTACTGCCCCTCGAACTGCAGGCAGATTCTTAACCATTGGACCACCAAGGGAAGGCCTGCTTTCAAACAAATAAACAAACGCCCTTATTTATTTGGTCTTCCCTAGTGACTCAGTGGGAAAGAACCCATTTGCCAGTGCAGGAGATGCAGGTCCGGGAACCCCTGGAGAAGGAAATGGCAGCCCATGCCGATCTTTTTACCTGGGGAATCCCACAGACAGAGGAGCCCGGTGGGCTACAGTCCGTGGGGCCACAGAGAGTCAGACATGACTTAGCAACTAGCACACACGTTAGTGTCTGAGAGTTCCCTGTGACCCACACGCCCGCCCTCGTTTATTGTTCGTAGACTTTTTGATAGCCATTCTGGCTGTTGTGAGCTGATATCTCCTTGTAGTTTTGATTGGAATTTCTCAAATATTTAGTAAATTGGAGTGCCTTTTTCTTCAATTGGAGTATAATTGCTTTAAAATTTTTAATGTACTTAAAAAAAGCGGGTAAAATTTATCTTTAGAAATTGGCCTCTTGACTGTCTCCCCTGCTTTGAATTTTTTCCCATGATTTACCTGTGGACATTTGTTGAGGACAGGTGTTTTTCCTTACATCCCTGCAGGGCTGGTGAATATTAAAGGCCCTTCAACACAGGTTCTTGAATTGTCCTTACCAAAGTGACCATAAGGAGGCAGCATTTCATCATGCTCTACATTTTTTCTTTTTTTTTTTTTTTTTTGGTAATTTAGTTTTTAGTTTGTATTGGCGTCGAGTTGATTTCCAACGTTCTGTTTTATGTGTACAGGAAACTTGATTCAGTTATATGCAGACATATATATTCTTTTGGGGGATCTTTCCATTTAGGTTATCACAGTGTGTTCAGTACACTTCCCTGTGTAATTCAGTGGGTCTTTTAAAATTATCTGTGTTATATCGCAGTGTGTACATGGGGTTCCCAGGTGGTTCAGTGGTAAAGAACCCGCCTTCCAATTCAGGAGACGTTAGAGACTCGGGTTTGATTCTTGGTCTGGGAAGATCCCCTGGAGGAGGGCATAGCAACCCACTCCAGTATTCTTGCCTGGAGAATTCCACAAACAGAGGATCTGGCGGGCTACAGTCCATGGGGTTACAAAGAGTCGGACACAACCAAAGCAACTGAGCATGAGGTACAAATGTGTATATGTTAACCCCAGCCTCTTAATGTATCCCTCCCCGACTCCCAAGTCTTTTTTAAACCATAAGTTGGTTTTCATAGTGTGTGAGTCTGTTTCTCGTTATAGATAATCCATGACAAGGAGGAAAAAGCCCGGTGGGGCCTTACGGGTCCGGGAACCCCTGGAGAAGGAAATGGCAGCCCACCAGGGAAAGGGGGGTCTGGGGGAAAAATGACTTAGCAACTAGCACACACGTTAGTGTCTGAGAGTTCCCTGTGACCCACACGCCCGCCCTCGTTTATTGTTCGTAGACTTTTTGATAGCCATTCTGGCTGTTGTGAGCTGATATCTCCTTGTAGTTTTGATTGGAATTTCTCAAATATTTAGTAAATTGGAGTGCCTTTTTCTTCAATTGGAGTATAATTGCTTTAAAATTTTTAATGTACTTAAAAAAAGCGGGTAAAATTTATCTTTAGAAATTGGCCTCTTGACTGTCTCCCCTGCTTTGAATTTTTCCCCATGATTTACCTGTGGACATTTGTTGAGGACAGGTGTTTTTCCTTACATCCCTGCAGGGCTGGTGAATATTAAAGGCCCTTCAACACAGGTTCTTGAATTGTCCTTACCAAAGTGACCATAAGGAGGCAGCATTTCATCATGCTCTACATTTTTTCTTTTTTTTTTTTTTTTTTTGGTAATTTAGTTTTTAGTTTGTATTGGCGTCGAGTTGATTTCCAACGTTCTGTTTTATGTGTACAGGAAACTTGATTCAGTTATATGCAGACATATATATTCTTTTGGGGGATCTTTCCATTTAGGTTATCACAGTGTGTTCAGTACACTTCCCTGTGTAATTCAGTGGGTCTTTTAAAATTATCTGTGTTATATCGCAGTGTGTACATGGGGTTCCCAGGTGGTTCAGTGGTAAAGAACCCGCCTTCCAATTCAGGAGACGTTAGAGACTCGGGTTTGATTCTTGGTCTGGGAAGATCCCCTGGAGGAGGGCATAGCAACCCACTCCAGTATTCTTGCCTGGAGAATTCCACAAACAGAGGATCTGGCGGGCTACAGTCCATGGGGTTACAAAGAGTCGGACACAACCAAAGCAACTGAGCATGAGGTACAAATGTGTATATGTTAACCCCAGCCTCTTAATGTATCCCTCCCCGACTCCCAAGTCTTTTTTAAACCATAAGTTGGTTTTCATAGTGTGTGAGTCTGTTTCTCGTTATAGATAAGTTCATTTGTATGCATTTATAGATTCCGCCCGTAAGTGGTATCTTAGGATATTTGTCTTCTCTGACTTCCTTCCCTTAGTCTGGTCTCTCTGTCCCTCCATGTGGCTGCCAGTGCTCTCTTTTTGTTCTTAAGGCTGAGTGAGTTCCAGCATCGAGACCGACCTGTTACGCTTCCCTTCTCTATTGATGGACGTTTTGGTTGATTCTGTCTTAGGTACTGTGAATAGTGCTGCCCTGAAAGTTGGGGTCTACTCGTACTTTTAAATTACGATCTTCTTGGGATCTGTGTCAAGGAGTGGGCTTGTCAGATCATGGGGTGACTCTCTTTCGTGTTTTAAGGGGTCTCCATACTGTTCCCCTTCGTGGCTGCACCCACCCATCACATCCCTGCCCACAGTGAAGGAGGATCCCCTGCTCCCCACACCGTCGGCATCACTTAATCTTTGTGGATCTTTTGAAGCATGGCTGTTCAGAGTGGGCTGAACTGATACCTCGCTGTAGTTTTGATTGAATTTCTTTAATAATTTAGTGATGCTGAGCATTTTCCCATGGACTTTTTATCTTCTGCAGTGTGAGTACCATTTCCTTCTTGAGACTGGCTAATTGAAAGTAGGCTCCGTTTTGAATTTTTTTCTGGTCATTTGCTCCAGGACGTTTCTTTTTCTTTTCTTTAATTGGAGAATAATTACAACATTGTGTGGGTTTCTGCCATACATCAGCATAAATCAGCCATAGGTATACATAGGTCCCCTCGTGTTTTAAAATTTTTATTTATTTATTTTAGGCTATTGTGGGTTTTCACTGCTACTACAGGCTCTTTAGTTTGCAGGAAGTGGGGCTACTCTCTAGTTGAGGTGAGCAGGCTTCTTGTTGTGGTCACTTCTCTTGTTGTGGAACTCAGGGTCTAGGGCACAGAGGCCTTAGAAGTTGTGGCACCTGGACTCAATAGTTGCGGCTCTGAAGTGCTAGAGCACAGGCTCCATAGTTGGTCACGAGGCTTTAGAAGTTGGGCCCGGATCAGTCCTACAAATGTGTATATGTAACCCCAGCCTCTTAATGTATCCCTCCCCGACTCCCAAGTCTTTTTTAAACCATAAGTTGGTTTTCATAGTGTGTGAGTCTGTTTCTCGTTATAGATAAGTTCATTTGTATGCATTTATAGATTCCGCCCGTAAGTGGTATCTTAGGATATTTGTCTTCTCTGACTTCCTTCCCTTAGTCTGGTCTCTCTGTCCCTCCATGTGGCTGCCAGTGCTCTCTTTTTGTTCTTAAGGCTGAGTGAGTTCCAGCATCGAGACCGACCTGTTACGCTTCCCTTCTCTATTGATGGACGTTTTGGTTGATTCTGTCTTAGGTACTGTGAATAGTGCTGCCCTGAAAGTTGGGGTCTACTCGTACTTTTAAATTACGATCTTCTTGGGATCTGTGTCAAGGAGTGGGCTTGTCAGATCATGGGGTGACTCTCTTTCGTGTTTTAAGGGGTCTCCATACTGTTCCCCTTCGTGGCTGCACCCACCCATCACATCCCTGCCCACAGTGAAGGAGGATCCCCTGCTCCCCACACCGTCGGCATCACTTAATCTTTGTGGATCTTTTGAAGCATGGCTGTTCAGAGTGGGCTGAACTGATACCTCGCTGTAGTTTTGATTGAATTTCTTTAATAATTTAGTGATGCTGAGCATTTTCCCATGGACTTTTTATCTTCTGCAGTGTGAGTACCATTTCCTTCTTGAGACTGGCTAATTGAAAGTAGGCTCCGTTTTGAATTTTTTTCTGGTCATTTGCTCCAGGACGTTTCTTTTTCTTTTCTTTAATTGGAGAACAATTACAATGTTGTGTGGGTTTCTGCCATACATCAGCATGAATCAGCCATAGGTATACATAGGTCCCCTTGTGTTTTAAACTTTTTATTTATTTATTTTAGGCTATTGTGAGTTTTCACTGCTACTGCAGGCTCTTCTCTAGTTTGCAGGAAGTGAGGGCTACTCTCTAGTTGAGGTGAGCAGGCTTCTTGTTGTGGTCACTTCTCTTGTTGTGGAACTCAGGGTCTAGGGCACAGAGGCTTTAGAAGTTGCGGCACCTGGACTCAATAGTTGCGGCTCTGAAGTGCTAGAGCACAGGCTCCATAGTTGTGGCTCACGGGCTTAGTTGCTCTGCAGCAGCTGGGATCTTCCCAGATCAGGGATCAAACCCATGGGTCCTGCTTTGGCAGGTGAGCTCTTTACCACTGAACTACCAGGGAAGCTCTGTCCCCTCCAATTTACTCCTCCCCTCCAGTCTCTCACCCACGTCACATTTAGGGTGTCACAGACCACCGGTTTCTAGCTTTCTTCAGGGCAGATGTCAGAGCTCAAAAGGCCTTGGGAATATTAAGAGCCCATCCGCGCTGGTTTTCAAGTGGTCGTTACAGAGAATGGCCACTAGGCGGCAGCATTTCTCCATGCCCAACTCTAGTTACCTGGGCAACCAGAGCCTTAGGGCAAGTCCTGTTCCTGGCATGTCACTTAGAGTGGATACACCCAGGGCTTGTGTTGCTTTACTTTTTAACCCTTTACCTCCAGCCCTCCACCCCAGATTCCAACATGTGCTAAAGCTCTGTGCTTAGGTGGGATGACCCTAAGGAAGGAGGCTAGAGGTGGGAACCCCACCACCTGGAGGCAGAGAGCCCAGGAGACTTTGCAGAGCTCATCTAGCCCAGAGGCTCCACCACCGTTTGGGGACACTAGGCTTGGATTTGGTGCTGGAGAGACCCCCTGGATCTTGAGGTTGTGGGCTCATGCAGAGGGGAACAGGCAGTCCATGCCTGGCACACCCTCCCCAGCTCCCTGAGCCCCACCATAGTCCAGCCTGGGGAGCCAAGCCCGCTCAGGCTCCAGGGATGGGACACCCGCCCAGGTCCTCAAGGCCTCAGGAGAGCACATGGTTTGCAGTATTCTGGGGGTTCCTTTTAGCTGTACAACAACTTGATTCACTTATGAGTATATGTAATGTATGTTTCTTTCTGGGATCTTTTCTTGTGTGATTTATTAGAGTATTAAGAAGAGCTGTTTATGCTCTACAGTCTGTCTGGTTTCTCTGTTTCATAAATATTAGTGTTTATATAGACAGTGTTCATCTTCACCTGCTAATTTCTTTTTGCTCTCCTTCACTTTTCCCCTTTGGTAACCATACATTTCTTTTTGAAGCCTATGAGGATCTTTCTGTTTGTAACAACATTCATTTGTGTCCGTTCTTAGATTCCACCCAGAAGTGAAATCATATGATACTTACTTTTCTCAATTTTACATAACTTCATTCTGTGACTCTTCGCTTTGAGCCCTTTAGCTGGAAATGGCATTATGTCAGCTTTTTATGGCTGAGTCTTTGCCACATCTGTTGTGTCTGTGCCACATTTTTGTCTTTTCCTCTGTTTTTCTGCACTCAGGTTGCTTCCCTGTCTTGGCTATCGTACCTAGTGCTGCCTTGATCCTTGGGTTCAGGTGTCTTTTGAAATTTTGGCTTTGTTTCAATCTACACCTAGGGGTGGCATGACTGAGTCACGCGGTACTTGTATGTGGAGTGCCAACTAAAAAAGATGAACACCTGTAGAGCTGTGGGTTAAGTTTTATTTGGGGGCATAATTAGGACTGCAGGCCGGGAGGCAGCACCCCAGATAGCTCTGAGAAACTGCTCCAAAGAGGCAGCAGGAAGAAAATAACTATGTAAGTTTTTGACGAAGGGTGGTTCAATGCCATTAAACGCTCATTTTACAAAGGGAGTTTCGGGTTAGTCACAAGGACCTGATTCACCATGAAGGGATTTAGTACTTTCCCAGGTATGAGGAGACTCAAGGATTGAAATCATAAAATCTGCCCCTCAAAACATCTGCCTGTTTAGAGACCTGTCCCACAAGATCCTCCGGAGTACAGAGTGCCTCCCTCCACCCTGAGCTCCCTCAGGGGGTGTGAAGAGTCAGCAGCTGTCACAGCACAGGGTGGTTAGAAGGGTCTGAGAAGGCAAATGCCCTTGTTTAGTCACTGACAGTGTAGTTGGTAAGTGCAATTTGCAGTTCACAGGAGCGTCTTCAGGAACTCCCCTCTGTTCTCCGGAGTGGCTGCACCTGTTCCCATTCCTACCCACCGTGTAGGAGGGTTCTATTCTCTTCACACCCTCCCAAACGTTTATTGTCACTGAAGATATGAGGTGGCAATTCTGACCAGTGTTAGCTTATACCCCATTGAATTTCTGATTTGCATTTCTCTAATAACTAGTGATGCTGAGCATCTTCTCATGTCCTTTATGGCTATCTGGAAGCCTCCCTCGATGTGTCCACTTAGATCTTTGGCCCGCTTTTGTATTGGATTGTTTATCTGGTTTGAAATCTAGCTGCATGAGCTGTGTGTATATCTTAGGTATGAATTCCTTGTGGGTATCTCCATTTGCAAATATCGTTCCCATTTGGAGGGTTGTCTTTTTCTTTTGTTTATGGATTCTTTTGCTGTGAAAATGTTTTTAAGGTTAAGGAGGTCCCATTTGTTGACTTCTAAAAAAATTTTCATTACTCTAGGAAGTGAATCCAAAAAGAACTACCGCGATGAATGTGAAAGTGTGTGGTGCCCATATTTTCCTCAAGAGGTTTACGGTCTCCATCCTTCATTGAGAGCTTTCATCTGTTTGGACTTTCCTTTTCTGTATGAGGCTAGAGAGTGTTGTAATTTTTGGGGCTTTCGCAGGCCGGGAGGCAGCACCCCAGATAGCTCTGAGAAACTGTCAAGAGGCAGCAGGAAGAAAATAACTATGTAAGTTTGACGAAGGGTGGTTCAATGCCATTAAACGCTCATTTTACAAAGGGAGTTTCGGGTTAGTCACAAGGACCTGATTCACCATGAAGGGATTTAGTACTTTCCCAGGTATGAGGAGACTCAAGGATTGAAATCATAAAATCTGCCCCTCAAAACATCTGCCTGTTTAGAGACCTGTCCCACAAGATCCTCCGGAGTACAGAGTGCCTCCCTCCACCCTGAGCTCCCTCAGGGGGTGTGAAGAGTCAGCAGCTGTCACAGCACAGGGTGGTTAGAAGGGTCTGAGAAGGCAAATGCCCTTGTTTAGTCACTGACAGTGTAGTTGGTAAGTGCAATTTGCAGTTCACAGGAGCGTCTTCAGGAACTCCCCTCTGTTCTCCGGAGTGGCTGCACCTGTTCCCATTCCTACCCACCGTGTAGGAGGGTTCTATTCTCTTCACACCCTCCCAAACGTTTATTGTCACTGAAGATATGAGGTGGCAATTCTGACCAGTGTTAGCTTATACCCCATTGAATTTCTGATTTGCATTTCTCTAATAACTAGTGATGCTGAGCATCTTCTCATGTCCTTTATGGCTATCTGGAAGCCTCCCTCGATGTGTCCACTTAGATCTTTGGCCCGCTTTTGTATTGGATTGTTTATCTGGTTTGAAATCTAGCTGCATGAGCTGTGTGTATATCTTAGGTATGAATTCCTTGTGGGTATCTCCATTTGCAAATATCGTTCCCATTTGGAGGGTTGTCTTTTTCTTTTGTTTATGGATTCTTTTGCTGTGAAAATGTTTTTAAGGTTAAGGAGGTCCCATTTGTTGACTTCTAAAAAAATTTTCATTACTCTAGGAAGTGAATCCAAAAAGAACTACCGCGATGAATGTGAAAGTGTGTGGTGCCCATATTTTCCTCAAGAGGTTTACGGTCTCCATCCTTCATTGAGAGCTTTCATCTGTTTGGACTTTCCTTTTCTGTATGAGGCTAGAGAGTGTTGTAATTTCATGCTCTTTCAGTTGTTTAAGGAACCTCCACCCTGTCTTCCATCCTGGCTGTCACCAGCTGACCCTGCCAGCACCGGTGTAGGAAAGTTCCCTTTTCCCCACAATCCTTGCAGTAGTTACTGTTTGTAGACTTGACAGAGGCCATTCTGAGCCTTGTGAGCTGATACCTCCTTGTAGTTTTGATTTGCATTTCTGTAAGATTTTGTCATGTTGAAAACTCTTCATGTGGTTTTGTTTTTTTTTAAGCAGTGAGTGTAAAACTGACCTCTCAAGTTTGGCTTCTTCACTGTTTGTTCTCTTTCAAACTCTTTTCCCAGGACCTATCCCAGGACATTTGCTGAGGACAGGTGTTTTTCCCTTAATCCCCTCAGGCTGGGTGAATGGTAAAGTGCCCATCAGCTCAGGTTTTTCTGTTGCTATTACCAAAAGCAGACACAAGGAGGCAGCATTTCTTCATGCTTGCATCCCCCGCCCCAATCTGGAAATTTAATTTTTGTCTTCTATTGGAATAGACTAGATTGCCAAGGTTGTATTTGTTTTAGGTTTACAGGAACTTGATTCGATTATACACAGAGGTATATCTGTGTTTCTGGGTCTTTTCTTATGGAGGTATTTACAGTGTATTCAGTACACTTCCCTGTGCTATTCGGTACGTCCTTTTAGATTATTTATCTGAATATATAGTAGTGTGTATATATTAAAGTCTTCATGAACTCTTCACTTAAGTTTTTTAAAAATAATTATGAGTTGGTTTTTAAGTCTTTGTGAATTGTTTTATTGTTTAAAAATCCGTTCTTTGGAATGAATTTATAGATTCCACCCGTAAGTAATAGGATATTTCTCTTTTCCCCTGACTGACTTCTCTAGGTATGATAAATCTTTCAGTCCATTCATGCTGCTGACAATGGCATTTTTTGTTCTTTTTGATGGCGGAGTGTATATCAGTGTATAGATGGATGACTTTTCATTTTTCTATAGATGGGTATTTTGATTGATGTTCTGTCTAGGATATGTAAAGAGTGCCGCCCTGAAAATAAGAGTGCGTGTGTCATTTCAGATGATGATATTCTTGGGACTAAGCCATGCAGTGGGCTTGCTGGATCTTGTGGTAACTCTGTCTAGTATTAAGGAACGTCCGCACTGCTTTCCTTCCTGACTGTACCCACGCATTTCCATTTTCGCCCACAGTAAAGGACGATTCCCAGATCCTCTCTTACTCGGCAGCATTTAATCTTTGTAGATCTTTTAGATGTTGGCCATTCTGAGGAATGTAAGCTGATACCTCATTCATGGGCATTTCTCTAATTAATGATGCTGAGCATCTTTTCTTGTGCTTTATGGCCATGTGGATGCCTTTCTTCAAGAAATGTTCCTTTAGATCTTTGGCCCATTTTTTCTATTAGCTTGTTTTCATTTTGTTATTGAGGTGCATGAGCTGTTTGCATATTTCAGATGAATTTCTTGTGGGCATCTTCATTTGTAAACATTGTTACTTATTCTGAGTCTTGTCTTTTCTGTTAATTTATGATTTCCCTAGCTGTGCAAATGCTTCTCAGGCTAATGAGATCCCCTTTGTTTAGGCTTTCATTAAAAAAGAAGTGGATCCAAAAAGAACTGGCTGCAATTTACGTCAAAGCTGGCTCTGCCTCCATTTTCCCCAAGAGGTTTATAGCATCCATCCCTCCGTGTAGCTCTTTAATAGATGTGGAGTATATGTTTTCTGCATGGGGTTAGGGAGTGTCATGATTTCATTTTCTTTTCTCTTGTTTAACGAACCCCTACTCTGTCCTCCATCCTGGCTGTTCACAGTTTACCTTGCCAGCATCAGTGTAGGAGGGTTCCCTTTTCTCCACACCCTCTCCAGCATTTATTGTGTGTGGATTATTTGCCAATGGCCATTCTGACTGCTGTGAGGTCATACCTGATTGTAGTTTGGGTTTGCATTTCTCTAATTTTAGTGATGTTGAAATCTTTTCATGTGATTGTTTTTCTTAATAGTGCAAGTAAAACTAACCACTTGAAATTTGCTTCTTAAAAGTCTGTTCTGTTTTGATTCTTTTTCTCTGATTTACCCAAGGGCATTTGCTGAGGGCAGGTTTTTGTCCTTGCATTCCCACAGGCTGGTGACCATTCAGTGCCCAAGAACACGTTTTTTAGTTGTTACCAAAAGCAGCCACAAGACGGCAGTATTCCTTCATGTTTCGCTTTTTGTTTTCTCGGAGTTAATTGTTGGTGTTCTAAGTGTACAGGAAGTTGATTCAATTATATGTAGATGTGTATCTCTGTTATGGAGGTTCTTTTCACATACAGGTTATTATAGTGTATTCAGAAGACTTCATTATGCAAGTCAGTAGGTCCTTTTGGATTATCTGTTTGCTCAGTAGTGTGTACATGTTAATTCCAACCTCTTAATATCCGCCTTCCCATTAACTTTAAAGAAACTCATAGTGGGGCTTCCCTGGTGGTCCAGTGGGTAAGGACACCGCCTTGCAGTGCAAGGGGCACTGGTTCGATCCCTGGCCTGGGAAGATCCCACGTGCCGAGGAGCGGCTGGAGCGATGTGTCCAACTACCAACCCAGCGCTCTGGAGCGCATGCGTCGCCTTCTTTGTCTAGGCTTTCATTAAATAAGCTTCTCAGGCTAATGAGATCCCCTTTGTTTAGGCTTTCATTAAAAGAAGTGGATCCAAAAAGAACTGGCTGCAATTTACGTCAAAGCTGGCTCTGCCTCCATTTTCCCCAAGAGGTTTATAGCATCCATCCCTCCGTGTAGCTCTTTAATAGATGTGGAGTATATGTTTTCTGCATGGGGTTAGGGAGTGTCATGATTTCATTTTCTTTTCTCTTGTTTAACGAACCCCTACTCTGTCCTCCATCCTGGCTGTTCACAGTTTACCTTGCCAGCATCAGTGTAGGAGGGTTCCCTTTTCTCCACACCCTCTCCAGCATTTATTGTGTGTGGATTATTTGCCAATGGCCATTCTGACTGCTGTGAGGTCATACCTGATTGTAGTTTGGGTTTGCATTTCTCTAATTTTAGTGATGTTGAAATCTTTTCATGTGATTGTTTTTCTTAATAGTGCAAGTAAAACTAACCACTTGAAATTTGCTTCTTAAAAGTCTGTTCTGTTTTGATTCTTTTTCTCTGATTTACCCAAGGGCATTTGCTGAGGGCAGGTTTTTGTCCTTGCATTCCCACAGGCTGGTGACCATTCAGTGCCCAAGAACACGTTTTTTAGTTGTTACCAAAAGCAGCCACAAGACGGCAGTATTCCTTCATGTTTCGCTTTTTGTTTTCTCGGAGTTAATTGTTGGTGTTCTAAGTGTACAGGAAGTTGATTCAATTATATGTAGATGTGTATCTCTGTTATGGAGGTTCTTTTCACATACAGGTTATTATAGTGTATTCAGAAGACTTCATTATGCAAGTCAGTAGGTCCTTTTGGATTATCTGTTTGCTCAGTAGTGTGTACATGTTAATTCCAACCTCTTAATATCCGCCTTCCCATTAACTTTAAAGAAACTCATAGTGGGGCTTCCCTGGTGGTCCAGTGGGTAAGGACACCGCCTTGCAGTGCAAGGGGCACTGGTTCGATCCCTGGCCTGGGAAGATCCCACGTGCCGAGGAGCGGCTGGAGCGATGTGTCCAACTACCAACCCAGCGCTCTGGAGCGCATGCGCTCAGAGCCAGTGCTCTGCAGCGACAGAGGCCACTGCAATGGGAGGCACACGCAGGCCAAAGAACAAAGATGGATGAAAATAAATAAAGGAATGACCAATAGAAGTGGCCAAAAAAAAGACCTCATAGTCCATTTTCTTAGTCTATTTTTGTTTGTAAATTAGTTCGTTTGTATGAGTGTATAGATTCCACTTGTAAGGGTAATCTTACATTTGTCTCTTTCTCTCTGACTTCACTTAGTGTGATCATGTCTTGGCCCATCCATGCTACTGACAATGGCATTTTTCTTTCTTTGGGTTGTCTGAGTGTATTCCAGTGTGTAGTTGGACCAGTTACTGTTCATTTTTCTGTAGACGGCCATTTTGGTTGATGCAGTCTTGGCAGTGTAAATAGTGTTGCCCTGAAAACAGGTCTGCACATGTCATTTCAAATGGTGATTTTCCCTGAATCTAATGTGCGGAGTGGGCTTGCCAGATCATCCTCCTTTAGTCTTTTAAGAAAACTCCATCCGTTTTTGTTCATGGCTGCACCCACCCATATACATCCCACCCATAATGTAGGAGAATCCCTTCTTCCCCTTGCCCTCCACAGCATTTAATCTTTGTGGATCTTTTGGAGGGTGGCCATTGTGAACCTTGTGAGCTGATACTTTATTGTAGTTTTGATTTGCATTTCTTTCTTTTGGACTATTCTGGGTCTTCACTGCTGCTGCAGGCTCTTCTCTACTTTGCAGGGAGTGGGGGCTACTCTCTAGTTGAAGTGAGCAAGTTGATATTTAAGGACTCTGTTATGGAGGTTCTTTTCACATACAGGTTATTATAGTGTATTCAGAAGACTTCATTATGCAAGTCAGTAGGTCCTTTTGGATTATCTGTTTGCTCAGTAGTGTGTACATGTTAATTCCAACCTCTTAATATCCGCCTTCCCATTAACTTTAAAGAAACTCATAGTGGGGCTTCCCTGGTGGTCCAGTGGGTAAGGACACCGCCTTGCAGTGCAAGGGGCACTGGTTCGATCCCTGGCCTGGGAAGATCCCACGTGCCGAGGAGCGGCTGGAGCGATGTGTCCAACTACCAACCCAGCGCTCTGGAGCGCATGCGCTCAGAGCCAGTGCTCTGCAGCGACAGAGGCCACTGCAATGGGAGGCACACGCAGGCCAAAGAACAAAGATGGATGAAAATAAATAAAGGAATGACCAATAGAAGTGGCCAAAAAAAAGACCTCATAGTCCATTTTCTTAGTCTATTTTTGTTTGTAAATTAGTTCGTTTGTATGAGTGTATAGATTCCACTTGTAAGGGTAATCTTACATTTGTCTCTTTCTCTCTGACTTCACTTAGTGTGATCATGTCTTGGCCCATCCATGCTACTGACAATGGCATTTTTCTTTCTTTGGGTTGTCTGAGTGTATTCCAGTGTGTAGTTGGACCAGTTACTGTTCATTTTTCTGTAGACGGCCATTTTGGTTGATGCAGTCTTGGCAGTGTAAATAGTGTTGCCCTGAAAACAGGTCTGCACATGTCATTTCAAATGGTGATTTTCCCTGAATCTAATGTGCGGAGTGGGCTTGCCAGATCATCCTCCTTTAGTCTTTTAAGAAAACTCCATCCGTTTTTGTTCATGGCTGCACCCACCCATATACATCCCACCCATAATGTAGGAGAATCCCTTCTTCCCCTTGCCCTCCACAGCATTTAATCTTTGTGGATCTTTTGGAGGGTGGCCATTGTGAACCTTGTGAGCTGATACTTTATTGTAGTTTTGATTTGCATTTCTTTCTTTTGGACTATTCTGGGTCTTCACTGCTGCTGCAGGCTCTTCTCTACTTTGCAGGGAGTGGGGGCTACTCTCTAGTTGAAGTGAGCAGGCTTCTTGTGGTGACTTCTCTTGTTGTGGAACTCGGGCTCTAGGGCACACAGGCTTCAGAAGTTGCGATAAAAGGGGTCATTAGTTGTGGCTCCAAGGCTCTAGAACACAGGCTCCATAGTTGTGGGTCACGGGCTTGGTTGCTCCGCAGCATGTGGGATCTTCCCAGCTCACGGATGGAACCTGTCTCTCCTGAGCTGGTAGGTGAACTCTTTATCACTAAGCTACCAGGGGAGCCCTGATTTGCATTTCTTGAATAATTAATGACGTTGAATGTCTTTCCTTGGGCTTTCATCTTTTACTGTGTGAGTAAATATTCCGATGGTTTATCCCAGGACATTTCTTAAGGGTAGGTGTCATTTCCGGCCCGGCCGGTTTGTGACTATTAAAAGCCCACCAGCACCCATTTTCAAGTGGTTGTTACAGAAAATGGCCACAAGGTGGTAGCATTTCTTCCTACCCAACTCTGGTTACCTCGGCAACCAGGGTCTAGGGCAAGTCCTGTTCCTGACTTGTTAATTAGTGGATATGCCCTGGGCTCGTGTCTCCTTGCATTTAACGTCCTTAGCTTTTACCCCAGACAAATCACAACGGTTGCTGCGTCACTCTGCTGAGGGTGCTGTCCTCCGCAGGTGGGGGACCCTAAGGAAAGAGGCTGGAGGTGAGGACCCTACTAGCAGGAGACATGGAGCCCAGGGGACTCTGCAAAGGTCTTTCAGCCCAGAGGTTCTACCATCCCTTGGGCGCACTAATAAGATTTGCTACAGGAGAGGACCTTGGACCTGGAAACTGAGCTCAAGCAGAGGGGAACAGGCAGTCCAGGTCATCGGAGGACTGTGGGGGAGGGTCACTGCCTGGCATACCCTCCCCAACTCCCTCAGCCCCACCACAGTCCAGCCTGGGGAGCCAAGCCTGCTAGGCTGCGGGGATGGGACACCAGCCCAGGTCCCCCAGGTCTGAGGGGAGTAGAGTCAGCATTTCTGTTCTCTCCCTCCCTCCCTCTCCTCCTCTTGTGTTTATTTTCAGTTGAAGTATATAGGTAATTTAAAATGTTGTGGAGTTGTGGATTTTTGGGGGAGGTGGGGGCAGTTACAGAAAGTTTATTCATTCATACATGGATGTATATATATTCTTTTTGGGTTCTTTTCTCTTGTAGGTTATTTACAGAGTTTTGAGTAGGGTTCCTTGTGTACTGCAGTGTGTCTTTGTGGATTACTTTATAAATAGTATTGTGTATATTTTACTCTCAATCTGCTCATTTCTCCTTGTCTCCCACCTTTCTAACCGAAGTTTCTTTTTAAGATTTATTTTTATTTATTTTATTTTTGGGCGGAGGTCGGGTTGGGGAGGGAGGGGAGCGGGCCGGCCACTTCTATTGGTCTTTCATTTCTCTATTTTCATCCGTCTTTGTTCTTTGGCTCCTGCGGGCCTCCCATCGCGGTGGCGTCTGTTGTTGCAGAGCGCCGGCTCTGGACGCATGCGCTCCAGAGCTCCGGCTCGGTGATTGGACGCATCGGTCCAGCCACTCCGCGGCACGTGGGATCTTCCCAGGCCAGGGATCGAACCGGCGCCCCCTGCACTGCAAGGCGGTGTCCTTACCCACTGGACCACCAGGGGAAGCCCCAAAGTTTCTTTTTAAGTCTGTGAGGTTGTTTTTGTTTTGTAAAGAAGTTCATTTGTGTCCATGTTTAGATTCCAGTTGGAAATAATATCATAGGATATTGTCTTCCTCTGGCTCACTTCACTTAGGATGACCGTGTGTCTAGTTCTTCCCTGTGACTGGACATGGTATTGTTTCACCTTTTTTTTAATGGCTGGATAGTGCCTCTGTGTGTCTTTATCCCGTGTTCTTTATCCTCTCAAGTGCCCTACCCTTGGTGCTTCCATGTAGCTAGTGCTGCCATGATCCTTGGGGTGCAAGTGCCTCTGTTTTCTCAGGTTCTACGCTGAGGCATAGGATGGCTGAGTCAGAAGGACTTGCATGGTTAAAGTTTAGTGAAAGAACTGGTGGGAGGGAGAAGGGTGGGAAAGAAAGAAAGAGAGGCGGCTGGGTTAGAGAAAGCAAAGTTTAATTGGGAGACCAGCCAGGCTGCCTCTTAGAGAGGAGAGAGTAGCGTCCAGTGGACCTTGAGGTGAATTGTATATAGTGAGGCTGTGGAATTTACAGCAGGACATGTAGGTCTTTGTTTTGGAAAGGGAGATTGGGAGGGGGATGCAGGGGTCTGCTTATCAGCTGGGACAGCCAGGTGGCGAAACAGCCAGATGTTTTGTTTT
This sequence comes from Tragulus kanchil, assembly GCA_022376925.1. Classification (NCBI taxonomy): domain Eukaryota; kingdom Metazoa; phylum Chordata; class Mammalia; order Artiodactyla; family Tragulidae; genus Tragulus; species Tragulus kanchil. Next base: position 80,541,484 of record JAIOJX010000031.1, read on the forward strand.
ATAACTTACTGGCTTCTGGTGAGATGGGGGCTGCAATTATCTGCTGCAAAGAGGACTTGGGCGAAGGTTGGACCTTGAAGGAGGTGGGGAGCTCTAAGCTGCCCTAACATTTAGCTTCCTGTCTCCCATTCCAGTGTAGGGAGTTAGTAATGGACCTGATGAAGAGGTATGTTATAGGGCCTGTTAGACACTGACCACTGCAGGGTGGGGGGGTGGGGAGGAGGGGAGGGCAAGTGGGTTCCCTAAGGTGTGTGATGCAGGCATCGAGGGCAGAGCTAACAGGATCAGCAGGTACTATTTTTCTTTTTCTTTTCTTTTTTTTTTACAGCACTTGATAAGAGCCACATGCTTTCATTTTCTTTTAAAAAGTCTTATCAGCGTCTAGTTGCTTTCCAGTGTTGTGTTAGCTTCTGCTGTACAGCAAAGTAAATCACCTAGATGTGTTCAAATAGCCCGTCCTTATTGGATTTCTTCCCATTCAGATCACCACAGATCAGAGTGGAGTTCTGAGAGCTATACAGCAGGTTCTCATTAGTTATTGGTTTTATACATAGTCTCCATAATATGTATTTATCAGTCCAGATCCCCCAGTTCCTCCTAGTTTCTCCCACCTCCCCTCCTTCCCCTCTTGCTCTGCATGCTTTAGTTCTCTACATCTGTGTTTCTATTTATGGCTTGCAAACAAAATCATCGAGGCCAGTGTCTTCAGTTGCCATGTGTATGTGTTCATATATGATGCTTATATTTCTCTTTCTAACTTCCCTCCCTCCGTGACAGTCTCTGGGTCCAGCACTGTTGAAGTGCTAGGATTTGAGCAGGGACTCTGAGGGGACAGACTGAGCCAAGTGGACATGGGGGGCAGGGGGAGGAAGAGCATTCCAGATTAGGGGGTGATGGCTGGATCCAGGCCCCCAGGCAGGGGTGTGATTTTAACATGACCTGCTGTCTTTACAAAGGAGCAAAAGAGCATGTCTTGAATGGAGTCAAGTGGATGATGCTTGAAGACAGGACGTTTAGTCTCTTTAGTTCCAAGACAGGCAGAGAAATGGCTGTTTCTTCAGAGACCACCTGTCCTTGTGAACCTTTTGGGTTTTGTTTTATAACTTACTGGCTTCTGGTGAGATGGGGCTGCAATTATCTGCTGCAAAGAGGACTTGGGCGAAGGTTGGACCTTGAAGGAGGTGGGAGCTCTAAGCTGCCCTAACATTTAGCTTCCTGTCTCCCATTCCAGTGTAGGGAGTTAGTAATGGACCTGATGAAGAGGTATGTTATAGGGCCTGTTAGACACTGACCACTGCAGGGTGGGGGTGGGGAGGAGGGAGGGCAAGTGGGTTCCCTAAGGTGTGTGATGCAGGCATCGAGGGCAGAGCTAACAGGATCAGCAGGTACTATTTTTCTTTTTCTTTTCTTTTTTTTTTACAGCACTTGATAAGAGCCACATGCTTTCATTTTCTTTTAAAAAGTCTTATCAGCGTCTAGTTGCTTTCCAGTGTTGTGTTAGCTTCTGCTGTACAGCAAAGTAAATCACCTAGATGTGTTCAAATAGCCCGTCCTTATTGGATTTCTTCCCATTCAGATCACCACAGATCAGAGTGGAGTTCTGAGAGCTATACAGCAGGTTCTCATTAGTTATTGGTTTTATACATAGTCTCCATAATATGTATTTATCAGTCCAGATCCCCCAGTTCCTCCTAGTTTCTCCCACCTCCCCTCCTTCCCCTCTTGCTCTGCATGCTTTAGTTCTCTACATCTGTGTTTCTATTTATGGCTTGCAAACAAAATCATCGAGGCCAGTGTCTTCAGTTGCCATGTGTATGTGTTCATATATGATGCTTATATTTCTCTTTCTAACTTCCCTCCCTCCGTGACAGTCTCTGGGTCCAGCACTGTTGAAGTGCTAGGATTTGAGCAGGGACTCTGAGGGGACAGACTGAGCCAAGTGGACATGGGGGGCAGGGGGAGGAAGAGCATTCCAGATTAGGGGGTGATGGCTGGATCCAGGCCCCCAGGCAGGGGTGTGATTTTAACATGACCTGCTGTCTTTACAAAGGAGCAAAAGAGCATGTCTTGAATGGAGTCAAGTGGATGATGCTTGAAGACAGGACGTTTAGTCTCTTTAGTTCCAAGACAGGCAGAGAAATGGCTGTTTCTTCAGAGACCACCTGTCCTTGTGAACCTGTTTTTTCAGCCAGGGGGAATCTAACTCTACTATTCTCACTATTTTATTCCAGAGATGTCACGGCTGTGGGGACCTCGAGATCCAAACCAGGAAGAACCTGATATGCTGGAAGAAACAGGTTAGCAAACTGCTTTATAACAATGAGACAGACTGCTTGACGGAACGGTCACTCTATGGGTTCTACGTTTGTCTTTCCCTGATGCTGTCTTCCAGTTAGAGTCCACCAGAAACTGGCAAGGCTGGTCGTCCAGTAAAGCCAGAAAGAGTAGTAGGTTACCCTAAGCTGGACATTCTCTCCAGGTCCCCTCTAAGGTCTTAGGAACCAGTGTCTGTTTCTGGACTTTGCTGTTGCATTAAAAAGGAGCAGTGTTTTATTTTTATATACAATTTTAAAAGGTTACACTTGTTACAAAATAATAGCTCTGTTCCCCGTGTTCCTCCCAGCATCCGTGTAGTCTGTTTTATACACAGTTGTTTGTGTTTGTGCCTCCTTCCCCCACCCCTTATGATGCCCCCCACTTCCCTCCCCCACTGGCAACCACAGTTTGTTCTCTGTATCTGTGAGTCTTCTTTTGTTATCATTAGCTGTGATTTTTTTAGACATTATGTGTAAATGGCATTATATAGTATGTCTTTGTCTGACTTGGTTCACTTAGCATAATCCCTTCTAAGTCCATCCATGTTGCTGCAGATGACATTGCTTCATTATTTTGTAACGGCCAAGTAATACTCCATTACACACACACACACACACACACACACACAGGCCAAGTCTTCCTTGTCCACTCCTCTGCTGATGGGCCTCTAGGTTGCTTCCATGTCCTGACTGTTATAAATAGTGCTTCAGTGAACAATGGGGTACATATGTTCTTTTGGATTCTAGTTTCCTTCAGATATATGCCCAGAAGTGGGCATATGGTAGTTGTATTTTAAGTTTGTTTTTTTTTTTACCCTCTAAGTCATCATTGCTTTTCATCCACCTTTATTCTTTGGCCTGTGTGGGCCTCCCATTGCAGTGGCCTCTCTCATTGCAGAGCACCAGCTCTGGGCACATGTGCTCCAGAGCGCTGGCTTGTAATTGGACACACCGGTTCAGCTGTTCTGTGGCACGTGGTATCTTCCTGGGCCAGGGATCGAACCAGTGCCCCTTGCACTGCAAGGCAGACTGTTTACCCCCTGGATCACCAGGGAAGCCCCTATTTTAAATTTATAAAGGAACCTCCAGGAAGAACCTGATATGCTGGAAGAAACAGGTTAGCAAACTGCTTTATAACAATGAGACAGAATGCTTGACGGAACGGTCACTCTATGGGTTCTACGTTTGTCTTTCCCTGATGCTGTCTTCCAGTTAGAGTCCACCAGAAACTGGCAAGGCTGGTCGTCCAGTAAAGCCAGAAAGAGTAGTAGGTTACCCTAAGCTGGACATTCTCTCCAGGTCCCCTCTAAGGTCTTAGGAACCAGTGTCTGTTTCTGGACTTTGCTGTTGCATTAAAAAGGAGCAGTGTTTTATTTTTATATACAATTTTAAAAGGTTACACTTGTTACAAAATAATAGCTCTGTTCCCCGTGTTCCTCCCAGCATCCGTGTAGTCTGTTTTATACACAGTTGTTTGTGTTTGTGCCTCCTTCCCCCACCCCTTATGATGCCCCCCACTTCCCTCCCCCACTGGCAACCACAGTTTGTTCTCTGTATCTGTGAGTCTTCTTTTGTTATCATTAGCTGTGATTTTTTTAGACATTATGTGTAAATGGCATTATATAGTATGTCTTTGTCTGACTTGGTTCACTTAGCATAATCCCTTCTAAGTCCATCCATGTTGCTGCAGATGACATTGCTTCATTATTTTGTAACGGCCAAGTAATACTCCATTACACACACACACACACACACACACACACAGGCCAAGTCTTCCTTGTCCACTCCTCTGCTGATGGGCCTCTAGGTTGCTTCCATGTCCTGACTGTTATAAATAGTGCTTCAGTGAACAATGGGGTACATATGTTCTTTTGGATTCTAGTTTCCTTCAGATATATGCCCAGAAGTGGGCATATGGTAGTTGTATTTTAAGTTTGTTTTTTTTTTTACCCTCTAAGTCATCATTGCTTTTCATCCACCTTTATTCTTTGGCCTGTGTGGGCCTCCCATTGCAGTGGCCTCTCTCATTGCAGAGCACCAGCTCTGGGCACATGTGCTCCAGAGCGCTGGCTTGTAATTGGACACACCGGTTCAGCTGTTCTGTGGCACGTGGTATCTTCCTGGGCCAGGGATCGAACCAGTGCCCCTTGCACTGCAAGGCAGACTGTTTACCCCCTGGATCACCAGGGAAGCCCCTATTTTAAATTTATAAAGGAACCTCCACACTGTTCTCCTAAGTGGCTGCACCAGTTTACATTCCCATGCACAGTGTAGGAAGGTTCCCCTTTTTCCACATAATCTCCAGTGTTTGTTATGTGCAAGCTTTTTGGTGATGGTCATTCTGACAGGTGTGAGGTGATGCCTCATTGCAGGTATTTTTAAAACTTTTAATTTCATATTGGAGTACAGCTTCCCCGGTAGCTCAGCTGTAAAAGAATCCACCTGCCAGTGCAGGAGACATGGGTTCCATGCCTAGGCTGGAAAGATCCCCTGGAGAAGGAAATGGAAACTCACTCCAGTATTCTTGCTTGGGAAATTGCATGGACAGAGGAGCCCAGAGAGCTAGAGTCTAAGGATTCCTAAAGAGTTGGACTCAACTTAGCGACTGAATAGTAATAGCTGATGAACAGTGTGTGATAGTTTCAAGTGAACAGCAAAGGGATTCAGCCATAGTTATATGTGTATCCATTCCCTGCCAAAGCCCTCTCCTGTCTCATTGTCGTTCTGACCTGCATGTCTCTGGTTGGTAGTGGTGTTGAGCGTCTTCTCACGTGTCGCTCGGTCATCAGTCTTGCCTCGTCTTTGTTTCAGCCCACGGAAGAAGATACAGAGAGAGGCTAAGGAGTAAGATGCTCCTGATGTGGGACCACATGCCTTGGCCCGAGGACCACATTTACCTCCGGAACGTGATGGAGCGGGAGCACGAGGAGCTGCAGGGCCTCCTTCAGGGCTGGCCATGTCCTGACTGTTAAATAGTGCTTCAGTGAGCAATGGGGTACATATGTTCTTTTGGATTCTAGTTTCCTTCAGATATATGCCCAGAAGTGGGCATATGGTAGTTGTATTTTAAGTTTGTTTTTTTTTTTACCCTCTAAGTCATCATTGCTTTTCATCCACCTTTATTCTTTGGCCTGTGTGGGCCTCCCATTGCAGTGGCCTCTCTCATTGCAGAGCACCAGCTCTGGGCACATGTGCTCCAGAGCGCTGGCTTGTAATTGGACACACCGGTTCAGCTGTTCTGTGGCACGTGGTATCTTCCTGGGCCAGGGATCGAACCAGTGCCCCTTGCACTGCAAGGCAGACTGTTTACCCCCTGGATCACCAGGGAAGCCCCTATTTTAAATTTATAAAGGAACCTCCACACTGTTCTCCTAAGTGGCTGCACCAGTTTACATTCCCATGCACAGTGTAGGAAGGTTCCCCTTTCCACATAATCTCCAGTGTTTGTTATGTGCAAGCTTTTTGGTGATGGTCATTCTGACAGGTGTGAGGTGATGCCTCATTGCAGGTATTTTTAAAACTTTTAATTTCATATTGGAGTACAGCTTCCCCGGTAGCTCAGCTGTAAAAGAATCCACCTGCCAGTGCAGGAGACATGGGTTCCATGCCTAGGCTGGAAAGATCCCCTGGAGAAGGAAATGGAAACTCACTCCAGTATTCTTGCTTGGGAAATTGCATGGACAGAGGAGCCCAGAGAGCTAGAGTCTAAGGATTCCTAAAGAGTTGGACTCAACTTAGCGACTGAATAGTAATAGCTGATGAACAGTGTGTGATAGTTTCAAGTGAACAGCAAAGGGATTCAGCCATAGTTATATGTGTATCCATTCCCTGCCAAAGCCCTCTCCTGTCTCATTGTCGTTCTGACCTGCATGTCTCTGGTTGGTAGTGGTGTTGAGCGTCTTCTCACGTGTCGCTCGGTCATCAGTCTTGCCTCGTCTTTGTTTCAGCCCACGGAAGAAGATACAGAGAGAGGCTAAGGAGTAAGATGCTCCTGATGTGGGACCACATGCCTTGGCCCGAGGACCACATTTACCTCCGGAACGTGATGGAGCGGGAGCACGAGGAGCTGCAGGGCCTCCTTCATCCACCAGGGACCAGTGCCCCGCCCCTCACTGTCGTCCTGGAGGGTGCGGCCGGCGTGGGCAAAACCACCCTGGCCACCAAGCTTGTGCTGCACTGGGCGGAGGGTGTCCTCTTTCAGGGCCGATTCTCCTATGTTTTCTACATCAGCTGCCACAAAGTGGGGGAGCTCGCAGACACCACCTTGGCTGACCTGCTGGCCCTGGACTGGCCTGACTCTCAGGTCCCCATCGAAGAGTTCAGGGGTCATCCCGAGAGGCTCCTGTTTGTCATCGATGGCTTTGAAGAAATGACCCCATCCGCTGACGGGTTCTGTGATCCGCCCTGCAGCAGCTGGTACCAGAAGCTCCCGGTAGCCACAATCTTAGTCCACTTGCTGAAGAAGGAGCTTGTCCCCGAGGCCACCTTGCTCATCACCACCAGACACTATGGGAGGAAAGACCTCAAGAACTTGCTACAGAATCCATGCTTCGTCGTCCTCTCAGGCTTCACTGAAGCAGACCGCAGGGAGTATCTGGTCAGGTTCTTCAGCGACCAGGACATAGCTGATAAGATCTTGCATCAGATACAAAGAATGGAGACTCTGTTTGACTCCTGTGCCGCCCCCCTGGTGTGCTGGGCTGTGTGTGCCAGCCTTAAGTGGCAGATGGCGAGAAGCCCTTCCTGGTGGCTGAGCACACAGACGACCACCAGTCTCTATGCCAGTTTTTTCTGCAGCTTGTTCGCGGTAGAAGAGGTGGGGAGCTCGCCCCAGCAGTGGCGCACCTTCTGCTTGTTGGCCGCGGAGGGGCTGTGGTTGTCCAGTTTCACGTTTGCACGAGAGCTGCTGGAAAGCAGGGGTCTGGAAGCCTTTTTCATCGACTGTCTCCTGCGGCTGAGTATTCTCCGCAGGGTCAGCGACTGTGAGCACTGCGTGACCTTCATGCACCAGAGTTTCCAGGCATTTTTTGGAGCCATGTTCTATGTGGTCTGGGGGACAAAAGAGTCCCTGGGTGGCGTCCCCAAGCATCAAGAGATGAGGCTGTGGTTGAACGATGCCTTTGCCAACACCAACTTCTATTGGCATCAGATGGCTCAGTTTTTCTTCGGTCTCTTGAAAGCAGACCTGGCACGACAGCTGGCAGACGGCTTACGTTGTGAGTTGTCTCCCAGGGTGACGGACGAGTTGCTAGACTGGGCAGAGGAGCTGGAGAAGTACGGGGCTGTCTCCAGGCACTGCGACTTCCTGTGGCTCTTCCAGTGTTTACACGAGACCCAGGAGGAGAACTTGGTGAGGCAGATTTTGAATCACCTCCCCGAGGCCGATCTCGACCTTGCCGGGTACGAACACCTCCGGGTTTCTTCCTTTTGCCTCAAGCACTGTCAGAAGTTATGTAAGCTGAGGCTCTCGGTCAGCGGTCCTGTTTTGGAAAAGAAACTGACTTCTGACGTGGAGACTCCGAAGTGAGTAATGCACACATGGTCTTCCTTACCTGAATTTCTCTCGTTTGCCCAGGCTTCTGCCCATGTTTTTCCATGAAATACTGTGTGTGTGTGTATGTTGGGGTGTCTGTTGTGTTAATCTGCGGTTTGTTCTTGTTTGTTGTTTGGTTGCTAAGTTATGTCTGACTCTTTGCGAGCCCATGCACTGCAGCGTGAGGCTTCCCTGTCCTTCACCATTTCCTGGAGATTGCTCTGACTCATGGCATTGAGCTGATGATGCCATCCAACCAAGGCTTTTGCTGTGCCGTGGTGCTAGCCTTAAGTGGCAGATGGCGAGAAGCCCTTCCTGGTGGCTGAGCACACAGACGACCACCAGTCTCTATGCCAGTTTTTCTGCAGCTTGTTCGCGTAGAAGAGGTGGGGAGCTCGCCCCAGCAGTGGCGCACCTTCTGCTTGTTGGCCGCGGAGGGGCTGTGGTTGTCCAGTTTCACGTTTGCACGAGAGCTGCTGGAAAGCAGGGGTCTGGAAGCCTTTTTCATCGACTGTCTCCTGCGGCTGAGTATTCTCCGCAGGGTCAGCGACTGTGAGCACTGCGTGACCTTCATGCACCAGAGTTTCCAGGCATTTTTTGGAGCCATGTTCTATGTGGTCTGGGGGACAAAAGAGTCCCTGGGTGGCGTCCCCAAGCATCAAGAGATGAGGCTGTGGTTGAACGATGCCTTTGCCAACACCAACTTCTATTGGCATCAGATGGCTCAGTTTTTCTTCGGTCTCTTGAAAGCAGACCTGGCACGACAGCTGGCAGACGGCTTACGTTGTGAGTTGTCTCCCAGGGTGACGGACGAGTTGCTAGACTGGGCAGAGGAGCTGGAGAAGTACGGGGCTGTCTCCAGGCACTGCGACTTCCTGTGGCTCTTCCAGTGTTTACACGAGACCCAGGAGGAGAACTTGGTGAGGCAGATTTTGAATCACCTCCCCGAGGCCGATCTCGACCTTGCCGGGTACGAACACCTCCGGGTTTCTTCCTTTTGCCTCAAGCACTGTCAGAAGTTATGTAAGCTGAGGCTCTCGGTCAGCGGTCCTGTTTTGGAAAAGAAACTGACTTCTGACGTGGAGACTCCGAAGTGAGTAATGCACACATGGTCTTCCTTACCTGAATTTCTCTCGTTTGCCCAGGCTTCTGCCCATGTTTTTCCATGAAATACTGTGTGTGTGTGTATGTTGGGGTGTCTGTTGTGTTAATCTGCGGTTTGTTCTTGTTTGTTGTTTGGTTGCTAAGTTATGTCTGACTCTTTGCGAGCCCATGCACTGCAGCGCGTGAGGCTTCCCTGTCCTTCACCATTTCCTGGAGATTGCTCTGACTCATGGCATTGAGCTGATGATGCCATCCAACCATCTCATCCTCTGTTGTCCCCTGCTCCTACTGCCCTCAATCTTTCCCAGCATCAGGGTCTTTTCCAGTGAGTCAGCTCTTCGCATCAGGTGGCCAAAGTATTGGAGCTTCAGCATCAGTACTTTCAATGAGTATTCAGGATTGATTTCCTGTAGTATAGACTGGTTTGATCTCCTTGCAGTCCAAGGGACTATCAAGAGTCTTCTCCAACACCACAGTTTAAAAGCATCATTTCTTTGGTGCTCAGTCCTCTTTATGATCTAACTCTCACATCCGTGCATGACTATTGGAAAAACCATAGCTTTGGCCCTATGGACCTTTGTTAGCAAAGTGATGTCTCTGCTTTTTGGGTGACACGTTTTCATATTTAGGACCCAGTAAGTCCTTTGTGAGGGTCTTTTCTTGCCTTCTGTTCTTCACGTTCTGGGTGCTGGTTGAGTTTCATCGACTCACATCAGCTTTCCTTTTGTTTCCTCCACCAAGGAAGATAAGGGTTGCCGATTTCCAGCTCCAGCAGTGGGAGGACCTTTGCTCCGTGTTTTGCAGCGGGAACCTGAGGGAGCTGGACCTGAGTAGCAGCAAGTTCAGTGTGCCCTGCTTGACGAGACTCTGTTTCAAGCTGAGAAATCCAAGGTGCAGACTTCAGAAGCTGATGTAAGTGTGAGACACTCACAGATTGAAAAACACAAGTGAAGAATAACCCAACATCTTTTTCATTTGATGTCGGTCATAAATATCTGTTGACCACACAGTGAGCTAGGAGCTCAGAAGAATGAAATCCAGGGACTTTTAATTCATGAAGCTGCTGCTTAGGGTTAGAGGCAGAGTAGATGGAAGTTTAAAAAAAAAAAAGACCCCTGATGGGCGGGAAGTGGCAAACTGGTTCGAGAGACGTGGCCATTCTGGAGCAATTCCTTTAGAGCCATTGGCACCTCAGTTCCTGTCATGAGTCATGGCTTTAGAATTAAAGTGTGGCATAAAGGAGGTACATGGCCTCCTTTATTTTGGCCCCCTCCCTGCCTCTATTCCTCAGCTGGAGGTCAGTGTCTCCTGTGGAGAGCCTGAAGAAGCTGGTCATCCTGCTCCACGGTCCCATGACCCACCTGGACTTGCCATGCATTGAGTCGGTGATGCCATCCAACCATCTCATCCTCTGTTGTCCCCTTCTCCTCCTGCCCTCAATCTTTCCCAGCATCAGGGTCTTTTCAAATGAGTCAGCTCTTCGCATCAGGTGGCCAAAGTATTGGAGCTTCAGCATCAGTACTTTCAATGAGTATTCAGGATTGATTTCCTGTAGTATAGACTGGTTTGATCTCCTTGCAGTCCAAGGGACTATCAAGAGTCTTCTCCAACACCACAGTTTAAAAGCATCATTTCTTTGGTGCTCAGTCCTCTTTATGATCTAACTCTCACATCCGTGCATGACTATTGGAAAAACCATAGCTTTGGCCCTATGGACCTTTGTTAGCAAAGTGATGTCTCTGCTTTTTGGGTGACACGTTTTCATATTTAGGACCCAGTAAGTCCTTTGTGAGGGTCTTTTCTTGCCTTCTGTTCTTCACGTTCTGGGTGCTGGTTGAGTTTCATCGACTCACATCAGCTTTCCTTTTGTTTCCTCCACCAAGGAAGATAAGGGTTGCCGATTTCCAGCTCCAGCAGTGGGAGGACCTTTGCTCCGTGTTTTGCAGCGGGAACCTGAGGGAGCTGGACCTGAGTAGCAGCAAGTTCAGTGTGCCCTGCTTGACGAGACTCTGTTTCAAGCTGAGAAATCCAAGGTGCAGACTTCAGAAGCTGATGTAAGTGTGAGACACTCACAGATTGAAAAACACAAGTGAAGAATAACCCAACATCTTTTTCATTTGATGTCGGTCATAAATATCTGTTGACCACACAGTGAGCTAGGAGCTCAGAAGAATGAAATCCAGGGACTTTTAATTCATGAAGCTGCTGCTTAGGGTTAGAGGCAGAGTAGATGGAAGTTTAAAAAAAAAAAAGACCCCTGATGGGCGGGAAGTGGCAAACTGGTTCGAGAGACGTGGCCATTCTGGAGCAATTCCTTTAGAGCCATTGGCACCTCAGTTCCTGTCATGAGTCATGGCTTTAGAATTAAAGTGTGGCATAAAGGAGGTACATGGCCTCCTTTATTTTGGCCCCCTCCCTGCCTCTATTCCTCAGCTGGAGGTCAGTGTCTCCTGTGGAGAGCCTGAAGAAGCTGGTCATCCTGCTCCACGGTAACCACCATCTGACCCACCTGGACTTGAGCTCTAACCACCTAGACACGGCAGTGTCCAAGGCAATTTTTAGAGCTCTGAGGCACTCAGCTTGCAACCTCAAGTATCTGTGGTGAGTCTTGGGTTTTCAGGTCCGTCCCCAAGATCACACATGGGTTGGAGGATTCAATGGGAGGACTGGAGTCCACACTGAAGAAACAGGATAAATAAAACCTAGCAAAGGGCAAATACATGGGTGCAGAGCATGTGTGCTAAGTCGCTTCAGTCATGTCTGACTCTTTGTGACCCCATGAACTGTAGCCCACCAGGCTCCTCTGTTCATGGGATTCTCCAGGCAAGAATACTGGAGTGGGTCACCCTGCCATCCTCCAGGGGATCTTCCCCACCCAGGAACTGAACCCGGGTCTCCTGCCTTGTAGGTGACTTCTTTACCGTATGAGCCACCAGTGAAGCCTGGGTCTCTCTGATAGGTTGGAGTCATGTGGCCTCAGCACTGCAGCTTGTCATCAGCTCTTCATGGAACTCAGCATGAACTCAAGTCTGAACTTCCTCAGCCTGGCAGACAACGACCTTTCGGATGTTGAGCTGAAGAGACTGCGGGAGCCCTCAGGGACGTCCATGCGTGGCCTGAAGGAGCTGTCGTAAGTAGCCCTGCTTTCTCACAAAGACCTTCCTTGTAGGTTTGAGTGGCAGTGTGGGGGTGTCAGTGTGACCATGTTTGGGGAGCCTCGCAGATTCCCAGGCTGTGTTTATCAAACCCCGACACAGTTCTCATCATCTCTATTCTTCCCACCTTTCCCCTTGGGGCTCCGCCTCAGCCACCTTCACCCTCACCATGACCTTGGGCTTCTTGACCGTCAGCTGCTCTTGTGTGAGCTCCTCAGGCTTCTGCCAGCCTCCTCTAAGATCACTGGTTTTCAGTCCAAGGCGATTGTCCTGACATGAGGCAATGTCTGGACACAGGCTTGTTTTTCACATTTGGGGAAGGGAGATTGCTCTTCGTACCTAGTGGGTAAGGACCAGGTGTGACTGATGCTCAGAAGAGCCCTGGAGCATGTGTGTTCAGTTGTGTCCAACTCTGCCACTCTTTGCGACCTCTGTCCAGGAGATCTTCCTGACCCAGGGGTCAAAATCAAGTCTCCTGTATCTCCTGCATTAGCAGGTGGATTCTGTGCCACTGAGCCACCGGGGAAGCCCCAGAGAGCACTAGAGGGGCCCCCACAGTCAAGAATGATCTGGCGTAAATGTCATCGGGATTGAGATGGAGAAATGTTTTTTAAAAAAAACTTTGTCTTTTGTACTGGGGTGGAACCTAGTGAACAATGTGGTAGTTTCAGGTGAACAGTGAAGGGACTTAGCCATCTATATGTGTATAGATACACATATATCCATTCTCCCTCAAACTCCCCTCCTATCTAGGCTGCCACATAACATTGAGCAGAGTTCCCTGTGCTGTACACTAGGGTTTTGTTGGTTATCCACTGTAAATATAGCAGTGTGTTGTACTTGACCATCCAAACTCCCTAACTATCCCTTCCTCCCAGCAACCACAAGTTCGTTCTCTCAGTCTGTGAGCCTGTTTCTGTTTTGTAAGTAAGTTAATTTGTACCATTTGTCTTAATATCCCACATATAAGGGATGCCAAATGATAGATAAGTCTTACCTTCACCCACCTTGGTTTCCTTCTTGTCACTTCTGTTCTTTGTCTGATTTAATCTTTGCATGATCTTGGGTCCTGGATGTACAGCCCCAGGGACTGAGAGTTTGGGAAGGAGAAAGGGAACCAAGCACCGCTGAGGCTCACCCGGTGTCTTTACCTTGTGCAGGCTGGAGAAATGCAGCCTGTCAGCAGTCAGTTGTGAGGACCTGGCCGGGCTCCTCACCAGCAGCCCAGGGGTGACACGACTATGCCTGGGCATGAACCAGCTCAAAGATGATGGTGTGAGGCTGCTCTGCGGCTCCCTGACTCGCCCTGAGTGTGTCCTGGAGAGACTGGAGTAAGTTCTTCCTGGTTCTGGGTCTGGAGAGGACCCTCTGTGGGGGTGGCCACTGGGAAGACAGTGGCTACTTTATCCGGGGCCCATTTACATCTCTGAACTTCCCAGGTGGCACTAGTGGTAAGTACCCATCTGCCAGTGCAGGGGACATAAGAGTCACAGTTTCCATCCCTGGGTTGAGAGGATCCCCTGGAGAAGGACATAACAACCCATTCTAGTATTCTTGCCTGGAGAATCCCATGGACAGAGGTGCCTGGTGAGCTACAGTCCATGGGGTCACAGAGAGTCGGACTTGACTGAAGTGACTGAGCACATTTGTATAAAGCTCAAAAATGCAACACACTCTTATTTTTTTTTGACCCAGTCATGAGTGACTAGAACATTCTTGGTGTACTCGTTGTCTTAGAAAGAATAAGTAGACACAGGTACTCAGCGTGCCTGGATTGGGGTCCAGGGAGACCCTGTGGTGGCCGGGAGGGAGGGGTCTCACCTCAGGCTGCTGTCCTGAGCATCTGTCTTTTTGGCTCTGGTCCCATAGGCTCTGGTCCTGCCAGCTTGGTGCACCCAGCTGTAGGCACCTGGCAGATGCCCTCCTCCAGAGCAGGAGCCTGACACACCTGAACCTGAGGAAGAACGACCTGGGAGACGAGGGGGTGAGGCTTCTGTGTGCAACCCTGGGTCGTGTGGATGGCAAACTGCAGAGCCTGAAGTAAGTTCATCACTTCCTCTCGTCAGTGACTGGGAGGAGGCCCGTGAGACTCAGCCTGAGGTCAGATGGGGTCTGAGTCCTGGCTGAGGCAACCAGTCCATAGACGGGTGGTTGGTTTTCTTGGAGGTGAGGGTGTGTGGGTGAGTGGTGCTTCAGTTGCTCAGTCGTGTCTGACTCTCTGTGGCACTGTGGACTGCAGCACGCCAGGCGCCTCAGTCCTCCACCATCTCCTGGAGTTTCCTCAGATTCATGTCCATTGAATCAGTGATGCCATTCAACCATTTCCTCCCCAGTCGTTCCCTTATCCTCCTGCCCTCCGTCTTTCTCGGCATCAGGGTCTTTTCCAATGAGTCGTCTCTTCGCATCAGGTGACTAAATTACTGGAGCTTCAGCATCAGTGTTTCCAATGAATATTCAGGTTTGATTTCCTTTAGGACAGACTGGTTTGATCTCCTTGCTGTCCAAGGGAGTCTCAAGAGTCTTCTCCAGCACCACAGTTTAAAGACATCATATCCCCATGGTCCTCCACTGTGTCTCTTCTCTGTGTTCCCTTTCTCTTTCATCCCTGTCTCTCCCTCAGCTTGCTCCTCCTTTTAAACTTTGTATTAGGGTATAGCCAAGTAACAATGTTGTGGTAGTTTCAGGTGGTCAGCAAAGGGACTTAGCTATACACATACACATATCTATACTCCCCCAGACTCCCCTCTCATCCAGGCTGCCACACGAGACTGGGCAGAGTTCTCTCTGCTCTGCAGTGTGTCCTGTTGTTACCCACTGTAAATACAGCAGGCTGTACATGTCCATCCCAAGCTCCCTAACTGTCCCTTCCCCCCATCCTTTCCTCGCAGCCACCGTAAGTTGATTTTCTAAGTCTGTGAGTCTGTTTCTATTTTGTAGGTCAGTTCACTTGCATCATTTCTTTTTAGATTCCACATATAAGAGATATCATATGGTATTTCTCCTTCCCTGAGTGACTTCACTGAGTATGACAGTCTCTGGGTCCATCATGTTGCTGCAGATGGCTTTATTTCATTCTTTCCTTTCAGATCATGTTTTGTTCTGGGTATTTGCTGAGGAGGGGGATGGCTGGGTCATATGGAAGTAGAGTTCCAGGTGCCATGCAAGTTCTTTATCATGCAGCTTGTCAGCCTGTTCTGTCACAGTGGAGGGGTGTCGGGAGCTTGCTCACACCCTCACACACAATCGTCAGGTGAAAATTCTGGATATTGGGAACAATGACCTACAGGATGAAGGGGTAAAGGAGCTGTGCAAGGCTCTGAAAAGTCCAAGCTGCGTTCTGGAGACACTTGGGTGAGTCAATGCTTTTTCTTTCTTTTATTTATTGATTTATTTTAAAAATTATTTATTTATTCATGACCGTGCTCAGTCTTTGTTGCTGCATGTGGGCTTTCTCTAGTTGCAACAAGTGGGGTCTATTTTCTAGTTGCTGTGCTTGGGCCTCTCATTGCAGTGGCTTTTCTTGTGGAACACCGGCTCTAGGTGCATGGGCTTTAGTAGTTGCAGTACCTGGTCTTAGTACTTGTGGCTTGTGGTCTTAGTTGCCCCGAGGCATATGGAATCTTCCTGAACCAGGGATCGAACCCATGTCCGCCAGATTGGCAGGCAGATTCTTAATCACAGACCAACAGGGAAGCCCCTCTTTCTTTTATTTATTTTTTTGGTTACCTTTTATTCTGGTAAATTATGGAATTTACAGAAAAAGTGCCAAAGTGGCCCAAAGAATTACCATTAACCTCTGAACAAAATTCAGCAATAGTTTACATTCTGCCTGCAAGATGTACTCTATAATGTCTTCCGCTGTCTCTCATCTCGCATCTCTCTGTATCTATAGAATCTGTCATCTGTGCATAGATCTGTGTAGACATCTGTTATCCATGGATCAGTCTCTGTCTTATTGCTTTTGTCTTTGTATTCCTGATAACTAGTTAGCCGTATTTTCAGATTTTTGTATTTGAAACTTAGAAATAAGATAAAAAAGGTATAATGAATAGGGTGGTCATCTTATTTTGTTAGGGATAAAACTGGTATTTCTCCTTCCCTGAGTGACTTCACTGAGTATGACAGTCTCTGGGTCCATCATGTTGCTGCAGATGGCTTTATTTCATTCTTTCCTTTCAGATCATGTTTTGTTCTGGGTATTTGCTGAGGAGGGGGATGGCTGGGTCATATGGAAGTAGAGTTCCAGGTGCCATGCAAGTTCTTTATCATGCAGCTTGTCAGCCTGTTCTGTCACAGTGGAGGGGTGTCGGGAGCTTGCTCACACCCTCACACACAATCGTCAGGTGAAAATTCTGGATATTGGGAACAATGACCTACAGGATGAAGGGGTAAAGGAGCTGTGCAAGGCTCTGAAAAGTCCAAGCTGCGTTCTGGAGACACTTGGGTGAGTCAATGCTTTTTCTTTCTTTTATTTATTGATTTATTTTAAAAATTATTTATTTATTCATGACCGTGCTCAGTCTTTGTTGCTGCATGTGGGCTTTCTCTAGTTGCAACAAGTGGGGTCTATTTTCTAGTTGCTGTGCTTGGGCCTCTCATTGCAGTGGCTTTTCTTGTGGAACACCGGCTCTAGGTGCATGGGCTTTAGTAGTTGCAGTACCTGGTCTTAGTACTTGTGGCTTGTGGTCTTAGTTGCCCCGAGGCATATGGAATCTTCCTGAACCAGGGATCGAACCCATGTCCGCCAGATTGGCAGGCAGATTCTTAATCACAGACCAACAGGGAAGCCCCTCTTTCTTTTATTTATTTTTTTGGTTACCTTTTATTCTGGTAAATTATGGAATTTACAGAAAAAGTGCCAAAGTGGCCCAAAGAATTACCATTAACCTCTGAACAAAATTCAGCAATAGTTTACATTCTGCCTGCAAGATGTACTCTATAATGTCTTCCGCTGTCTCTCATCTCGCATCTCTCTGTATCTATAGAATCTGTCATCTGTGCATAGATCTGTGTAGACATCTGTTATCCATGGATCAGTCTCTGTCTTATTGCTTTTGTCTTTGTATTCCTGATAACTAGTTAGCCGTATTTTCAGATTTTTGTATTTGAAACTTAGAAATAAGATAAAAAAGGTATAATGAATAGGGTGGTCATCTTATTTTAGTCCCTTTAGGGACTTAAAAATGAACCTTCTCAGTCGCTTCGACTGGCTTTTTGTGACCCTGTGGTCTGTAGTCCATGAGGCTCCTCTGTCCCTGGGAATCTCCAGACAAGAACACTGGAGTGGGTTTACATGCTCTCTTCTAGGGAATCTTCTCAACCCAGGGATTGAACTCATGTCTCATCTCCCACATTGCAGGCAGATTCTTTACTGCTGAGTACCAGGGAAACCCTTATAAAAGAACACATCTACTTTATACTAAAATTGAATCCTTCATCTTCGGGCAGGCTAAACTTCAGTTTCCTCATCTGTTAAGTGGGGTTTACGATAACGTCTGTGTTTGACAGGATTGGTATATGGATTAAACGAGTTACTGGTCAGCACTGGAAGAGTCTGGTGTGTGTGAGCCAGTCTGTTTAAATAGCATGTTTGCTGTGTGTGTGTGCTCAGGTGTATCCGACTCTGTGTGACCCCCTGAACTGTAGCCCACCAGGTTCCCCTGTCCCTGGGATTCTCCAGGCAAGAACACTGGAGTGGGTTGTCATTCCCTCCTTCAGGGGATCTTACTGACCCAGCTTACATCTCTCGCGTCTCCCTTACTGGCAGGTGGATTGTTTACCACTGAGCCACCTGGGAGCCCTTCACTGGTGTATTTCTCCCTAAATCTTAAGTCACTTTTATTTCTGACGTCTACATCTTGGAGGATCATCTTTGACACTCTGTTCCACCCACCCCTAGGCTCGAGAAATGCAATTTGACACTCAATTGCTGCCAGTCTCTATCCTCTGTTCTCGGATGCAGTAAGAGCCTGGTCAACCTGAACCTTCTAGGAAATGACCTGGGGCTGGATGGAGTCAATAGGCTGTGGAAGTCCTTGAAAAAGTCGACGTGCAAGCTGCAGAAACTTGGGTAACCACCTCCCCTGCCAACTCTCACACGGGACCTAGCTGTTGAATGGGGAACCATGGGGTGAAGTCTTGCAGCGAGCGTGCAGGTCACCCCATTCAGGTTCCTAGGGTGGCTCCAGTCCACAGGACTCTGTAATGAAGGAGGTGGTCTGTACTCACATTGTCCAGTAGAGAAGCCACTAGCTGTGAGCAGGCACTGAAAGGGTTTAATAGGTAGATTAATAGGCACATTTGATAGGGAGGCCAGTGGGTTCCAAGGAGGAGGTGAAGGAGAAAAGAAGGACAAGTATTTTTCTAACTTGCAATGTTTGTTAGCAATGCCTCTGTACATGGAGTCTGGAGGCATAGCCATGACAAAGACTAAAGTCTAGACTTCTGGGCACTCATGCAGATTGCCAGGAGTGATTTCCAACCTAAGAGACATTTCTGGAGCTAGAGATCCACCAGCTAAGAACAGCCATGGGTTATTATCCACAGAATCAAAGAAAGCCATTAATCTGTCAAAGCACATTTGAGGTCTGAACATAAGTACACAAGAACAGCACAAATCGTAAATCCTTTGAAAATCCACAGAACTAACAGATTAGATTAATAATCTCAATTTCTCTGTAGTCAAGCACAGGATTGGTATATGGATTAAACGAGTTACTGGTCAGCACTGGAAGAGTCTGGTGTGTGTGAGCCAGTCTGTTTAAATAGCATGTTTGCTGTGTGTGTGTGCTCAGGTGTATCCGACTCTGTGTGACCCCCTGAACTGTAGCCCACCAGGTTCCCCTGTCCCTGGGATTCTCCAGGCAAGAACACTGGAGTGGGTTGTCATTCCCTCCTTCAGGGGATCTTACTGACCCAGCTTACATCTCTCGCGTCTCCCTTACTGGCAGGTGGATTGTTTACCACTGAGCCACCTGGGAGCCCTTCACTGGTGTATTTCTCCTAAATCTTAAGTCACTTTTATTTCTGACGTCTACATCTTGGAGGATCATCTTTGACACTCTGTTCCACCCACCCCTAGGCTCGAGAAATGCAATTTGACACTCAATTGCTGCCAGTCTCTATCCTCTGTTCTCGGATGCAGTAAGAGCCTGGTCAACCTGAACCTTCTAGGAAATGACCTGGGGCTGGATGGAGTCAATAGGCTGTGGAAGTCCTTGAAAAAGTCGACGTGCAAGCTGCAGAAACTTGGGTAACCACCTCCCCTGCCAACTCTCACACGGGACCTAGCTGTTGAATGGGGAACCATGGGGTGAAGTCTTGCAGCGAGCGTGCAGGTCACCCCATTCAGGTTCCTAGGGTGGCTCCAGTCCACAGGACTCTGTAATGAAGGAGGTGGTCTGTACTCACATTGTCCAGTAGAGAAGCCACTAGCTGTGAGCAGGCACTGAAAGGGTTTAATAGGTAGATTAATAGGCACATTTGATAGGGAGGCCAGTGGGTTCCAAGGAGGAGGTGAAGGAGAAAAGAAGGACAAGTATTTTTCTAACTTGCAATGTTTGTTAGCAATGCCTCTGTACATGGAGTCTGGAGGCATAGCCATGACAAAGACTAAAGTCTAGACTTCTGGGCACTCATGCAGATTGCCAGGAGTGATTTCCAACCTAAGAGACATTTCTGGAGCTAGAGATCCACCAGCTAAGAACAGCCATGGGTTATTATCCACAGAATCAAAGAAAGCCATTAATCTGTCAAAGCACATTTGAGGTCTGAACATAAGTACACAAGAACAGCACAAATCGTAAATCCTTTGAAAATCCACAGAACTAACAGATTAGATTAATAATCTCAATTTCTCAGACAATTATGAAATGGTCAAAGGGACCTGGAAAGGTTGACAGAGAAAGGAGAATTCAATCCACATGCTTCATTCATTTTTACCAGTTTCTTGCAGAGGTGGACACCTCTTGACCTTGGCAGGACTTGGGGCTGCCTTACAAGGCATGTCCACAGAACTGCAAAGTTGGACTATATATTCACTTCATACAAGTTCCCGTACATTTTAAACAAATTGTACTCACACACTGGCATACTGGGGGTTAGTAAATTAAAGTGGAAGACATGTGCTGAGAGGACAGAAGAGATGAAGCTCTGAGTTTCCTTACCTTGTCTTGAGGATCCTGGGCGAGCCCCCAGATGATAGGTGATAGATGATGGTAAGTCACTGTGAATGGTGTCGGATTCTTGATCTCCAATGGAGAAGAATTCACATTGGGATCGAAAAGACTCAGCGATGGCCACTCAGAGCTTTGTGCATTGAAAAGTTTATTAAAGTAAGAAAGGATAGGGAAAAGCTTCCAGGACAGGCACTGGAAAGGGGATAGAAGAGTACCCCTTGCCAGTCTAAGAATGACAATTTGTATTTTCCAGTTGGTTGTTAAAACAATAAAGGCCTTGCAATCCCACACCCACAACATGAGATTAGACAGGGGCTAGTCTCCAGGCTAGGTGAGACATTCTGGTGTAAACTCATTTCTAGGCCCACAGCATCAGCATAAAACAATAAAGTTAGTTTGGGGCTGATCTTATCATAACAAACATTTCAGGTTAGAAAAATACTTGTCCTCCTTCTTTTGTCCTTCACCTTCTCTTTGGAACCCACTGGCCTCCCTATCAAGTCTGCCTATTAATCTACCTATGAAACCCTTTCATATATGTTATTCCCAACCTCCTAATTGATCCTTTTCTCTCCTTTCCCCTTTGGTAACTTTTATGCTTCCTAAGTCTGTGTCTATTCATGCACATATATGTGTGAATATATATATATATATATATATATATATATATATATATATAATGTATTCCATGTGTAAGTGATACCTTATTTGTTTCTGTCTGGCTTATTTCACTTAGTGTAATAATCACTAGGTCTTTCCATGTTGCTGCAAATGGCATTATTTCATTTGTTTTTATGGCTAAGTAACATTCCATTGTGTATATGGGCCACATCTTCTTTATCCATTCATCTGTCGATGGACATTATGGTGCCTTCCAGGTCTTGGTTGTGAATAGTGCTGTAAACATGGGCGTACACGTGTCTTTTTGAAGGATAGTTCTGTCTGGCTATATGCCCAGGAGGAAGATTGCAGGATGAGGTGATAACTCTAGTTTTTCCTCCAGACTTCTCTCCAATGCAGCTGCACCAACTTCAAGTCATGTATTTTTAAGAGTTTTGAGATGGTGACCACACAGGTGGACAGATCTCCCCTTCCCAGTTGTGAATGTGATTCAGGTTGTGGAGGGACTTCTGTACCCAGACCCTAACGTCGTCTCAAAGAAGAGAATGCTGAGACCTTGTCAAAAGCCTGTTAAACATGTATTAATAATATCAAGAAGAGGTGTCGGCTTTATATACACTGATGGCAACCTGAGCTGCCCTGTCCTGGGTTTATTTCATCATCTTTCCTGGGGATTCCCCTTTTCTTTAGTGGTTGTACTTTTCTAGGGAGAGGAGTTCTTGTGCCTTAAATCTCTATGTGAACCTGGAGGTAGAGACACAATGATGGGAAGGTGAACAAAAGTTAGCTTTTCCTTGGGAACACCCATTGTAGCATTTCATTCTATCATCATCTCATCTCCTGTCTATTTTTTGCAGGCTCAAAAAAGACTTGTGCTCTGTAGTGATGGCCGAGTTGGAGAAATTACAGGAGAAAGGACGCTTGTTGAAGATCAAGTCTCAATGGGACTCGAATGACCCGCTGGGGGGTGACCGATGGTGTATCAAGTCTGCCTATTAATCTACCTATGAAACCCTTTCATATATGTTATTCCCAACCTCCTAATTGATCCTTTTCTCTCCTTTCCCCTTTGGTAACTTTTATGCTTCCTAAGTCTGTGTCTATTCATGCACATATATGTGTGAATATATATATATATATATATATATATATATATATATATATATATAATGTATTCCATGTGTAAGTGATACCTTATTTGTTTCTGTCTGGCTTATTTCACTTAGTGTAATAATCACTAGGTCTTTCCATGTTGCTGCAAATGGCATTATTTCATTTGTTTTTATGGCTAAGTAACATTCCATTGTGTATATGGGCCACATCTTCTTTATCCATTCATCTGTCGATGGACATTATGGTGCCTTCCAGGTCTTGGTTGTGAATAGTGCTGTAAACATGGGCGTACACGTGTCTTTTTGAAGGATAGTTCTGTCTGGCTATATGCCCAGGAGGAAGATTGCAGGATGAGGTGATAACTCTAGTTTTTCCTCCAGACTTCTCTCCAATGCAGCTGCACCAACTTCAAGTCATGTATTTTTAAGAGTTTTGAGATGGTGACCACACAGGTGGACAGATCTCCCCTTCCCAGTTGTGAATGTGATTCAGGTTGTGGAGGGACTTCTGTACCCAGACCCTAACGTCGTCTCAAAGAAGAGAATGCTGAGACCTTGTCAAAAGCCTGTTAAACATGTATTAATAATATCAAGAAGAGGTGTCGGCTTTATATACACTGATGGCAACCTGAGCTGCCCTGTCCTGGGTTTATTTCATCATCTTTCCTGGGGATTCCCCTTTTCTTTAGTGGTTGTACTTTTCTAGGGAGAGGAGTTCTTGTGCCTTAAATCTCTATGTGAACCTGGAGGTAGAGACACAATGATGGGAAGGTGAACAAAAGTTAGCTTTTCCTTGGGAACACCCATTGTAGCATTTCATTCTATCATCATCTCATCTCCTGTCTATTTTTTGCAGGCTCAAAAAAGACTTGTGCTCTGTAGTGATGGCCGAGTTGGAGAAATTACAGGAGAAAGGACGCTTGTTGAAGATCAAGTCTCAATGGGACTCGAATGACCCGCTGAGAGGTGGTGGTGGTGACCCAGGGGTGAGACACTGCAGATTCGCCTTGGGACGTCCTGGGAGCACAGCCACCAGGATGCACACGTTGCTCAAGAATTTTTATTCAAGGTCACCGATGAGCCACCACCTCCAGAATGCTTCTTCAGTTTGTCACAGGCAACATATTAAACACCCAATCTTCAGAATCCTGACCTAAGCCTGTATTTGGCCCAAGATTCTACTTTGGTTCACCCCCAAATTTATTTTCTCCTGTTGGTGTAATGATGTAAATTCTTGGGGTCATTAAGAGGATACAATAAAGCAAAAGATAATTTAAAAAAAGCCCTAAAGTCAAAAACTTCTTTTCCTGGATTGAGAGGTGGGACAGAGGTGGTTGTATTTCCGTAATTATGATATTGTGGTGAAATTAACCTGCTGACACCTAGACTGATGTTTCTCTTTGTTGGACAAATTATATTTGTTTTTAAACTTTTCATCTTATTAGCCAATACACAGTGTTGTGATAGTTTCCGTCGATCAGCAAAGGGACTTGGCCATACATACACATGTGTCCACTCTCCCCCAAACTCCCCTCCCATCCAGGTTCTCACATAACATTGAGCAGAGTTCCCTGTGCTCTACAGTAGGTCCTTGTTGGTTATCTGTTTTAAATACAACAGTGTGTGCATGTGCATCCCAAACTTGCAGGGAAAGGGATACACTGATTCCTAATATACCGATAGACCCAATTTCGTATTAATAATATCAAGAAGAGGTGTCGGCTTTATATACACTGATGGCAACCTGAGCTGCCCTGTCCTGGGTTTATTTCATCATCTTTCCTGGGGATTCCCCTTTTCTTTAGTGGTTGTACTTTTCTAGGGAGAGGAGTTCTTGTGCCTTAAATCTCTATGTGAACCTGGAGGTAGAGACACAATGATGGGAAGGTGAACAAAAGTTAGCTTTTCCTTGGGAACACCCATTGTAGCATTTCATTCTATCATCATCTCATCTCCTGTCTATTTTTTGCAGGCTCAAAAAAGACTTGTGCTCTGTAGTGATGGCCGAGTTGGAGAAATTACAGGAGAAAGGACGCTTGTTGAAGATCAAGTCTCAATGGGACTCGAATGACCCCGCTGAGAGGTGGTGGTGGTGACCCAGGGGTGAGACACTGCAGATTCGCCTTGGGACGTCCTGGGAGCACAGCCACCAGGATGCACACGTTGCTCAAGAATTTTTATTCAAGGTCACCGATGAGCCACCACCTCCAGAATGCTTCTTCAGTTTGTCACAGGCAACATATTAAACACCCAATCTTCAGAATCCTGACCTAAGCCTGTATTTGGCCCAAGATTCTACTTTGGTTCACCCCCAAATTTATTTTCTCCTGTTGGTGTAATGATGTAAATTCTTGGGGTCATTAAGAGGATACAATAAAGCAAAAGATAATTTAAAAAAAGCCCTAAAGTCAAAAACTTCTTTTCCTGGATTGAGAGGTGGGACAGAGGTGGTTGTATTTCCGTAATTATGATATTGTGGTGAAATTAACCTGCTGACACCTAGACTGATGTTTCTCTTTGTTGGACAAATTATATTTGTTTTTAAACTTTTCATCTTATTAGCCAATACACAGTGTTGTGATAGTTTCCGTCGATCAGCAAAGGGACTTGGCCATACATACACATGTGTCCACTCTCCCCCAAACTCCCCTCCCATCCAGGTTCTCACATAACATTGAGCAGAGTTCCCTGTGCTCTACAGTAGGTCCTTGTTGGTTATCTGTTTTAAATACAACAGTGTGTGCATGTGCATCCCAAACTTGCAGGGAAAGGGATACACTGATTCCTAATATACCGATAGACCCAATTTCAGCCTTCGTTACTTCTTGTGAAACATCCTGGGCTGTGTTTATATCTGAAACATAATCCATCAAACGGAAGATACTGAGAACCATGGATCCCACACAGGATATGATGGGAAATCGATGGTGTCATTCATGAAAAGCACATGCAGAGTAGAAACTTGGGAATGGTCGTTTTCTCTCCCATTCCCTCACACCAAGAGTCTTCCTTATCCTCCTGTTCAACAGGCAAATCCTACCAGAGGCAGCCTCAGGCACAGTTGAAGATTTTAGTTTGAATTTAATGATTGATAAAACACCTTCAGTTTTTGTTCTCGTGGTTGTGCAGTTGCGCTGTCATCCAATTCCTCGACCCCAAGGACTGCCGCACGCCAGGCTCCTCTATTCTCCACTGTCTCCTGGTTTTGCTCAGATTCATGTCCCCTGAGTCAGAGATACTCACAGACCTTCATGGTGTGTCTGAATCTACAAGTTCCAGAAGTTCCTTGAACCAAAGCTTCCAAGTAAATCTGATAGAGAAGGATAAATAGCATATGACATCCCTTATTTGTGGAATCTAGAAAGAAATGATACAAATCAACTTTCCTGCAAAACAAAAAGAGACTCACAGACTTAGAGAACAGACCTAGGGTTCCCAGGGGGAAGCATGAGGGAGGAAGGGCTGTTAGGGAGTTTGGGATGGCCATGTACACACTGCAGTATTTAAAATGGGTAACAACAAGGACTCACTGTAGAGCACAGGTAACTCTTCTCAGTGCTATGTGGCAGCATGGATGTGAGGGGAGCTTGGGGGAGAATGAACACACACATATGTATGGCTGAGTCTCTTTCCTGTTCACCTGAAACTATCATAGCCTTGTTCATATCAGCTATCTTCCATACAAAATTAAAAGTCTAAAGTTTAATGGGGGGAAAGTCCAGAGAAATTTTCCAAGGAAGATAATTTAGCAAGCAATGGAAAAGGGAAATTACCTCATGTTTAAGGGACTCTTTTTGAATTTATTTCTTGGGGTATAGTTGATTTACAATGTTGCACTTATTTCAGGCGTACAGTGAAGTTATTGTTGTATGTCTTTTACAGAGTTTTGTTGTTTACAGCTATACATAATCCCAGATCAGTCACAGGTATACCCAGACCCCTCTGTCCTGAGCCCACCTTACTCACCCCTTTTGTCCCACCCCTCCAGGTTGTTGCATAGCCCCCATGTAAATTCCCTTAGTCTTACAGCATATTCACAATGGTTGTCTCTCTTACATATGGTAGTGTAAGCTTCCATGTTGCTCTGTCCATACTTCTCACTCGATCTTCCCTCCTCACAATGTCCATAGGTCTGTTCTTTATGTCTGTTTCTCCACTGCTGTTGTGCATGTGTATTTATTGGCAAGGAACTCTTTTTAAAAGGTCACATGTGGATTTCCAGGTGGCTCGGTGATAAAGAATCCACCTTCCAATGCACGCCAGGCTCCTCTATTCTCCACTGTCTCCTGGTTTTGCTCAGATTCATGTCCCCTGAGTCAGAGATACTCACAGACCTTCATGGTGTGTCTGAATCTACAAGTTCCAGAAGTTCCTTGAACCAAAGCTTCCAAGTAAATCTGATAGAGAAGGATAAATAGCATATGACATCCCTTATTTGTGGAATCTAGAAAGAAATGATACAAATCAACTTTCCTGCAAAACAAAAAGAGACTCACAGACTTAGAGAACAGACCTAGGGTTCCCAGGGGGAAGCATGAGGGAGGAAGGGCTGTTAGGGAGTTTGGGATGGCCATGTACACACTGCAGTATTTAAAATGGGTAACAACAAGGACTCACTGTAGAGCACAGGTAACTCTTCTCAGTGCTATGTGGCAGCATGGATGTGAGGGGAGCTTGGGGGAGAATGAACACACACATATGTATGGCTGAGTCTCTTTCCTGTTCACCTGAAACTATCATAGCCTTGTTCATATCAGCTATCTTCCATACAAAATTAAAAGTCTAAAGTTTAATGGGGGGAAAGTCCAGAGAAATTTTCCAAGGAAGATAATTTAGCAAGCAATGGAAAAGGGAAATTACCTCATGTTTAAGGGACTCTTTTTGAATTTATTTCTTGGGGTATAGTTGATTTACAATGTTGCACTTATTTCAGGCGTACAGTGAAGTTATTGTTGTATGTCTTTTACAGAGTTTTGTTGTTTACAGCTATACATAATCCCAGATCAGTCACAGGTATACCCAGACCCCTCTGTCCTGAGCCCACCTTACTCACCCCTTTTGTCCCACCCCTCCAGGTTGTTGCATAGCCCCCATGTAAATTCCCTTAGTCTTACAGCATATTCACAATGGTTGTCTCTCTTACATATGGTAGTGTAAGCTTCCATGTTGCTCTGTCCATACTTCTCACTCGATCTTCCCTCCTCACAATGTCCATAGGTCTGTTCTTTATGTCTGTTTCTCCACTGCTGTTGTGCATGTGTATTTATTGGCAAGGAACTCTTTTTAAAAGGTCACATGTGGATTTCCAGGTGGCTCGGTGATAAAGAATCCACCTTCCAATGCAGGAGACCTGGGTTCCATCCCTGGTCTGTTACAGTCTTGCATACTGTAGACCAACTAAGCCCATGCTCTGAAGGAAAAAAAAAAAAGGTGAAGTGTGACTCAATTTTTAAAGGAGTTTCATCCATTAATAGAGTAAGACAAAGTGAATTTCTCCAGGACTTCCACTAGGCTGAACCTGGGCCCAGACTGGAGGTCTAGAGGGTGGCTTCCTGAGCTTTGGCTGCCCTGTTACTGTCCTGGAACCTTAAAGCCAGAGTATGTGCAGGTGGCTTCCATGCAATCTAGTGGGAGGGACTGGGCCTCGCAGGGCAGATCTGCAATTGTTTTTTCCAGCGTTCAGGCTTGAAGGATCTCAGTTCCCCAACCAGGAAGAGCCCTCAGCAGTGAAAGCTCTGAGTGTTGACCATTGGAAGGCTGGAGAGTACTCCAGACTCTGGACTTTTAGGGGGATTCTAGCTATCAAGCTACAGGGCTTCCCTGATGACTCAGTGGTAAAGAATCCACCTGCCATGCAGGAAACATCAGTTTAATCCCTGGATCCGGAAGGTCCCTTGGAGAAGGGAATGGCAACCCACTCTAGCCTGGAGAATCCCATGGACAGAATATCTGGTGGGCTGCAGTCTGTAGACACAGACATCGGACACGAGTGAGCACAGCAGAGCAAATACAGCTATGTAGCACTCAACGAGTTGATAAGGCAGCATTTAGAACTCAAAGACCTAGACAGCAGTCATGCAGTCATTTTCTTTTTGTTAGCATGAGGTCATGCCCCCAGTGCATACTGAGGCAGAACAAATTCAAAACGTCCGAGTCCAGAGCGGAGGAGGGTTCACTGTGAGGTCAGGCAGGGAGACAGCTGGCTCATATCACCCAAACTGTTTCAGCAAAACATTTTTAAAAGCCAGATGGAAGAGCATAGTCTAAGTCAGATGGAGAAGTAACAAATACGATATATGAACTCATGGACCTTTATGCTGGAGAGGGTGGAAGACAGAAGGAGGACAGAACACAGGGTGAGATGGTGGGATGGCATCACCGACTCAATGGACATGAGTCTGAGCAAACTCCAGGCGATGGTGAAGGACAGACGAACCTGGGGTGCTGCAGTCCATGAGGTCACAAAGAGTCAGACATGACTGAGCAAATGAACAACAACAACACACACACACATATGGAATCTAGAAAAATGTACAGGTGGACCTACTTGCAGGACAGGAGTTGAGACACAGACAGAGAGAAGATGTGTGGACAGAGCGGGGAAGGAGAGGGCGGCATCAATTGAGAGAGTCACACTGAAACAGATACACTCCCATGGGTAAAACAGACGGCTGGGGGAGGTTTCCGGGTGACACAGGGAGCTCCACCAGGCTCTGCGGTGACCTAGCGGGGTTGGGTGTGGAGGGGAGGGAGGTTCCAGAGGGAGGGGAGATACACATGTACACCCATGGCTGGTTCCTGTTGATGTGTGGCAGAAACCAATACAACACCGTGAGGCAACGACCCTCCAATTTAAAATAAGCTAAAATAAAAGCCAATTGAGGGGTGTTTCAGGTACTGTGACCAGTTCACCACATGATCCTCTGATTGGCTGGTGATGACAGAACAGAGATTCACTTTAACAATCTAGGCTCCTGGAGACCTGGGGTTATGGGCTCAAGGTCCATAGGTCCTGGGGCTGTGGGCTCCAGCTTCCACTTGGAGTTGGGGGCAGGGGGGGGTCACAGTTGCAAACACTCAGGATGTTTGCATCAAATACTGTTGGGTGTTTGCTTCAGAGGGGAGCTACAGCAGAGGATGTGGGGGAAGGCCTGTCTCTCCCTGACAAGGTCCCTTCAGGGTCCTGCTCTGGTATATTATTTTTGTAACTATTAAATATAAAACAAATCACATGATTCTACAATTACACACATGCACGCATGCGCACACACACACACAAACACATACATGAATAGACAAGTCTCCCATACAGAATTCTAAATAACTCATATAAAAACTCTGCTGTGAAAACAGGGCTCATTA